>OX459101.1:13882941-14377941 GCA_949775045.1 Metridium senile | reverse complement strand
GAGCTTTAGTTATAGAATATTCAATAGATTTAAGTAAATCGAGTTTGATTACCTTAATTGGCTGTTGTTGTACGCCAGTGGTCAGTTTTCCGTCTGTGGAACCCCACGGTAAACCATCATCCTGTACATCACCATCTGTATAAATCAAAGACATTTTCTTGGTTATTTGATGGTCATTTAGTCAACTTTTCACGAGGCGAATCTTCATGTCGTTAAAACATTACAATGATCACAAAATACACAACACTGTGGTCACGTGATGGGAGATTTGCGGTTGTCATAACAACGTGTTTAAACTTCTTTGATTAAGAGCCTCTTAAACCTATGATTGACAACTACAAATAAATTATTACTATTATTATTAACTTGTAAGGCGCCAACATCAATGTACATTTTCATTTTCATAAAAAAATATTTTAATAAAAAAAGTATATATTTTGAATTCAACATGACATCGAAAACAGGTTTACACTACCGCCAGTGTTATGGTCATTAAAATACACAATGCAGACTTGACACTATTTGGCTTTGTCGCGTTCACATAAAGTTCACTTGAATTATCATACTGAACAAAGTAGTATAGAGCAAATTATCCATGACATAAAATATAATTGCTACTGTGTAATAGTTCTTATTTCAGTAGTGACTATTAGTCACTATATCAAACACAAGTACCTTTTGTATTTCATGTTTCTGGTTGAGCGATAGTAACTAAATAGTCACTAAATAGAAACTATTAGTTAGTAACTATATTTTGTTTTTATTTCATGGTTTTAGTATTTTCAATTTCGCTCTATTTGGGTTATATTTCCATTATTCATGCCTTTGTACTTTTATTCTCAAAATGCATTATACATAGTATACTGACGTGATCACAACCAAGTCTGGGTGGTATGTCTTCCTTGTTTCTTATATAAGTAAAGATATCGATCAGCAAATAAGTTTTATCGATAAATATCAATGAGACTACCACATGCGTCGATATAAAAATAGCCTAATGGACTAAGTAGAACACTGTGCGTGTTTTGTGGGCCCGTATTGCGCGAGTGCGTCAGTACCAGCAAAACTTGACAAGCAGTCTTCAAAAGGTAACACGTTTGAGGGAAACAGTTATATTACTTTTAGGGAAACTCACAAGTTTATTCACACATATAATGAATAAATTCTAATTTAAATACATTATAATAAATGAAATTACGATAAATAAATACAAAAAGAGAATCAAATACTAGAAAATATAAAGATAAAGTGTGCGTTGTTGTTAAAGTAGTCTTAACTTTCGTGTCAACATGTCAACCACCGAGAACAAGAGAGAAAATGCAAAATTTGATATTGCTCAGGTTGTGCTACAGAACCGTTGAAGCAAGGAAAAAAAACACCACTCAAGAATACGGGGCAAGAACAATGATAATGACATGGAATTTAATCATAAAATCTATTGCTAAAATGCGCTTTACAATGCATACTATTTCTTACAGTTGTTATTTTCTACGATTTATATCTTGGCGATGTGTGACATGCGCATGTTTGTATTAGACAGGAAGTACTGAAGATATTAGTGATCTAATGACATGTTTTGAGAGACACTTAAATCCTTCCGTTAATCTAGGATCTGTCTTCAATATCGCAGATATTAAAACATTTATACTTTCGTGTCCATACGTTGAGTACAATAAACACCCGCAAGTAAGAACCTGAAAATTAAAAACCTGTTAGCCTCAAATTTGTCAATTAAAAAACATTATATTTAGCATGTCATTTAGCAGACCTAAATTCTTATCCATTCGCATACATTTATTTTTTTTATTTACATACGTGTCAATGCATTTGCACGACACGAAAAATTGTTTTAAACTACCATTTAAACAAGAACCTGTTTAGACTAACTCCAAAAAATGTAGGTTCTTACTCGCGGGTGTTTACTGTATTTGAAATAAGTATCCGCCCATATACCTAATGTGCATAAATTTATTAGATTGTAATTATAATTCAAAAGTTATTTTTCTTCTACCATATGAACCAATTACCTTGAAGCAGAAGCAAAAACCATATATACTTAATAAACGATAAGATCTTGGATGCCATTAATGACGTCATCGCTGAAAGGCTTAAAAATGACGTCACTGGAGTTGAAAAATTGGTGACCAGTTTTTTTCAATTTCTTATGCAATTAACTTTTTATTTCTGCAAAGAAACTAAAATGATCATTGATTACATATGGCCCCCACGGAAACACCCGACCGAACTCGTTATATACTAGACTGAGTACCACTTCTATATTAGCAAATAACTGAGAACAGGGTTCGTACAAAATCCTCAGAGAAAATTTCCAAAACATTTCCAAAACTTTTTCAAAGCCTATTACTCAAAATTCCAAAACCACACAAGCGAAAAGTGCCGCATTGATTGCGGCAGGCAAAAAAATCATCAGCCGTGATTTAATTACAACGAAAACAGTTCTTTGCAAGGTAGGAGCTGGGCAACCAACAAAAAATTCATAACTTTTCCATAGCTCAGCATTTGAAAAAGGAATTTTCCAAAACTTTCCAGGTCCTGGAAAAATGCATTACCAATTTCCAAAACTTTCCAAGACTTTCCAAAACCCGTACGAACCCTGTGAGAAAAAGCGAAAAGGGAGGAATATAAAATAGGGAGAAAGGTCTCATTTTATAAAAGATTGTTTGATCTGCATGAAATGTTTTTTTTAATAGCCTAGCTTTTATGAAAATATAACAATCAACATTTGCATACATACAACAATATTTTGAGGGAGGAAGTGTTTCTCTGCCCTCCAAAATGCAATTTCTGCTACAATAACAACTTAACGTTTTTGATAACAAGGAATGTTCAATGTCCAAGTAAACTACTCTTCTTCAAAGACAATTTCAAAGACCTCAATCTCAGACACTGTAAAATTCTGGTTACCAGTAAGAAAGGTTGTGCCTGAATATCCAGGTGGGCAGTCATAGGTATTACCAATACTGACAGCGCAGTTGCTTGAATGTGGGTTGTTGACAATGTACAAATCATGTCCACCTCCAAATGTAGGTCCATAGCTGGAGTTGCAATATATAGCATTGGTAATTTTGGAAGCCTTGATGCTCATGATAGTTGGTTCTGTCAACCACTGATTTTCTAAGGTGAAGAGAAAGGCATCTTTGTCATTCTTGTAAACGCCACTACCTGTAAATAAGAGTTAGAAAATCAGTGCTTTAAAGACCACAATGTTTGAAAAATAAAATTAATATACATAACAAATTAATAAACGCTTGTGCAAATTATTACAAGATTTTAAGGGTGGTGTCCCAATTGAAAATGAAGGGCTCTTATTTAAGGTAACACCCACCTAAGGTGTTAGGGGGTGTCTGGTCCCTAAATGTCTTAAATAAAATAGGGGTAATTGCAAGGCTAGGGATGACCCGTGCCTAAAGGGATTTGCCTAAAGAGGATTTGTTTTTATCCAGCTCATTTTCCCCAAAATTACACAACAATTTCTTACAACCCCCCCCCCCCCCCACTTGCCCGGATGAAAAATTGCCCCCCTTCATCAATACTCCTGTAAATGTCATTATAAAGACTTTGCTTTCTCGATAGCTGTTTTAAACCTTAACTTTGAAACACAACTGGTTTTGCATGCTGAGTTGTGAGATCTCCATATTGTTATGAGATCAGTTTTAGTATAACACCACTGTACCTATGCCAGCCATTCCGAAGACAAGTACCAAGAACTTGAAATGCCTCCCAGCCCATGATATGCATGTTGATAGTGACTATGATCATTATGGCAGTGATAATGAGAAGGATGATTATGATGATGATTGACATTACATAAAATGATTAATGTACAAAAACTAAAATTGTCATCACAGGGTTGCTGGTACAGTTACAGTTTGAATATAACAGTATTAACATTATTAACAGTATCACAATTTGACTTATATTTCTTACACAGTAGCACATTTGTTTATACATTGCTTGAAGTGGAGGCAAAAGTTTACTTACTTTTTTACGTGAAAGTTAAAACAGAAAAACCAAAACAGGGCTAGTCTTATACACCCTATGCAAAAAGGCAATTCATTACTTATAATCAGTATTAGAAGACACCATAGCCTGCGTTACAGACCCTTATTAGCGCTCGAAACGTCTCCCGCTAACAAGCGTCTGCGCGCCGAGATCAAAAATTCCATACTGATGACGTTTTAAATTGACAACTCATTAACATCACGCAATACACGAGTTCAATACAATACAATACTTTTATTGCTCATTCGTATATCGTATATATAAGATTTTTACAAGATTGAAGGAAAATTTAAATAATAAATATATATATATATAAATAGATATGTAAATATGATTACATAAATAAGGATTTATAATTTAAGTGAAGGGAAAAAAATATAGTATAGTATAGTATATAGTAGTTCGATGCCGTTCGTGAAGTTTCTTCTATATTCTGGATTAATTCACTCACTGAAAGCCAGTTAAATGCTTTAGTTAGCTTTTCTAATGGAAAAGATGCATTCGTTAGCCTGGCACAGGCAATTCAATTATTTTTTAGGTTGTTCCTCATCGAAATGGATGACTTCGAATGTCTCGAGCAATTTGTGGAAGGAAAATGCGATTATTATCGTCGCTTCTCCGCTGCCATCATGAAAGACCAAGTGAATTATCTTCAGAGCATATATCGGAGACGAATAAAAGCACATTAGCCTGTGATAAAAGCAAAACTATGACAACACTGACTTATCGAACAGCCAGCGAAAGTTCTTACTAGTTCACAAGGATGCATGAGTCCTTCTCAAATCTTGCAATTAGCCGTAATAATACGCTTTAATATCTAATTAATGTCACAAATGTGCTCCATGAAATCATTATTTTTGAATGAATATAACTGTAGGAGTGTTGTTTGAGTTTATTGAAGATTTTATTACAAATACCGAAAGCACTCTTGTGTAATTAAGTCGGCAAAAGTTCACAGCTACACGGCGTTGAAATCCTTCTCAAATCTCGACATGAGATTTTGATAATTCGCTGCAATGTATCATTCTTGTCTTTAATCATTGTTTAATATGCTCTATGAAACCATTATTTAATAAATTAATAAATATAACTGTAAGAAGTGTTGTTTGAGTTAAGATTTCAGTCAAAGAAGCGAAACCACTCTTGATTTGCAAATGAGGTGTCAATTTAACAAAATTGTCCAATCAGAGCTTTTGACCCGATCTGGGTCAAAGAACGTCATCAGTATGGAATTTTTGATCTCGGCGAACAGACGCTTGTTGGCGGGAGACGTTTCGAGCGCTCATAAGGGTCTGTTTACGCAGGACACCACTGATTTTATTAGAAAGAGCACATCAAAATTAGTGATATTCCAAAATTTCAATGTAGTAACATAAACTGATCAAAAGTTACAGCTTTTTGAATTTACAAAGATTTGGCTTAAATTTGTTTTGCACTTGGGCCTTTAGAGCCCCGCTTTCGCGTTTTGGGTACATTTTAAATGCTGAGTAGTAAATGCTGAGTGATTCATGATCAATATATGACAACTCAACTCTACAAAATTACTAATTTAGACATGCTTTTTCTTGTAAGGGAAAAATATTATTGAAATATTTTTTTGTTGGTGTTTCGCGTTGCTCGTTCCCAGTCTTTGCTCTTTTTACATAGGGCGTATAGTAGTATATCAAAATCCAATAAAAAGTTAGCATCTCCCCTTTTCTTGTTATTAAATTTTGAGATCCCCCTCAAAATCCTCTTCCCCCTAGGTAGCATACATAATGAACGCAGCCTTACCGTCCCATGGTTGTGTAGTGTACCCTCCAAATATATTGCTGCCAGATTTAATTACCACAACTGTAGGCCCTTTTCCATCGCAGCAAGTGTGGAAGTTTGCACTTGTCCATCCATTCTTTGTAGCACGATACAGCAACTTGCAATCTTTGTAAGGCTTTCCTACAGTATCAACAAGCCAGAGACGCTGGTCTGGGGAAAGGATCACCGACTGAGTAAAGGGCTTAGGCTTCAAGATGTCGATTATTCCTTGGATTTGGTAGAACATTGCCTCTTCGAGGAGATCCTTTTGTAAGACTTTGTCGTCTGGGAGGTTTAGCTTGCCAGTTCTCAGGTAATTCAAGATGTACCGAAAGCAAGCACCATCTCGATCAATGAAGTAGCTGCCATCTTCTGCTGGTTTGGTGTCGAAGCGACCAGAGAACATGGCATGAAGCATTGATCCAGCATCTTTGGTCAGTGTTTGTAGACTTGTAGTGAACATTTGACCGCCAACATTGAGTACGATGGTGGACGAGAAATGAACGTGCTTTAACTTCTTGGCGACTGAATCGAACGCTTCCCTTTCTTGTTGAACGCGAAGAGATTCACCTTCTAAGATGTTTTGGATCTTATCAACGTAGGAACGAACTACTTCAAAGGCTCCTGTAGATAAAATAGTCTTTGTTTCATTAATTTTTGGAAGCTTTCTATTAGCTTTTTCTTCCTTTTGCATGATTCTTGTTGAGTTCTTGAAGTATTCCAGCCTCGTGAGTCTCGTGGCGATTCCGAGAAAATAGTTAAAATGTTATCAGCAAGATACCCAGGGACCCTCGGTCGGGACATGCCTGCGATCAACAGCGATCAACAATCTATAGTTATCGACGATACCGGCATGCTTTGCGTTGTTTATTTTGATTCGCAGTCAGTCGTATTGACTGGAGGTGAGGTGATACCCAAGGGGTGACGGGAAAACACGGATGCGGACCGTCCGTCGGCGGACCAACGGACCGGCGGACCGACGGACCGACGGACCGGTCCGTCGACGGACCATTTGGGAAAACGCGGACCAAAAAAAAAAAATAATAATAATAAACAAATAAATAAAAAAAATAAAGATACAAAAAAATAAAAATACAAAAAAAAAATAAAAATGAAAAAGTAGATAAAACGGTAAAAAAAACTTCCAAATATTTATAAAATGTTTCTTTACCCGAAAAAAATCAATAATTCAGAAGAATTAACCTATTAGTGAGTGTCCCACAGTGTTTCTCGATGCGACTCGAGGAATCGGGATACTTGAATTATACTGAGAGACTTTTTCTGAGATTTTTTTCTCTTAAACTGCAACAATCGAAACGACAAGCTAGTTCACAAGCTGCCTGCAAACGGGTGTCGCGAAAACACGGATACGGACCGTCCGTCGGCGGACCAACGGACCAACGGACCGGCCGACCGGTCCGTCGACGGACCATTTGGGAAAACGAGGACCAAAAAAATAAATAAATAAATAAATAAATAAATAAATAAATAAATAAAAAAATAAAAAAAAATAAAGATACAAAAAAATAAAGATACAAAAAAAAAATAAAAAAAATAAAAATGAAAAAGTAGATAAAACGGTAAAAAAAACTTCCAAATATTTATAAAATGTTTCTTTACCCGAAAAAAATCAATAATTCAGAAGAATTAACCTATTAGTGAGTGTCCCACTGTGTTTCTCGATGCAACTCGAGGAATCGGGATACTTGAATTATACTGAGAGACTTTTTCTGAGATTTTTTTCTCTTAAACTGCAACAATCGAAACGACAAGCTAGTTCACAAGCTGCCTGCAAACAGAGTACGAATCATCTTGTGATGTCGAATGTGTATAATGTCAGTCATCACTTGATAAGACACGCACGTCCCTCTCTCAGTACATAAGCCTTAAAATAAGAATATTGATCGATTGAATATTGATTACTCAACGAATTTGATAACACATTCAAGATGCTGAGATCAATGGATTTTAACAAGCGATCATTATAGTAGCCCATTTATTGCCCAAAGTGAAGCTGGCCTGAGATTTCATGGTGGGAGGTCAACAAGGTCAGTTTATAAAAGCTTTTCATGACACAACTGATAAATGCAAAACAGATATGTCGTTATTAATACTTGAGTTCAATTTATTAAATCCATTTAGGGATGATAATCAAAACTAACAGCCTTTACTTCAGTTTAACGCATTTATCTCTATCCAAATCGCAGCGTCAGATTCACGAGCTGTATTATGTTATAATGACTTTTATAATAATATATCAGAGAATAATTCTAGATTTATGTACTGAGAGAGGGACGTGCGTGTCTTATCAAGTGATGACTGACATTATACACATTCGACATCACAAGATGATTCGTACTCTGTTTGCAGGCAGCTTGTGAACTAGCTTGTCGTTTCGATTGTTGCAGTTTAAGAGAAAAAAATCTCAGAAAAAGTCTCTCAGTATAATTCAAGTACCCCGATTCCTCGAGTTGCATCGAGAAACACAGTGGGACACTCACTAATAGGTTAATTCTTCTGAATTATTGATTTTTTTCGGGTAAAGAAACATTTTATAAATATTTGGAAGTTTTTTTTTACCGTTTTATCTACTTTTTCATTTTTATTTTTTTTTTGTATCTTTATTTTTTTGTATCTTTATTTTTTATTTATTTATTTATTTATTTATTTTTTTTTGGTCCGCGTTTTCCCAAATGGTCCGTCGGTCCGCCGGTCCGTTGGTCCGTTGGTCCGCCGACGGACGGTCCGTATCCGTATTTTCCCGACACCCGATACCCAATAGCAACACAAGAACGATTTTCCCGACAATTTAAAATGTGTATTTTTTTGTAATAAAATGATAGATATTGATGCGAAATTCATTCTAAACATGAAATACATGTGAAATAATTCTCAAATTAACACATATTGCATGATCTCTCTGCAATAACAAAAATATTTTTTTTGCCCCAAGCTATAACACATGCAAATGAGTATTCGTTTGTCGAAAATAACTCAACAAAGTTTCTTCTATAATTATAAAATTACTTTAAGAGCTAGCCTGACTTTTATGGTAGAAATATGTCAAACAAGTACACGAAAAATACATCCTGAAGTATTATAGAAATCAAGGCTATGTAACTAGAGTAAATACACGAAATACGAAATGTTGACAAAAAGTGTATTCATTTTTTTGACGTGTGGAATCTGTAAACAAAAAAATTGAATTTTACACTGTTCCCGATCATCAAGGTCAATCAGCATCAAATTTGCACTAAGTTGTCGAAGATAAAATAAAGTTCATGTTCCATCGAAATTTGACAACTGATAAACCAGTTTTAACACATTATTTTTAACAAATTTTACTGATATCAGAAATTAACGCTAAATGGTTACACAAAGTCGTGGGAAATAGAGGCTACGTTTACGCGGGACCGCGGGCGAAGTTTTGACCGGTCAAAAAAACATCCGCTTACGGGTTACGTTCACACGGGACCGCTCTAAACGTGCAATAATTTTGACGCCTAACCGGTCAAATATTGTGATGGTCTCGTCTGAACAGAACAAAAATATTGATCGGTTCTGTACGTGTGAACAGCATGTCCAGGTCGATCTTTTGACCGGTCAAAATTTCATCCAGTCCGGTGTAAACCTAATCAAATCTGTAAGACTCTCCTTTGCTGATTTACCTCCTCAAACGTATAGCTATTTGCCTATAAACTGAATATTAATCACATCTTTTTGGTAAAAGACCGCTAAGTTGGTAAAATATTGCAATAACCGCTGAAGTCAGCTAATAAATGTGACGGGTTACACGCAAATGTACACTCCCCTTCATTTCTATGTATTCAAATTCATCCGTATACACTTATACTGAGTACTATATTCTTTTACATATAGTAAAAACAATCTCCCTTTTCACTATTAGTAGAAAAAAATCCTATTCTAGCAGCGCATAGCTTCCAATAATAAATATTTATTTTGAACACACGGCTAAATTTGATGTGGGTATCACCTCATTGCTTCCAGTCATTACGAGAAAACAAATAAAAAAGCTAAACAACTCACATCTTAAAGTCAGAATGTGCGATTTTCATGGTCCATGAAATTCAGTGTTTCGCGCGTTACATGCTAGTCACCATGGGTCTTTAAATATTTGCTATATATCTGCAGCTGACATCCACAGCAGAATTCCATAACAAATTTAGAAAATATTAGACAATGGGTTAAGACCTCATATAGGTTACTTTATTGTTATTACCCCCTCCCCTCCCGTTTTATTTTTCGGTTCCAGTTTCTCTTCGTCTCTCTTCTTAAAACAGGAAACCCAAAAGTATAAAAACGGTACCCTCGGAGGAGGCTATGTCGACTCGTTAACTGCTTTAGGGGAGGATCCAGAAATTTGTTAGGGCGTGTCAAAATTGAAAATGAAGGGCTCTTAAGGTGTTAGGGGGTGTCCGGTCCCTAAATGTCTTAAATAAGGGGGTGTCCGGTGTCACTAAGGACACCCCCTAGTTCCCCCTGAACGATAGCAGAAAAAAAATATTTGTCAATTGTATGTGACGAGTCATCTACGCTAGAGATTTTTGGTATTAAATGCTAACACGCCACATAAAAGTTGGTCAATGTACAGAGTTTCAAGGAGCTGACAAAAATTAAGAAGTGTTCGTAATCATGAGCTGTTCGCGGAGTAGTATTGCATTATTTGTAGTGTATTTATATCTTGAATTTTTAATTTTTTCATGCAATAGACCTTTTCACGGTTCTCGTCCACAACTCAGCCTCAATAGCGTGTAACATATTGAATTTGACTACAGCTCGCGGTAATTAAAGGAGTGGACACACTCAGTTATCAAACAATTGAAACACTTCAAAATACCACGGGCTATAGTCAAATTCTAAAGAATATATTACACGCTATCGAGACTGAGGATATTCAAAAAAGGTTGAAGTGGTGAACGGCGATTGCACGACCGAAATGAACTGTGGGTAATACGGATTTCTTCTTATCGGCTTTCTAAATTACCCAAACAATGCTTCCATCGTTCAGCGATGACATTAGATGGGTGTCTCAAAGGTTTCGCTGAATGGCGGAAAGCACTGTTTGGGTAATTTAGAAAGGAATAAGAAGAAATTCGTATTACCCACAACTATACAGCTCCTATCGGTCGTGCAATCGCCAATCACCGTTCGCCCCTTTTTTGAATTAGGTGTATTTATTCTGTGCACACCAAATTGGCTAGCAAAGTACTTCAGTTTTCCCGTTTTATAAAAAAAGAAGTTATAAGAGAAGAGAGGAAAAACGAAAGGAAAGAGGAAAGAAGAGAACAGAAAACGAGAAAAGGAAAAAAAATTGTAAATGTTTGTGTGGGCTAATGTTTTTATAATAAAGTGTCTAACCAGAAGTTTAACTATCAAGTTATTGGTTTGATATTTCCGATAGCCTCCGCTATCCAAAAAAAAAAAAAAAAATTATAAAAAAGAGACCAAGTTGTGTACATACACAAGCCCACGAAATAGCATAAAAGAAACCTACCTTACAGTTGTAAACACTGCTTTAGAGGGTCGCACTAATGAAGCCGGATACTCTAAATCATCTCAGACATTTGCAATAAAATTGTTTTACATTTATTTCAATTATTTTTTTGATAAATTCGGTACTACTTTCAATGTATTTTAACTTCTAAATTTATTCATAGAAATATTAAGCCTCTTGTTTAATACCAATCTCTTCAATAATTAACCAACTTATTTTATTTTCAATTTACATATGTATAGCATTCATTATTTACATATTGGTTATCTAAAACTATATGCTTTTTATTGTCTAGTTTTGACAGTTAGGCGCCGCTTTCTCTAAACAACAAAACTCAATTTTCCCTTTAGAATTCAAGCGTTTTCCTAGTTTGTAAACAACGAAAAAATTTACAGTGCGAATCGAAAAACCTTGGGCACCCAGAAATATTTAGAAATCGTTTATTGTACTTTGAACAATTCACAAACAACTCTAACTACAAAAAGTTTATCATAGTTTAAAGAGGGGACTGGTTATGAAACCTTTTGTTGTACTTCTTTGTTTGCATTTCGTAGTTGAACCGGTCTCGACCATGCACAACTTTTTCTTTATGGCCAATCAAAATTGCAAAATGAGTCAACATAAACTTTTTCTATGAGATTATTGTAAGGAATATTGTCATATTTGTTCTAAATCTTTGAGCATTTTGAAGCAACAGCCAAAATAATGATTTTCGGTCTGTTCACTCAGACGTATCCAATATGGCTAAAACAATTGCGAAACAAAAGATTATGCACGGTCACCCTTGAAAAAAAGTGTACAAAAACATACAACAAAAGGCTTCATAACCATTCCCCTCTATAAACTATGGTCAAACTTCTTGCGGTGATATAGTTGTTTCTGAGTTGTTCAACGAACAAAAAACGATTTCCCACGGTTTTGTGATTCGCACTGTAAACCTCATATATTCTTTATATTTTACTAAAGCACTTTCCTTATAAACAATTGTGCTACATAGCGGCTTGTAAATTATAAAAATGTAAACGAACTTTGCTAAAAATATGTCCTAAGGACAGTATTTATTACTTGAATAACTAAAGCATATTCATATTCATATATCAAACCTGTCAACAAGCGCGTTGGCTTATATATATCATAGTAAATGTATATATATATATGTATATATATTGTACTTAATCTGTTTTTATCAAGCCTAAAGCTTCTCTCAGCCAAACAACTTCCGTTTCTAAAACAATGTTCTTTTTGTGAAGCTCTTTGTGTTCGTCCGACTTTTTCTCTAGTCGGTTCTTAAGGTGAGAATTCTCCTGGGAGGTTGCCAAGGCAACGTCTTTTAATTCTGCATACCTTTCTTTGTAATTCTGAATCTCAATGTTTTGACTTTCGTACTCGCCTCTAATATCGTCTAGCTCTTGTTCTTTACTTACCAACCCGTGTTGAAGGGAGAGGAATTTTTCTTGATAACTAACGTGCTCTCTGTATAATTCATTTAGCTCACTCGATAATTCAAGGAGTTGTTTCTCATTTGAAATGATTTTGTTTTCGTCCTGAAGGCTATCGGGGTCACGAATTGCAGTCTCGTCTTTTTGACAGTCACATTTGATCTCAATCGGACTCTTGCTCCTCTCTTTATTATTCTTGCACGTTTCCATCAAATTTTCTTTTAATTCTGAAATTTCTTTCTCATTCATATCAATTTCGGCTTGTAGTATACTTCTAGACGTATCGCCTTTTTCTGCATTTTCCTGTGCTTTTCGCTTCCACAATTCTAATTCATCTAGTATATCCAAAACTCGATCGTCTGAGGCGCTCTGATCATTACGAAGTTTAATATTCTCAGATACAGTCCTTTCTAACATAACCTTCAAATGAGTAATCTCCTCTTTGGCATTCTCGTACTTTGTGGTTAAGATTTTAAAATTATCTTCCAAATCGTCTATTTTCCACGTAGCTTCTCCCTCTAGTTCATCGATTCGTTCCCTCAAAGAGAAGACTTCCCGTTCTAAAAGCTCCCTTTCCGTAACAAATTCATCTTCTATTCTCAATCTTTCAAATAGCTCATCTTCTAGCTTGGTTTTGATCTCTTCAACCTCTAATTTCTTGTCTTCTAACTCCTTATTGTTGGTGCTGACCGTACAACCACAGTCTTTACAGCTATCTACTTCTAGACCGGTCTTCCATGAATTGTACACATTTTCGGTAGTTACTGCCCCATCTGTAGTTAGTATTTTTGCCGACTGATTTTCGATCTTTGTAGGGCTGATAGCTCTCTGTTCGTCGTCAGTAATCTGCAGTTCAGTATGGTTGAGTTCCTTCATGGCGTTGTCTTGACTAGAGAGTGTAATTATCACTCGTTTCATCGCTAAGTCAATGTTTGTTTGAACACATCATTTCTATGTTTATAAATACTCACGGTCTATTGTTAGAGTAGAGGATTGGTAACTAAATAAAGGTCCACCTGCCTAATCAATGAAATATTAAAGACATATATGACAGCTATTATACATGAACGTTGTCGAATAGAAATGGCAACGAAAACATGAAAAAAAGAATAAAATAAAACGATAATAAATAAAAAACATAAATAATTCGGTCAAATAAAATAAAGTACAATAAAAAATTAAGATAAAAAGAATAAATGAAATATATAAAATAAAACAAACTAAAATATATAATACAGTACAATAAAATAAAACAATATAAAATAAAATAATGAAAAAATATAAAAAATAAAAACATTAATAAAACACAAGAATAAAATAATTTAAAAAAAAACATAGATTCAATAAAACATTTCTTAGCATAAATCAAGAAAATAAATTAAACCTTATCCTATACTTTTATGATTCAATTCTATTTTTCCATTATCATAAAATTACATCTGTAGATTAAGATAAACATATTATATAAATAACAGTGGTTTACAAGAATTTCTGCCACTGAGAAATATCGTATTTGAAGACATGTAAAAAATAAGATAATTTTACATGTGAAAATATTATTTTTAACAGTTTTCACTGCGCTCAATCATGTGATATGGAATTTGAATACTTGAAGATAAATTCTATATGTCCGTGCGCCCATGTATTATTTAATTATCTTCATATTCGAAAAAACATTATAAAACAACTATTAGAATAAATACATCTGGATTGGCTGACAAGAGCTGATAGAGCATACAGCATGCTCATTTGCAAGTTGATCAAATATATCAATTTGTAATTTTTATAAAAGAAATAGAAAATATGCTTTCTGTGCTGTATGCAGTTACATGAGAAGCACTCAGCTTAATGCCTCTTGCTTCTCTTACTGTGCGACTCGCTGTACCCTAGTCACTTACAAAAACGTTTGATGAATTTTTGATATTATTCTGACATTTTCCCATCTCAATGGACCAATCAGATACAAGTTTATATCTACAGGCAGAGACTTTAGAAACTTTGATGTCTGTAATTGGTCTGATTGAGATGAAAAAATGTCAAAATAATGTCAAAAATTCATCAAAGGTTTTGTAAGTGACTATGGTACGGCGAGTCCCAGAGTAACACTTTTTTTCATGTTCTGTCAATCACTATTTGGTTTATAACTGCGCACAGCATGCATGTATATGTTTTCTGTTTCTGTGATGTAAAGAAGAGGTAGCAGGTGACATGGACATTGTGAGGGTGGGGATTAAACCCAGGGGGATACTCCCTTTCTCCAAGTGTTAGCAGTAATCAACGGTAGATTTTGCAAATGACCCCTAAAAGGTACAATAGGTAATATAATGACATTTTTAACACCGTAAAAAATGTTGACTTAGCTTTACTGATGTTTCGAGCTTTAGCCCTTCGTCGGAGTAAAATGGAACACATAAATTAAAAGAACTGTTAAAGCTTTGTTGATTTAAACCGGCCGTAAAAGGTATGGCTGTGCAATGTTCTTGGCAGCTAAGCATATTTTTACTAACAAAGCCAATTACCCTTACAGGTACAGAGTCATGCTACATAGCTGACTTTTGAGCAAAAACCTTAAAAGGACCTTAAGGTACCAACAGGGAATATTATTTCAACCCTAAAAGGAGCGCCGATCACCCCTACCACTTGGACAAAGGGAATCACCCCAGGGTGTTAAACCTTGTTTTCAAACAATCATGTGTAGATGTTTTTTTGTGTTTGATGCTTCAAGCAATAATTTGTGTTATTGTATAATGTGTATTTGTTAGGTCATAGTACACATCTACTAGTGCGTTACTATATGGCTGACATACGGACATTTTACATACTTTCTCATCATGCTTATTGTCTTTTTGTATGGTGACTTTTAAGATATGATCCATCCCTCTCTCGTAAAGGTTTTGTTTGGAGTAAACTACAGATATTGCCAGAATAGTAGAGCTAGAACTTTTTGTTTGTCTGAAAAAAAAAACAAATCAATCAATTAATCAATCAATCATCCATTCAATCAATCAATCATCCATTCAACCAATGATCCTTTCAATCAATAAATCAATAGTCCATTCAATCAATCATTACAATCATCCAATCAACAATCAATCACCCATTAAATCAATCAAAAAATCATCCATTCAATCAATAAATCAATAATCCATTAAATCAATAAATCAATCATCTAATCAATCAACCAATCAATTGAACAATCATCCATTCAATCAAACAATGATTCAATTATCCAATCAATCAATTAATCAAACAATCAATCAATCATGCACTTACAATTAATCAATCATCCATTTTAATAAATCAATCAACTATCCAATCAATCAATCAATCAAACAATAAATGAATCATTCATTCAATCAATTAACCAATCAATTAACCAATCAATTAACCAATCAATCAATCAATTGAACAAAAATTGAAATGAATCATTCATTCAATCAATTATCCAATCAATCAATTAATCAAACAAAACCAATCAATCATTCATTCAATCAATCAATCAATCGTCCATCCATCCATTCAATCAATCAATCATCCATTCAATAAATCAATAAATCATCCAAACAATAAATACAGCAATCAATCAAACTTATCCAGTTGTGTAACCATCCCTCCAAAAAGATCACATGACCAACAAGAATAATGGTAATGACCATAAACAATAAAAACAGAATAAATAACAACAAAAGAATATAAATGAATCAATGAATGAATCACACAGAAAGAATAAATAAATGAAGAAAGAAAAAATGTGCAAATGAGTAACTGAATAAATAAATGGATGGACAAATGGATAAATAAATGAATGGATGGATTGATAAATGAATGGATTGATGGATAGATGAATGAATGAATAAGTGGATAAATGAATTAATGAATGAATGAACAAAACAGTAAATGTATTTTTGAATAAAGGAATGAATAAATGTACAAATAAATTAATTCATGGATGAATGAATCAATAAATGAATGAATGAATGAATGAATGATCATATACTCACTGGAATTCATAAGCATCAACAGCATAAGCTAGTATTCTTGCCAACATGCTTAAATCCTCGTTCTTCTGACCATTTTTGATGTAAAGGTCTAAACCATCGATTATCATGCAATCAACTGTAGTGCTTTGATTCAAATGAGTCGAGGCAAGATACTTCAATAGTTCATTCGCGCTCTCCAAATACACCATACGTATCCTTTGTAAAACATTAGTCAGAGGGCGCTGTTTTCCCTCTGGATATGCTGGCAGCTTGTGTAGTTTACGAGGAGACATGAATAACACATCCTTCCCTTCTTCTGCGAAGGAGACAGCTAGCGAGAAGAGGAGAGAGGTTTTTCCACATCCACGAGGTCCATTAATAAGTAGCTTGTTGCTCGTTTTGCTTGCACATTGGCGGTTAAAATACCCTTCCAAAACGCTCTCACTGCTTTCCTCTAAAGAAAGTGAGCTAGGGATTTCAAAGATACGGGAAAGCATGGATAAAAATAGCCAAAAGCTTTGCAAACAAACTTCAATCGAGCTGTCAGCTTGCAAATGCAAATGCTACCAGGCGTTCAATGACCGGGCTTCCTGTATCAAGAATTACTATAACCGCTGACAAGAAGAATTGCTGTAAAGAGTACATTGAATTTTGTCTGGGGTCCCATAATTCACGCGTAAACGAATACATAAAAAATTACCAAAAAGAAAACAGTTTCCAAAATAAAATTGAATAATTATCAAATTAAAATACCTTAACTTCTAATTAGTAGAACAAAACGCGCAAATATAGCTTCATTTTTACGTAGAGAAAAGCTGCAATTTTGTTATTTTTACCTACCCCTCCCATCCTATACTTCAGACTTTATTTTGGTGATATTTGTGTTACATCGGTAAGGCTTGCTAGATATAGTTAGGCTTGCTGCTCGTCTTATTTCTTCTTCAATGTCTAAGTATTTTACATACTCGAATATACCTGATCACCAAGTAGCTATTTATCATGATGACCACGATAGATTTTGTAAGTTCCATTGAATAGAACTATTGTATTGAATGTATTAATTGTATTAATAGAACTCGCTCCAATTTTATATTTGAATCAAGAACGAACCCCAACAATTGTATGTCATTGTCTATTTTTAGTGGATAAGCCTGGGAAGCAGGATTTCGTTAGTCTGTTTATTGCGGGCTTGTGTTCGTTGTTAATGGTGCTGACATGCCCTATAACTGTGTTTTTCTGTATCAAGGTGAGTTTTAAGTCACAATGTTAGCCTAGCTTTGACAGCGAATCAAAAATGATATAATGGCTGCCGCTAGCTGTTTATGGTTGATTTGAATATGCTAAGTAAGCTTAAATTTAACTAGCTTAGTATTTAAAGTAGAGCATTTTGAATTCTTCATAATATACATGTATTTATCTACTGTTTACCTTATAATGAATGTGTTGATATCATAGACACTGAGCTTGCTTTGTATTTTAAAATATGCTAAATAATTATGAATATGGCTCCCCTACCCTGGGTACCAGAGGCTGTTTCCTAGTTGCTTTTGTATTTGCAAATCTGAAATTTTGTGAAGCAACAGATAAAGATGTACAAATGATAAATACAGATAAATGTAGATCAATAAACCCTCTGGTTTCCAGGATATTACACTGTATAGAATATGGCGACCATGTAATATTCGTTGTTTCTTGACTAGCTATATCCCAGCATACATGTGAAAATTATATTATTATCTTCCAACGTGAACACAAGACCAATCAGTCAAGAACAATAGTAGGTCCCCATAATTATTTCGATTCAGTCTATAGGGTTGACACTGCAAGTTCAGTTGATTAGTTGAATATATAATACATTTTTCACTCTGATTTGCATAAGTTTCAACGTCTCAATCGTTCTAGCTGGACACGTGTGCCCTACTAATTGGGGAGACTCAGACACACACTCACTACCTCTACGTTAATTATTTTGCACACAACTCGGCTCACATGTTCATTTTTGCGGAGGGAGGAAAACCAGATAACCCTGAGAAAAACCCTTGTGGCATAGGAGAGAAGAACCGCATCAAACAAACTCAACTCACATATAATCCATGCCCGAGCCGGGACTCGAACCTGGACTACAGCGGTGAAAGGCCAGCACTCTCACTGCTAGGCCACCCATGCCACCCATAAAAGAATTAACATTTGAAAGAATTAACATTTGATTTTCATAAGTACTATACAATATTCTCATCGTGTCTGTCTTCAACTTGCCATTGTATACTCAAGTCATTTAAAAAAACATTGTCGCTGACCAGCTTCGTGACTATGCGACTAGACCTAAAAGGAGTATGGGTAGAAATCACTAAAGCAGCTAGATGCATATTTTATCAACATCTTAAGCTCTCAGTACCTTGTTTCCATTTTGATTAGCCATATACCTCAAGCATACAGCAAAGATCTACTCTGGCGAGTGCTTTGGATGACACAATTCTTTTGTATGAAAACTGAAGAAGTAGCTATTTACCCGGGCTATTAACTTGTCGATATTTCCTCGCTCCAAACAACATTTTATCTCAAAATTCATTGCCCTTTTATTTTCTTTGCAAAGTATGCTAAAAAATTATTTGCCCAGTGATTTTTACAGGCCCATACTCCCATTCAAGCTAGTCGCTTGGTCGCGAAGATGGTCAGTGACAATGTTTTTTTCAAAATATGACTGTATGGCAAACAGATCAGGCACTCATTTTGTACAATTATATTATTTAGATACTGAGAGACTATGAAAGAGCTGTTATATTCAGACTAGGACGACTTCTGCCGACCAAAGGACCAGGTTAGTTGAATAGAAATCATAATGTATTGTACAAAAATCACTGAATTACCTTTCCGGCTCTTCCACGATGTTGACTTATTATATGTACCCCAGCATGCCAAATACAATTTGTAGCTGCACAAAACCCTTGTCTAAAAATTAAGCTTTTTTTGTTAGAGTAGACGCACTTAATCCGTGAACATTATTTAATAGTAAATAGTACTGACCTAAGCTAAATCCTTTGTTTTCTATTGTTTAATTAGCAATATTTAGTATTAAATAGTATTAATTGTTTCACGGATTTAGTGTGCTCACTCTAATTTCACTGAGGAAGAAAAAACAGTTGCCCTAAAATAAGGCTTGTGACAAAAGAGAGAAACAGCAAATCAAACTAGTTAACCATCGATTGGTTGGATACAGGGTTTGATTGGCCGGGTCTGACCTTTTTTTTGACAAAATACTATTGTTAATGATAAAAAACACTTCAACTTTATTTCAATTAGGGTTGGATACATGACACAATTGTAAGCACAGCACATGATAAAACATTTACACAGATTTACAGTGCGACTTCTGAAACTGGGTCCACCAAAACATTATTATTCAATCACAATCGAGAATATGAACACTAATAATTTTCATTATATGAGAACGGAATCAATCAAGATTGAATAGCATGTTTGCCTGTGGGAACCCTCTACCTTTTTAAAAATTAAAGGAGCTCAAGGAGCTCATGTGGTTACTCTCACTTGTTTAGTTAAACGTTTCTGCAGTGAAATGCTGCAATGCTATTCGAGTGGCTTTTGAATTTAGAGTAGAAGTTAAAAAAATAGAAAAATAATTATAGACCTATACTTTAAAATTAGATTAAATGGAAACTAGCGAGTAAACTAGTATAGGCTGCATCGGTGTTTGGTATTAATGATAGAGCCAGTAATATAATGAAATTTGTAACATCGTAAAAATTGTTGACTTAACTTTACTGACGTTTCGAGCTTTAGCCCTTCGTCGGAGTAAAGTAAGTTTCTAGTTTAACTGGTCTATTATCGATATTTTGGTTGAGTGGTCACTGACAAACAAATTCAAAATGAAAATGAAAGTATTGATAATGATATCAAAACTTCACGGTCACAAACAAATGATGACGATTCAAGTGAAGATGAAAATGAAACTGAAACATAATAATCTTTTTCTTGAAATAGAATAAATGGTAGACCCAGGTTGTTAAAAAAAAGTTTCTCTATCTGAAACGAATAAATAAGTATCAAAAACTATCAAAGCAACAACAAAAAAAGAAGAAAAAAAGAGAAAAAAGAAAAAGGAAAAAAAAAAAGTGGTGATGTCAGTTGGATTCGAACTCTTAACCCTTCCAGTGTATCGTGTTAACCAGGTGGCGTTAACCGGTTGTGCTATCGTAGTAAACTTGTGATGTCACGCCAAGTTTTTGGATATATATTCATTGTTTCCGTTAAAAAGGTTACACTCGGACTTACACCGCACGATGACATAGTGGTTACCTATCTTATAGATAGAGTAACCACAAAAAATATATATATTTTGAAATTTGTTTGGATGGCCCCGGTTCCAGTTGTAACTGGCTGACTGTGTTATATAACAATGTATGTAATGTTTCCAGGTGTTATCTGTATTATACCATGCCTGGATAATCTAACAAGGGTAGATATGAGGATGAGGGCATTCAGTGTTCCTCCACAAGAGGTAAGGCTAATAATAGCTATAATAATTGGATAATTTAGACATTTATTATTGCACAAAGTCATATTTCCATGGTTTGAACTGCACTATATTATTAATGATAATACACTGTACAAAATTACTCTCTTCTAATTGGACGAGAGGATCGAGTACAATTAAATCGATTAAATTGTATTCTGCAGAGTACCAATTAGTTTTTCAGTATTAATAGCATTATAAATAAAAAATGGCACAATCTTTCCGTACGATTTGTAATAAATAGATACTTGTGATATTTTGAAAGTTTTGAAATTGGACTCACCATAATAATTTTGAAAACTTTCCAAACATCACTGGTACTTATTAATATTTACGAATTGTTCTCAAGTTTGTGCGATTTCCTATACTAATTAATGATAGGATATAATAGGTTTTGTTGCATTATTCACACCTTTTCTTTTGTTTTCGATGACCATTTTGTTACTTACATCCTTACAGCAGGGGCTTTACCGGTACATGAATTGGGTATGCTCATAAGAAATCAGTTACTGTGTGGCATGGACAATTTTGAACTGAGAGAAACCACATAAAAACATCAAATAAAAAAGCTTAGAAAGTTACAAGAATTTCCCTTTTAATACCCTAAAAGATACCGAATGGCTGCATGATTTTTATGCCTAAAAGGTACAACAAGAATACTCAAAACTTTAATTCAGATTCTGATTGGCACTAATGCCTACTATCTAGACTTGTTCAAAATCTAAAAATCATTTGCATAAAACTGTAAGCAATATATAGACCAAAACAGTTGATGCGTTTGCTATGTACGTTTTCACCCAATTCGAATATAATAAGATTTTTTGTCTTATGAATAGTTCCAAAATGGTGCCTCGAGACAAAAACAATTTCGGTTACTTTTAGGCATTTGCGTTTTGTTTTTGTTCTTTTTTAATCCCTGATAGAGCAGCAGTGAACTTTATTGTCCAAGTAACATATAACTTTTGAATTTAGAGTTATTTTAAGGATGTATTTATCGAGGGTTAAATTGAGAAACAGCTCTCTCAAACAACACCATCTTGGAACTGTTAGCGATGAGACAGAAATGCTTCAGATTGGCTTATACTAATCAGAAGTGCACGCGCGAAATCACCATGTTCGTGTTTGATGATTACATGTAGGTCTATAATGGTTTTATTGGGTTTGGTTTTAGGTGTCAACAAAGGATCAAGGCTGGATATCTGCCGGTGCAGATGTGCAGTTCAGTCTCAAAGACCCAGTCCTTTCTCTGACAGCAGTACAAGACCTAAACCATTCATTAAGGATGCTTGCACAGACATCACTTGTCAACTTTTTATCGATGAAAACTGTAGCACAGGCTGAAGCTGACAAGAAGTTTATTGAATTGCATATGCAGGTAAATATCACTTTTTATTGATATTTCAATCTTTTAGCCATACCCAAGTAGACATAGGATGCACTGCTGTGGGTCCGCATAATTCACTACATTCCACATCATTTCACATCATTTCACATACAGTAAAAACCTGCATATAAGAACCACTATTTTTCAAGGTTAGGTTAAAGTGGTTCTTGTATAATTGGTATTTAGTGAGAAATTAGGCTAAGTTGGTTCTTAACTGGTTCTTATTTACAGAGCAAAAACAATTTCCCTTATAAAGTGTTTTTTTTTATAATATATAAATTGTTATGTAGAAGCATCTGAATGATGAATGTATTCTCATTGAGAACTAACTGATAATACATTTGTAAAACATTTTTCTTGCATTGATTTTAAATTTGGTCATATTCAGACTCTTGAAACCTTTCATATAAGAACCAGTCTATTTTTTTAGGCTAAAGTGGTTCTTTTTTAACAGTTGCTTAAAAAGCAAATTTTAGCCTAGTAGTTCTTAATCCACTGGTTCTTATATGCGGGTTTTTATTGTATCATGCATAACCCAGCTTAATATGTCAAATAAGACGAAAAATATACATTTATATTGTTTATCTACTAGCCTGCTTGAATAGTATCTACTGGGTTTCTTAAGCCTGGTTCACACTAGCATAAGCATAAGCTTAAGCAACATGCACAGACTTAGTGGAGCACTTATTGAATAGGTGTGAGAAAAGACAAGTGTGGTGAATGAGCAAAACCCAACTGAGTCTGTGTATGATGCTACGTGCCGTTATGTCACTAGTGTGAACTAGGCCTTACTCTGGTATGAAATAAATACTGGAAAGTTATCTTGACATATTTTCTTTTTCTTTTGCTAGAATGGCTTGAACAAAAGTATTGAACAGTGGGGAGTACAAGTGGAGAGAGTTACAATGTAAGTTGTTACATATAGTGTACAACAATGCAGCACAGAAACAAAAAAAAAATACTTCAGCTGTTATGTTTAATTTATTATAAAATAACTATTTGAAATCAGCTTTATGAGAGCACACAGCACGCGCGTTTGCATGTTGATCAATTTGTATTTTATAAAAGAAATAAAAAACTTGCTTTCTGTGCTGTATGCAGTTATAAAGCACTTGGGGATTGTCAGAACACTCGAGAAGTGTTGAGAAGCACTCCGCTTTGCGCTGTGCTTCTCTTAACACTTTTCTTGTGTTCTGACAACCCCGCGTGCTTTATAACTGCACACAGCACACACTCGCGTTTTCTATTCCTTCAATAGACAATGCGAGTGAGCACTATTTTAGAATAATTCTCTAGGGCTTAGTTCAAACATCTAACCTCACATGTGCCAATCTAATGAAAATGAATTCAAACAATAGGATTTGCTTATTTGCATTAGATCCAGCACATAACGAGAAATGTCTTTGAACATTTCTAAATTAGTTTAATAACTCATAAATAAAGCAATACAAAACAATTTTTGGATTTACATTACCAGTAGCAGGCATTGAAAATATTTTCCCATCCGTTTCCCATCATGCTTTGTTCAAAATCGTGCTTTTCCACATTGCTTCCTTAATTACTGAAGAAATAGAAAATGCATGCTTGTACACTTTATACAGCTATTTCAAAATCATAGAATACTGCATACTACATACTGAATTGCAAGACAGAAATGCCATTTGGGTTGAGTAATATTGTTTAAAGTAAAATATATGATAATGAGTTATTTTATTCTTAGTGCATAATCCATTCAAAACAATATACAAGCTAGTTGTGGGGAGTAACGTATCGGGTTATTTATTTCAAATTAATGGAACCCACAATGCTCTTTGGTCTTGGAATGCACTATTTAGTATTCATCGTTTTTTAAATAGAGCTCTGTATATACACCTACTTGCAAGAACGTTGTCATACGAAAAAAGAACATTTGTATTTAGTCGGTTAAGAATAAATTAAAAGTACAAAAAATGATCACTGAAGCTGAACTCTTTCTTTTGTACTTTTAATTTATTCCTAACACACTAAATACAAATGGTCTCTTTTCGTATGACAACTTTCTTGCAAGTAGGTGTATATAAATCATGGTAAATTGTATTCAGACCATAACATTTAGTTACATGGACACTTGGAATAGAATAGAATATTATCTTTATTTGCTCTTTGTATATACTAATTACATTATACATTATATTATACATTATACATTTTTTCTTTCTATATTCGTTTGTATTGGAAAGTGCTTCTATTATATATGTTTTATAGAATATAGAAATTGAGCATGGAGGCTAAATAAACTGGAAAGTTATCGAGTTAGCCTCTTGGGTTACCTGTGTCAGATGTACCACAGGGAGCCCAGTGAATATTCTGGAATTGACCCTATTTGATTTACCAGTTCACAGATTCGAGTTCTGCAAGAAGCAGCAAGTAATGAAGGGGTCGACATTGTAAGTCTGTTCAAGGGTGGACCAGACCAGTCAACTATTAATCTTCTGTCAGGACTGATTGCCTCAGGTATGGCTATCTATTTGACAAGAATGTCTTTTTTATACTTTCAATGTAAAGTAGAGATTAACATTACAACAAGTGACACATGATTCTTTGTTGATTTGTTTTCAGCAGCTTTTAACTGTATAATGAGTAACAGTGAACATGGGACACCAAATATGAAATCTATGTTCACAATAGTCCCCTACACAGTTCCCTGCGGCATCTTTGCACTGAAGTGAGACGCACGTTGAGCTTGCAATGGTAGAGACATGTGAATAAGTGTCCCGTAAGGTGTTAAAATTTCTCTGTCAATATCAACGTTTTGTCTCACTTTAGTGCAAAGATGGCACAGGGAACTATGAAGGGGACTATTGTGAACACAGATTTCATAGATTTCGTATTTCATGTCAAGCATTTAGAGTGAATGTGTGTGGTAAAACATTGCATTTCTTTTAGTGTTGTTTTTAACACTAAAATGTCTTTTTTCAAACAATGTCATTTCTCAATATGTGGTAAACTTACCAGTAAGCACATGTGAAAGGTCAAAACAATGTTGACTTTGTGTGTGTGCACTAAAATGATAAGAGAGTTTTATGTCAGCATATCTGCGGTTTTGCGGTCTCACAAATCTTGCGTTTGCAGTTTTTAGCAAATGTTGGTGCGATTTGATGTGCAGTTTTTGTCGATTTTTTTGTGTGCGGTTTACAACCCCCTTTTACGCCTCCCTCCTCACCTTACCTCAACTCCCTTTGCCTTCCCTTCTCCTCGCTCTACTTGAGAGGTGTATATAATGGTTAATAATTTGTGGTTTCATTCTAGCATCTGGTGCATCCACACAGCCAGCAGCTTTCAAAGCCCCCAAGTCAGCCGGTCACATGACCCCTGAATTTCTCGTTCAACAAGTCACTAGTGTATTGGACGAATCTCTGGTCCGTGAGCTTGGTGGTCTCTATCAGTTTAATATACTTGGAGTAAATGGAGGAACCTGGATCATGGATCTCACTAGTGGATCGGGGAATATTACTAAGTGTTCTATTCCTGTAAAACAACCAGATGTAGTCTTGACCATGAGTGAAGATAACATGCAAAATATATTCCGTGGTGAAATAACACCGTTCAATGCGTATATGCAGGAACTGCTTAAAGTAGAAGGGGATCTTAGAATGGCAATGAACTTAGATATCATCGTTGAGAAGATCAAACGAAGAAGAACTCATGAGTTGAACCAGCCAGGAGTCTTTGTCGTGTAAATAGAATATATAGATATAGTAAGGGTTAATCACGTTGAAGTCCCGAATTTTGTCGGGCTTCTATAATTGCAATTGCATAAAATTGCTTATTTCTCCGCGACGATCATAATCATACACACATCAAATAGAATATAACGAAAACATTATTTATAAATATCATACATCAAAAAATAAAAAAATTATATACTCCAGCGTGTCTTTTGCTGGGGCAGTGCCCTATAAGTCTGCACAGTCTATGATAAATGTTTAATATTCGTTTGAGCGGGAAGTGAGTTAGAGTATAAATCATGTCCTCAATAGATCGCCGTTCGTGCTCCTTCTCCGTGTACTGGACACAGTCTACGTAATTCAATAGAAATAACAAAAGACTTAATTCAAACAAAAAACGAAGCTAACAAAGAATACAATAGGTTTCCAGTACACGCAAAAGGAGCCCTTTTGAATTAGGTGTATACGGATATAAGAGAAAACATGATTTAGAACAATTTAACTTAAAAATATACTATTTTAACTAAAACTAGAAAATCCTTGATTAATACCAGTACAGTTTCCATAGGCTAACAACCAAAAGTAGAGAACTAACCACTGGCAGCCCAACTCATTTTTTTACCACATTTGATAATTTTCTCGCTTTCTGATTGGTCGAGAGCCGTGGTAAATAAGAGTACATACCACGCGAGCAGTAAAACTATTTTTAATGTGGTAAAAAACAAATTCACGATAGTTTCTTAAAACAAGTTTTTATGGGTATTTATTTATTCCCCTGAAAGCGAGTTTTTGTAACGGATCATCCCCCGGTGAGATGATCTAGGTGACGCAGGCCAGGCTACCTACGCTTCTCTCCCGTTCTCTCGACATCCCGTGTGTTTAGACCAGAGTATCAAACACGAAATACCGTTTTTATTCCTTTTTATTCAAACACGGGTCTTTATTACAGTTGCTGCAGGATTTTGGATGCAGTTTATTTATCTGAAAAACACCATATTTAGCTAATGATTGATTACGTCACTATTACGTCATAGATCACCAACCATTGATTATATCCCAGAACTATGATCACCCATGGCTTACTTTGAGCCCATCAATTACGTCACACATAGATTACCTCATCAACCACTGATTGCATCACAGAAAATTTACAACGTCAAATAACTATGATAATATTAGATAATCCATAATGTCCAATGAAATGTCAAATATCACTAATTTTGTCATACACAATAGATTAGGTCACAGACCATTGATTACGTCACACACCATAGATATCGTCACAGACCATTGATTACGTCACAGACCATAGATATCGTCACAGACCATTGATTACGTCACAGACCATAGATTACGTCACAGACCATTAATAATGTCACCATCGAACCAGATCTTTCGACCAATCTTAATAGTTGTCTTTTGTTCTTGACCCCCCTCATCCTCGGGAGCCCAGGGGTATTCTTCTGTCGCTCGTTTCTCGCTTTCACAACATATACCCCTGGGAACGTAGTCTGTTGGAGCTTGTTCCGGAAGTCAAAATTCAGCTCTTTCCTGATTGGTCGACCTTATTAGGTCGACCAATGAAAATCAAGATAACCATTCAAAGAAAGTCGTTAAATAAGTTTGAATTTTGACTTCAGGAACAAGCTCCAACAGACTACGTTCCCAGGGGTATATGTTGTGGAAGCGAGAAACGAGCGACAGAAGAATACCCCTGGGTTCCCGAGGATGGACCCCCCTCTCCTTGGAATGTAACAACATACTCCGACCTAGTCAACGGATCCACAATCTGGTCGTCGTGTATTTCAGGAGCTCCATCAAAAGGCATTTCGATTTCAAAGCCGTAGTTCACCATAAGTGAACTAAGATGTTCTGGAATTTCTTCTAACTCCACAAGCTGTCGACAAGAAAACATAGTATAGTTGATGCTAAATTAAGAAAATTATTCAGTTCACCTTATATAGTCAAGTCTATCTGTGGTTAGAGTCCAAACAAATTACAATATCATTTGAAAGCATCTGTACAAAAACACTATACAATGAAATGAACATTTCTCTATTATTTCATAGCATATAGAGATTTTGTCTGCACATGCGTTTGTTTTGGTGCTAAAAATCCTTTGCACGTCGAAGGAAATAATTTTATGCTAGTATGGAACATTTACTTTGTAATTTCATCTTGCACAACTATGTTCAAGCTAGAACCGAATTTCAATTCTGAGATATAAAATGTCGACCGTCTACTAGTGCGCTGTAACTTCTACTATAAGTTTTGACCTATACATTAATTTATCACCCAACATTCTACTTGAAAGTACGCAGTTCTGGTCTTTCTTTCGCACTTTGACGTGTGATATTATTTCGATTGAAATAAATAAATACAGCGCACTAGTAGACGGTCAACAGTTTATGTCCAGGTAATACGATTCATGAACATAATTGTGAAAGATGAGATTGCAAACCAAATGTTCCATACTAGTATAAAATTTTAGCACCAAAACACACCAATACGGAGACAAAATATCTATATGCTTTATTTCATATTTAATTTGACAAAAATTAACAACTTGGTCATATCTTTTCAAATTGTGGGCTTCCTGGGGTGAAATTCTGAAGATGTCCCACCAGAAGAAGTTTTGGGGATTTTCAGTATGTTGTTTAGGACACCTCCTGACATAATTCCAGTTAAAAAAAATTATATTGCAATTTGTATGGACTGGACCCAAAAATCCGTATATTTGAAGGACTATTAAGTGTATTAGCTAGGATGTTGGTGAAAAAGGTTTGAGCAGATTGGTCATGCTGTCTGTGACAGTTGAACTAAGAAAATCAAACCAATGTACTAATCTATGATAGCTCACATGTGCTCAATATTTGATGGTAATGGTCGTTTTTGGGAATCAGTGTGTAAACATGTTAAACTACTGCCTAAAACGTCACCATGACGTCAATTATGATTCTATTAACATTTCATGTACCTGAAGAAAGTCTGGTTTCATGACAGGAATGTGTGATATGTAGGCCTTATCATCATTTCCATACAGGAAGTATCGACTCTGTTCAGGGTAGCTGGTAGCAGTCAGATCGAAATGGTCAAACCTAGCTACATCTACAACTCTTATCTTGGTCTTCATAAATGGTGTGGTTCCTTCAGTTGGTACACCAGAAAAGCAGAAAACCTAGATTTAAAAGAAGATATCGTCAATTCCAGTATATATTCCTACAATAAACTTTTTTGATACTCCCAGAAAGGAATCTCCCGCTCAATTTACAAATGATAATATATAATATAATAATTTATAGACTATAAATAGAAATATAAAATACAATTTAAAATATAAAAACTAGGAATACTAAGAATTATAGAAATATAAAATACAGTTCAATATATAAAAAACTAGGAATACTAAGAATAACAATACATAAATATAGGATATGTTGGATTCCCATATGGGACAGACCTTTTTTCTGTACTGACCTCCATTTCAGGCTGATGCCGACCTGTTTCTCCTTCATCAAAGTCGTACAACAGCATATCATGGACACGGTTGGGCTCAACTCCACGAAGCACCAATGGATTGTCTTCGTTTTCTGCTTCTCCGATCACAAGATCTCCGTCTGTTGGGTTAATGAACTGCACCTTGGCCAGAGCGTGGTATTGGTGAGAAATATTGGCGAAACTTCCAGAATAATGGACGATCATGTTGTTCATTTGTTTGTCAACTACACCGGTGGTGACAAAGTTATGATGATCATTAGGGTCGGTGACCTGATAAGCAAACAATATGTATATAGAAAAATGCATTCAAAATCTAATGACTGATTTTATTATGCGAAAAAGGAAAGCGCGAATCGCGACAGTGTTATTATCAAGGGCGAAATATTAAATTTTTTAAAAATAACTTGGACCGCAGATTTGATGAAGCAAACCACAGACCCTATGAATATAAAGAAAACGACGGAACGAGCACCACGAAAAATATTTTTCCATTACAAGAAAGAGCTCGTCCATATATTTAATCACTTCGGAAGTATAAGCATTTTACATGTTCCAAAAACATGAAAGCGAGGTTGGTAGGCCTAAAGTTTAAATTTTAAGCCAATCTATTTGCAAATTCAACAGCTGTAGCTTCTCATCATTTAATGTTTCTACATGCACTGAAACTTTGGAAGACCACTTATTTCGATGTGCATGCTGTTTCTAATAAAAGCAATGGTTTCTTCTAGTTCTTAAACTTATTATCTAAGGTATCTTTATGGCAATGCATTTTTGAATTGGGTGTTTTCCGCCTTCGTTAACAATTTTAAATAAAGAAAATTTTGGGGTTGGGGTTATTCTATAATATTTACAATAAGGAAATCAAACGAAAGGAGGTTAAAAACGTGTTGCCTCAAGCTATCAAGTTATATATTTGATAAGGCGAAAGTCTGGCATTGTATACAAATACAACCAGTTTATAATAACCAACAAGAACATTATTTGGTTATGTACTAACCGTGCCGATGGAACAAAGAATAGCATTCCTCATGATGGCCGCCAAGTCATCCAAAAACTCAATGGAAGTGGCCCATGGATCCATACACGTTGTAATGATATACTTGACGCCAGTCGTATCATATGGATCAACCTGTGAAAAACAGGAATTGACAGAAATTTTGGTTCACAACTTCTAAACCCTTCAATTGTTTGAATGTCAGTCAGTCAATAATAACAATAAAGATGTTTTGTAATAAATAATAAAATTAATTTAATAAATTTATAAAGCGCTATATAATTACATTCTATAGCGCTTAACAGCCAAAGCAATTATTATGTACATGTGTTTTTACAATCATAAATATATAGAAATAACATAAAAAATATATAGTATAGTATCCAGTCCATTAAAGTTACCAAAAAATAAATGAAAACAATAAGTAGTAGAATATTCATAAGCCATATACTTTTATAAATAAGTAAGTTTTTAAGTGTTTCTTGAAATTATTCAAATTTCTACAAAGTTTTAGCTCTCTTGATAGACTGTTCCATAGTATTGGTCCCGTATATGCAAATGATCTTCACCAAAAGTGGTATCTTAATTCTGGGAACACTTAGATCATTGTTTCCATCCGCTCTAGTTCTTTTCATGGGTCGCTTTGTCATCAACTCTTCCAGATAGGGTGGCGCCACACCATTCATTGCATTGATCACTTGTAGGTTAATAGTATGACTTTGTAGTGTATACGATGTCGTATAGGTAACCAGTGGAGCTGCTTCATGGTTGGTGTTATATATGTTCGTATTTGGTACGTTGTGAAACGAAACGTGCTGACATTCTTTGTACCCTTGTAAGATGCTTTAGTATTGAATCCGGTAACCCGCATAGGATGACATTGCAGTAGTCGAGATTAGATGTAATCATGGTATGCACCATTGCCTTTGCTGAGGATTCGTCCAGGCAGCGTCGGATCTTAAACATGTTCTTAAGTGTATAGAAACACTTCTTGGCGACTGTGCTCACGTGCTGTTTGAATGAGATATTGACATCAAAGTCAACACCCAGTAAGCGAATACATTTATTTATGCCAACTTCTTCATCTCCATCAGTGAGTGACTGTAAATCAGCTGGGTTACGTCGTGGACCTTGTACTGTAAGTATTTCAGTCTTATTGTCATTAAGTTCTAGCATGATGAATGACATCCACTTTTTTATCTCAACGAGAAGATTTTCCATCTTATATTTAATCAGGGACATATTCTCGTTGATACCGTATATATATACGTTGATACCGAGACCACGTGCAATGTCGCCGAGTGGAGCTAGATACATTGTGAACAGCTTGGGACCAAGTACCGAGCCCTGGCATGCCCTGGGGTACACCAAAATCTAGATCTTTGAAGTCAGAAAGAGAACCATTGATAGCAACTCTTAACTTTCTTCCCACGAGATACGAGTTTATCCATTGTAAACACTTGCCAGTGATTCCAAAACGGTGTGTTAGTCTAGCTAGTAGGAATTGATGATCGATCGTATCAAAGGCAGCAGACAAGTCTAGTGATACTAACAGAACACATTCGTTTCGATCAAGCGATGATGTGATATCGTTGTGAAGCTTGCATAACGCAGTCTCTGTGGAGTGGTTTGCTCGGTAGGCTGATTGCATTGCTTCTCCAAGGTTGTTGGTACGAACGTAGCTGGTTATCTGTTTAGCTACGACGTCCTCAATCAGTTTGGAGACATAAGAAAGGTTGGATATAGGTCTGTAGCTTTTCAGGTCTTCAGTATCTAAGTCGGGTTTCTTCAGTATAGGGGTTAAGATGGCTTCTTCGTAAGACGATGGCATGATAGATGTAAGAGACTGATTCACAATGGTAGTGACAATGGGTAGTAGTGATGGTAGACAACTCTTTAGTAACCAGGTCGGGATTGGATCGAGACTACAACATTTGTTGTTGGACTTGTTGATTATTGATTGAATGTCACTGGTTGTTACAGAAGAGAAAACTGACAATGGGAAATTAATCAGTGATATAATCAAAATACGATGTTGAATCCTCAATTCTCATTGGTTGACCTTGTGTTTGTTCTGAAGGTCAACTCAGCTGGGTTAAATTACTTATTTAGCGCGTGAATCTGGATGTGTCTATTCTAACGGTAGAGTGCTCAATACATTAAAATGTAGAGCGTTATAGAAAGTAGATAGATGAAGGACAAGACATCACTTTTGCTGTTACTGTTACAGCAAAAGTGATGTCTTGTCCTTAATCTATCTACTTTCTATATATATATATATACTATATATATATATATAGCTAGACATGTTTTATATGGTATGCCCCAAAGGCTAGTACATTTTTCTTGTTTAAACTATGAACAAAACTTACGCCAAGTCGTTTCTTGAATTCCTTCAAGGCAGTGCTGTATGCATGATGGTTGTAAGTTGATGCAGTCACCAGCATTGGGAATCTGAAAGCACTGACTCGGTCATCTGACATACATAGGTCTTTGAAAACAGCTTGGACGATGTCATTCACCAGGTTGATGTCTTTGTTACCTTTGAGGTTGATGGAGAAACAGGGTACCATTGTGTCGGGTCCAATCTCACGTAGGTATTCCATCACTTCGTCGTTCTAGAATTTAGAACAAAACGAAAGGCGTGCGGCTGTTATTCAATCTTTTTGGACTACACGTTTGTCCATAACTTTTATTCATTTCATAGGGTTTGTCAAACAGAGAATAATAATTTAGGAATTTCGACTTAATACAATAGCATGGACTCCTTTGTAAAACCATGAAATTATTAATGTCAATGTTCGTACGCGCGTGTGCTATTCGATATAAAGTATAACCATTCATATTTAACAAATACAACAGGCTTTCCCTTTCTCCGTTCAGTTCTAAAGCACGATGAAAGTGACGAGAGCATGGAAGAGTGATGGGAGAAGCACGAGCTTCAATGGAGATTTCACAAATTATTTAATGTTTGTCCACGTAGCAAAATCGACATGAATTAAAATAAAAGCGCATTCGTTGGTGTACAGTACTTACATCGGCTAGTTCATCGTTAGTTTTACCAATGATGTTCTCTCTAATATAATTGATGTGTTCTGTACGAGTACGGTCAGGTGGCAGAGGTTTGGTGGGAACCACGAAGAACGGGTCATTCGGTTCTGCAAGTGCTGTCCAGTAACAGTACAACAGTTTAGAAGTGAACATGCATTCACCAAGAATTCTTCCATAACCGTTCTTGTGAAGACCAATAACCTTAAACAGAGAAAAATACCGAGTTCTTACAACTATTTTAATCGGAAAAAAAGCATTCGAGGCATTTGCTAATATATGCAATTTTGAAAAGTTGAGAGCTAAAATTTAGCTATCGAGTCACGTATATCATTTGCCTTGCACCTACCCTGTGAGCCATGACAACCCCAGCAGCAGCTGCACCAGGTTTAGAACCTTCAATACCAACGTCACCAAGATTGACAGATCCATGGTAATACACCACCTGGTTGCTGATACCCAAGAAGTTGTTGATTCTCTTGTCACGGTAACAAGTAGCACCACCAGGGTAGGGACAGAAACCACTTTTATGAGGGTCAATGGTGATAGTGTCAACATTTGGAATTGCTGAAAGTTGAGCGTGAACATAGGAACTGAGGGTGAGTTCTGGTACAAACCACGAAGTTCCTTCATTTGTCTGGTCCAGTGGAGTAGGAGGTGTTCGGAGCATGGTACAGAAGTATCCACCCCAGGCACCGTCAGCGTGGAGCATGAACGTCAATCCCTGCAAAAATAAAAACCATGAAAATATACGTTAAAAAATATGAAATGTGCATCCTATGCTTGTACCCTAGATCTCATCTCGTTTCGGATTTCAATGATTTCAAGTAGAGGATCAACAGCACTTTCTTCAGTCGTGCCCATCACAGCAACCACGCTCACCACTGGAATCTGGTTTATAAGCTTCTCTTCCAAAATATCTCGTAGACCTACAAAAAACGACCAAAGTGAAACTACACAGCTGTATATTACAATACATTACAATAGTTGCTCGTTTCTTCAGTTTGTTTTCAAGGTCACCAAGTGCTTATGAAGTCAACAATGGGACATATTTTGTTCAATTCTAGACATCGTGAGATTTAAAATGATATATGTATAAGCCTGATCGGGCAAATCCAGGGGGAGTTATTCACGCGTGAAAGTGACGTTTTGGGCTTCCTGTGCCAGGTTGCACTTGAGTTGAGAGACTAGGTCGACAGTAATCTGTGACGTCACAAGTTACTCTCACGTGACCAGCTCGATGGATTCCCGCCATTTCTAGTCTCTAACATGTGAAATCGACAAACTTTCGTGTTGTTTACAAATCCAAATCAAAGTATTTAAAATCGACAAATTTCAAGTTATTTTTACGATGGTCTGTCGGTGTGCTGTTGAGCACTGTAAAAATACATTTTCGCGTTCTTCTGGGATAAGTTTGTTTAGAATTCCATTCGAGAAAGACGAAAAGCCGGAGGCGAGAGAAAGAAGAAAGAAGTGGGTCGACTTCATAGGTAACCGGCCGTTTCGAGCTTTCTCCTTTTCGAGCTCTTTATTATAAGTCGTTTCGAGCTAGCGTACAGTCAGTTCGAGCTTTATAAATATAGATACGATTTATGTATAAAATATACATAAGGATATAATATACATATACATATACAAACACATTGTAAAGTATAATTTTTGGTATCTCAAGGGGAAAAAATGTCTTAGTGTAGCATTCAACGAGTTACACTTATAGCGGAGCTCCGCGCGGGCCAAAGGCCCGCGCAAGCGGAGCACCATACTTAAGAAAAAATGGTAACCCATCGAGTTGATTTTTCGTCGACCGACACGTAGGATCGCGGGCGCGCACGTCCGTACAACGTCCGTGCCCATCGCGATACTGATTGGCTGTTACATTTCGGCGGGAAAGTGATGCACGCGCGCACGGAATAGCAGCGCCCGAAAGCAGATTTTTCTTTTATCGACAAAAAGTCAAACAAACAACAAAATACAATATTTAAAATATCAACTGAGAAAGATGAACATTGAAGAAAACAAAGATAGTTTTGGCCGAAGAAGGAAATAAACTCAGGCCGGATACAAAAATGAAGAAATTTAACAGTAGAAATAAAAGAAAACGACTGAAAGGCCAAGAAAACGTGTCTGCAGATAAAACTTCTTGGAAGAATAAAGACTACCAAAGAAGAAAATAAACTTCAAGGAGACAAAAATGAAGAAATTTATCTCAAGAAAAGGAAAAGACTGAAAGGCCAAGAACACTTGTCTGTAGATAAAACTTCGTAGAAGAATAAAGACTACAGCAACGTAAAAGAATTGAAAATGAAGCGACTTTATTCGTTATGAAAACTATCTTCAAAATGCTTCCTTCAGTACAGTTTATTTATGGATTTTCAAGCTTGGCAGTTTAACTATGATCCATGCTTAATATAATTCATCAAAACTGATTCAAGTACATACAGGTATTTGTCAAAATATTATCGATGTCATCCAGAAGAAGAAAACCTCAGGAAAATAATCACCGATAAAGTAAGTTCAACGAATTATTTTTTCAAGTCAGTTTTTTGAGAGATAAATTGTTTGATAACGAGCGTGAAAAAAAAAAAAACACCTAAAAACTTGAAATAATTAAGCTTCAAATCGATCCTTTGTCGGTTGATACTTAAGGTCTTTAATTCCACTTCAAAAGAACTTTCAGGTCGTTTGTGTTTTGTTTGAATTTTGAAGATTTGCCATGACTACTTTTTTTAATATTAAATCTAATGCGATGAAAAGGTTTTTTTTATAAAGAAATGTTCTAGAATTCCGTTTTTTCCTTTTAATACATAGTTATCATCCTATTTAGTACATATTCAAGTAACGTTTTTGTCAATATGAAGCTCAAAATCTTGATTTTTCTCAGCGTTTTGTCTTGTGTTTGAAGCGAATTTGCCAGGTGAAGGTGCCTTGGCATTCGCAAACACGCCAATGTACGCGTGTCGTGACACAAAGTCATGCTGTCACGAATTTTTGTGCGATTTTAACTCAAAAAGTAAAATCTAAAAATTCATATCTTTCAAAAACGCGTGAATAATACCCCTAATTTTGTTTCTCTAGAAAAGTTATAGTGATATCGAAGTTTTTTAATTGGTTCATGTTTTAAAAACATAAATGGTTTGGGTTGGATTTTTATAAAAAAATCCAATAATTCATCATGCGCATACATAAAATACCTTTTTCATAATTTGAGCATAAAATTATTGAAAAATATAGTACTTTGTATGCGTGATAAATAAGGTTTTTGAATTTTTATCGAAAATATATATATCGCAGATTATTAGTCAATAATTCATAATTCAATAATTCATCATGCACATACATAAAATACCTTTTTCATAATTTGAGCATAAAATTATTGAAAAATATAGTACTTTGTATGCGTGATAAATAAGGTTTTTGAATTTTTATCGAAAATATATATATCGCAGATTATTATTTGCTCAGAAAGTAAATAATTCCGTTCCACCTATATCTATGATTTTGTAGTTGTCTTTTGCGGTTACGTAACTAAAATACTATCAAAACAGGTAGAGTTTCAATTGGATCGCTGAAATTTCGATCCCGAGAATGCGAATTTTTGATCATGTGATGGGTTAAAAACTATCACGTGAGCAGTCAGCAAACACGCGAAAGGACACTATTATGAAAAAGGGAAACCAGTTTGCCATGAAATTAGAGGGCAAATCATTGATTGTATTTTAGAGAATGGTGGCAATCGTATTTCAAGATACTAACATAACAACCAACACAGAAAACAGCGCGGGAAGCTACCCTCGTGTACGTCATGTGATAACTTTTAACCCGTCACGTGATCAAAAATTCGCTCCCGCGGGCTCGAAATTTTAACGGTCCAATTGAAGCTCTACCTGTTTTGATAGTAATTACAGTTTAGATTGGGCATGGCCCATGCACAAAAACTATTTACATGCACATATTGATGTTGTAAGAACAATTTAAACTGGAGCTCCGCTATTAGGTATTACCTAATTTGTATATTACACAAAAATATACGAAATAAACTGATTTATTACGGTATTACGGTGTTTACTTAAATCAAACACACTCAAATAATGGTAATAAACCATTAACTAACTAATGTATTAGTGTGATAATAAGTTTGAAAAATGTGAGTTTTTGCCAACACAACACTTCGATTCAAATCACGTAATAAAACACATGTTATTCTGTGTATGATTAAATCTTAACACTCCAATAATGATAATAAACCTTTAACTAATGTATTAGTGTTATAATAAGTTTGAAAAATGTAAGTTTTTGCCGAGTTTATTGCCAAGTTACGAAAGCGCTTTAATATCGAACATTTTATCATGGCGAGTCTATATTGTCGAATACCGGTCGTTTCGAGCTTTCTCCTTCCTTACATAGTCTGTTCCTTCCACGTTATAATTCTTGTCGAATGAATCTTGCGTGAAAAGTTGACAACAAACGCGACTAGATTTACTTTTACAACTTCTCTTGAAGTAAAGTTGTCAAAATGAATCCTCAGTTGACACTTCAATGCAGTAAATTGTGACGTCATTTCCGGTAACTCGCCCCAGACCGAAAAATCCCGGCCAGGGCGTGGTCATAACGATGTTTAAAGATCGATAAAATATTCCCAATTGCTTCAAATTGAATTCTGACAACGGGAATCGATTAACTACGATCAGGAGCCCATTACCCGGAGCCTTCAACTACCACCCCTATCTTGAGTGAACGTTTTTACAGACCGGTCTAATTTTAGATTCATATTTCCCGCGAAAAAATTAGTGCTCTCGATGAGGTCCGCAATTAAAATCCAATAGGCGGCTGAAGAAGCGATCGTTGTAACTCAATTTTACTCGCACATCTCTCTCGATCCTCCTTTCCAGTGTCCTTCTTGTTCCTATCCAATCATTATTAAACCTTATTTCCCGTGAAACATTGCAGTCCTACAACAGGAAAGCCGATTTACATAGCTAGCGAGGTCACTGAACTGAGCAACTGTGAAGTTACGGAATATAACTTGAGGGATCGAACAAGAATTCAAATGCAATGATAATGAAGAGGAATATATATACCGTTTGAAATAATGAAGTAAATGAAGTGTATTGCTGTGGATCAGAGCGCTGAAGATCAGAACTGTTTCCCTGAGAAATCGCTTTGCTTTTCGAGCGGCCGAGTGATGAAAATTTGTAGCTTTACGACAGAAACGTTGCCAGAGACAAAATGAGAGGCAAAAAGATCGATAGAAGAGAAGAACACATAGGCGGAAAGTAAGGTTATCGAGGTTTCGCGTATACAAGAGATTTTGGAAAAGCTAAGCTGCACAACCTCGCAACGAAGGAGGTTTTATATCGAAGCGAAGTTTTAGCAGTTTATAGTGATGCTTCGTCCCCGTTTCCCTCGTGTAAAGACAAGGACGTTCCTCCTTTTGCATTAATTATGTCTCAATTTTGTGTGTATATGTGTTTGATAATTCCACATATTGACAATAAAACTTGATAGATATATTTGATTTTGCTCAAATTGTTTGATAAAAATGTAGCAAAATTCGATAAAATCACCATGATTTGTATTCGATTTCTCCCCATATTTATGAGACAATTCGCGGTTTATTCATTCGATCTTTGAATCAAAATTATTTCGATGATTCAAGCAATATTCACTCGATTATTCGAGCAACATTCATTCGATAATTCGAGCAATGTTTATTCGATAATTCGAGCAATATTCATTCGACAATTCGAGCAATATTTATTCGATAGTTTGAGCAATATTCATTCGAAAATGTTTTTAGAAACTGCCTTAGCGCAAACAATTTCTTCTTCCTCGTTATCTAAATCACTGTCTTCGCTCTCTGACTCTGTATGGTACAATTCAGAGGGGTTTTCACTCTCGCTCTTGCCTTCCTCGCTTCTGTCCGCCATCTGTTTTGTTTATGTCAAAGTTAATTTATGGATATATGACGTAAGCAGAGATATCGCAATATGATTGGCTAAGGCGAAATTACTTGGCGGGAAGTCTGTTCTAAATATAGACAGGTCTGTAAAAACGTTCACTCCAAGAGGAGATAGGTAAGATGAAGGCTCCGGGTAATGGGCTCCTGCTACGATGTCTAGAATTGAGGAAAATATGTCCCGTTTTCGACTTCATAAGCACTTTAAATGTAATGGTAATGTAAGTATATTAGGCAGTTATTGAGCGTATTGGAGAAGTATAATATATGGGAGTCAACTGTGGGCGTAGCTTGTTTTAACTATTATACATAATTACTATTCAATGCCCCAGCCCGTTGTTTTTCTTCATACACAATTAAGCATGCGTCAAACGTTTGGATCCATCAATTTTCTTTGGATTGTGCATCCCACATGGATTGCGGACCGCGTTTGGAGTAAGAGAGCGGATTGAAAAGCTCATTCAGCTTAGTACGGCTGCCTTGACTTGGAATAGGCATTGGAAAGCTTTGGAACTGCTAGCTAGCTTGGTGAATACACTTATTTCCTATCTTCCTCGATCAAGCAAGAATGCCGCATTATTAACACTGCCGTCTTCTTGGTGCAAAATAATACAGTCTACTGACAGCAATCACTAATACAGTTTGAATAATAATTTGCTGAGAATCACTGTTACCTTTCACGTCCATTCTGGCATTTTCGTCAACTGGTGCGGTTACCAAATTGTCTTTACCTATTCCTAGAATTGAAACTCCTTTAAATAAGGACACGTGGGCCGTGGTAGGAGCAACAGAGCAAGGATTGTTTTTGAGTTTGTGACGATGACAAAATTCTTGTGTTCCAAGACTTTCGAATGCGTACTTTGACATGATGCCAAGCAAATCAGAGTCACTGATCGAACACATTGCTGCAATCTGTCAACGAAGATGACTAGTATTTACTCATACAAAGTTTCATTGTTTGGCATGTGATTTTAAAACAATATTATTTGACAGGGATTGTGAATAGTCCACTTCACAGCTACCTTTCGGCACAGCTACCTTTCAAGATGGCGCAGGGAACTGTGAATGGGACTATTCCTGTTGGATTTGTATTAATCACCTTCTCTGGCATCTCCAGTACTTCGTTAACATCTAAGTTGAGAAGCTCCCAATTTGTGGCGTCAACAATTCTCTCGTTCTCCTTTTTGTGTGGTAAATAAACGGTGAAATCACTTTTTGCTTTAGTAAGCAAATCTTCAGTCTTGATGGCATCTTGCAGTCCCAGTGGATAGAACTTAACATTCCTAGCTGCCCACATGGATTCAATGTTTGCCAGAGTACCACCCGTGACAAGATGTCCCATGGCTTTATCAGGATTAAAACCAACCATCTTGCAAAGATCTTCACCTACTTCCAGTTCGTACTTAGTGGTGACAGTTGACGATTCAGCTGTACAGTTGTTTGGGTTGAACAGTAAGGCCGTAAGATAGCCGAGATTGGCAGGCATTACAGTATCCCAGTTAACATGACCCTAAGGAAAACATATACCGTAAGAATTCCGTATGTTTAACCAAACATTATTGACTTATAACTTTTAGTTTGGCATATTCTCACTATAGGTGAAGAGGTGGTAGAGATTATATTGAAACCGGACACGATGTAAGAAAAGCTGTTAAATACCTATCCCTCCAAGTGTTATTTGTGAAAATGTAAAAGATATCTACAATCATGTTCAACATTGTTGGGAAATTATAACATTTTTATGACTGTGTTTGTTTGAAGTTTAGAAATATCAAAAATAAATAAATTTTCTTCGGCAAACCCCTCCCCCCATAGCAATGTTGATTGGCATTTCTCATGAGAACGTTTTTTCACATTTCAAAAATTCAACATTAATTCGGGGGAGAGGGGGAAACGTAACATTTTTTTTACGTAAAAACCATGCAATGCCCCAAGTGAGTATTTTGCACATGATTGTAGCAAGTTTTGGTATTTTTTTATTTTAATCAATATATATTTATGGTAATCGTTAAGTATTCTTCTAAATAAACGAGAATGCGTACCTTGTATCGAGAACTGAAGAAAGGTACGGCCTTGATGAGCTCAATTTGCATATTCTTCAATTCGTCTCTAGTCTTTTGAATTGCTTCTTTGAAAGACTCAGCTTGGCGCATGTCGTCGGTCACAAAATAAGGATCGTAAGGGTAATAGCTGTGGAATACAAATCAACCATGGAAAATATATACATATTTTGAAAAATGTTGTCATAGTCCGATAGGGAATAGGCGATAGGAAATAAGTCATTCCAAGATCTAATAATAGCTGGAATAGCGCGTTTCTGCTTCTTGTTTCTGTCAAGAACACGGTATTCCGTACGCAGTCCTGATGGTTACCAAATTTGATAACCACAACATTGCAGCTAAAAGGATTATGACGTCATCATTCCGGTGTTGCACTAATTCTGCAGTAAGATTTATTTCTTGAGTTTTTATTGTATTTCCAAAATCTTTTTGCGAGATTATTTTATACTACGTGGAAGAGAATTAACTTAAGTACAGTCTCAGCATGTTTCCGGAGTGGTAGAGCGAAATGATGGTAAACGGTGAGTAAATTTCTTAACTACACTGGAACTTCAAAGCTTCAATTCAAACCCCAGTTTCCCAAATACTTGTTTTGCTTTCTCGTCGTATAATTTATTTGGTTCCACGAAAAACATATAGGGGTATTCAGGAGATATTCCTCTTTCATTGTGTGAAATCTCAACATGGGACTCGCGCTAGATTGCTGGGGCGTTTTGATTTTGTGTATGAGTATGTCTATTCCAGCTCATCATCCCATACTAGTCATACTGTTTACATTCAAGAAACGTTGCTCGATAAATAGGCTGTACGTGTGTAAATCGGATAAGACGAAGGCCATTTCATGTTGGTTATAAGATGGTATTTGTTATTGCATTATATTTAAAGGTTTTTTTTTAAACAAGAGTCAAGAATTGTTGATAATTTAGACGGGCTTCAAGGCGTACACACTTATGATCCGAAATCTTATTATTACTTTTACTTTTTTTCTTATTATTAATCGCCAGTGTTTCTGCTTCTCTTTCAGAAAGCTGGCAGTTTGTAAAGACCTTTGTAGAATCGGATACGAATATGTTTTAAATTGAATACAAAATGATAATCTTACGAAGGTCACTATATGTATGTTGACCTTCAGCAATAATCGCAGTCAAATGTTTTTCATATTTTTCCGGTATTTCCCAACAAATGTAATTAATATATAATCCAAATAGAAATATAAAAGTGTTTATGATCTTTATGCAAAATAGAAGAGTTATGTTTGAGTTTAGACAAAAGTTTTTGCTCCCGGCGTTTGCTGGAGATAGCTAACGACATGCCGGTACTGATTTTAGCTGATTTTAGTTCACAATATCATTACATGCTAAGATATGACCAATAGGTATTAATGGTAGTTTGAAAGATTTGATGTAAGAATACTTCAATTATGAAATAAATCAACCTCGTTCCCAGGGCCCTCTCCCTTCGCTTTTGGGTGGGGCGGGAAATGGCCTTGGCATCGGCTGGTCACATGACCGCAAAATACCCTGAAATTCCGGACGAGTAAACTAGCATAAATTACGATTCTGAGCCAGAGATTATATAACTATTTAGCCAAGTCAAATTTAGTTGATAATAAACATTGTTGCCTTCTTTAGATTCAAACTGCTTTAAAGTTACTTTCTGTTGTAAATTTCAAATCATTTATCAAATATCAACAACGGCCGCAACAGAGCGATCTGGCCAATCTGAACCATGTCACTTATCACTTGTGGCTTCTCATGGTAGTTTATGTGTCACGCAATAAATAAATTGTCAGTTAGATTGCAAAATAGTCTTTACTTTTACGTGAAATTTCGTACAAACAGATATTGACTTTCATCATTATGAGAGATATGAAAATTAGAGACTGCCATCTCCCAATAACAAAAATCTCTACCAGCTACTTGTCAAAACATATCACTCACACTTAAGCTTCTGGACAAAAAGGTCAACTGTCTTTCAAAACCACATATACACATACGGCCTAATTCTGCATAAAACTATTTTGTGGACTATTTTTCTATCTCTTGTAACCAAAGAACCTTAGTTATATTGATTCAAGTTGTTTTAACTCATATTTTGCAGCCATATAGCTCTCTGAAAATGCCATTGTACAGTTTTGATCAATTTTAGTCTGTTGCTCGTCAAACTCGCCCCACCCAAAAGCGAAGGGAGAGGGCCCTGGGAACGAGGTTGGAAATAAATAGCATCTTGTCATGAAGAATATAATAATACTTCTGCCTTTGTAACCAGAGTACCATCTCGATTCTTTGTTGTTGTTCACTTAGATGTGACGTCACCTACTAAAACCGAGTTCTGATTGGCTGATCTACTGTTTGGTTTCTCAAGTATCATAACAAATCAGGGCTATCAAATTTGGTAACCATCAGGACTGGTACGCGTGTTGTTTGTAGTCAACGAAACCATTTGAAAGGCCTCGATTATTTGGGTTTATTTGTATGAATGACCTATCCAACAACTCACATATTCATTCTTGTATATCTCTATTCCCTTTTCACCACTCCATCCTTTATTCCTGTTTATTTATTCTCTTTTTCCCACTCCGGTCTATGTTATTCACATCGCTTTATATTCCTTCCTTCCTTCCTTCCTTCCTTCCTTCCTTCCTTCCTTCCTTCCTTCCTTCATTCATCCATTCATCCATCCATCCATCCATTCATTCATTCATTCATTCATCCATTCATCCATCCATTCATTCCTTCATTCATCCATTCATCCATCCATTCATTCATTCATTCATTCATCCATTCATCCATCCATCCATTCATTCATTCATTCATTCATCCATTCATCCATTCATCCATTCATTCATTCATTCATTCATCCATTCATTCATTCATTCATCCATTCATCCATCCATTCATTCATTCATTCATCCATTCATCCATTCATCCATCCATTCATTCATTCATTCATCCATTCATTCATTCATCCATTCATTCATTCATCCATTCATCCATTCATCCATTCATTCATCCATTCATCCATTCATTCATCCATTCATTCATTCATCCATTCATCCATTCATTCATTCATTCATTCATCCATTCATTCATCCATTCATCCATTCATTCATCCATTCATTCATTCATCCATTCATTCATTCATTCATCCATTCATTCATTCATCCATCCATTCATTCATTCATTCATTCATCCATTCATCCATTCATCCATTCATTCATTCATTCATTCATCCATTCATCCATTCATCCATTCATTCATTCATTCATTCATTCATTCACTCCATCAATCTTCTATACCTCTTTTCCCTACTCACTACTCTATTCTTTAGTTCTCAGGTAAATGTCAATTTACATCGCTTTTAAAAAACACTAACCTTCTCCTAAATAAAATATGTTTATCGACCACCTCGTTAGTGATATCTTTAAAGACTTCACCATTATCAGCCTTTGGACCTAAGAACCATGCACCGACCTTTGCCCAGGGTTTTCTCACATCATCCTGGCATCCATGCATGGGGCCACGTTTGCCCTTTCTAGCTTTCTGTTTACTGCAGTACATGGTTGTTGTTCTGCAATAGAGAAAAGTGAAAAATACAAATTGCCCCCAAGCGCATTAACGTGTACCAGCCGTCAGCATACTAGTACTTGCATGGTAATACATCAAGGCATCGTTCTACATGCATATACAAATTACATAATTATGTTTCTGAACTTTTAAGATAGTGAACGATGGCTCACTGTGAACTCGAAATACATGTACAATAAAAACTTGTACAAGTACAAAGTACAAAGTTACCTAGCGTGTGTCGTACTTTTTCGCTCATATTTGCATTAAACTGCATTACAAGAAGTTTATTTATTACTCGTGCCTTGGCCTTTGGCCGTGGCACGAGTCTTAAAATACAGAATTTCCATGTAGGTTGCCGAGTCCTTTGCTGGCCAGCACGAACCGAGGGGGATTGGGGATATTGTAATACGAGCACATGGATAGGATTCGTGGAAGAAATGATTTCTCGGTGGAAGTTATCGCGAATACTCTCATATTTTATGCCCTCACGCCACATCGTTCGCAGTAGAATTACACATTATAATTTATATCGAATGTTTTCGGAAAGGGTCACTATGAATTTTACTAAAGATCATGCAATTTACTCTTGGCTTTGAGCAAATAAATTATCTCTTAATATATAGAGGAATCTAATTTTGTCATCTTCCATCCTCTTCAGAAGAAGACAAATTATAACCTTAATATAAAAATAGATTCTAAAACCATTAAGCACGTAACTCAAATTAAGTATCTCGGAATTATGCTGGATAGCAACCTAAATTGGAAATCACATGTTTCTTTCATAACAGGTAAAATTAAACGTGGCATTGGGATCATGTCAAAAGCCAGACATTATGTAAATTATGTAAATAGATATTCTTTCCAACCTATACCACTGTTTCATCTATCCATACCTAACTTATAGAATTGTTGCATGGGGTCAACAAACCCCCTTTTGATTCTACAGAAAAAAAGCTTTGCGATTAATGACATTTAATAGCTACCAAGCTCATACTAATCCCATTTTCTTACATTGAAACTTTTGAAATTTCCGGATCTTGTCTTTCTGTACACTGCTCTATTCAAACAACTTGCCCATTTCCTTCAAATCGTATTTTACCAACGTAAATCAAAAACATAATTACAACACACGATTGCATGGCCTCAAAATGCAGTTACGCCCTGCCTATGTCCGAACCAACTACGGTAAATACAATATAAAATTTTCTGGTGTCAAAGTTTAGAACTCCATCAGTGACTCGACTAAAAAACTCAGTAAAACTAAATTTAAAAACACTTTATTTGACGATATTCTCTAGTCCTATGCCCCGACTCATCCTCTCTCACTAGCATCTACTCGTCATCCACTTCTTTTTTTTCTATCGTAAATATAACTATATACAATGCAAATATGTAACTATTTAATTACCTACTTACGTATTTGTTTTTGTAAATTTCTACCTTTTCTACAATATAGATATGTGGGACAACTGATTATGATAGGCTACCTATCTTAGGCTAACCAATATGGTTAATATAGGTAGCATGCACCTTTATTCATATTTATTACATGATTACATCGGTTTTCATCGTTATTTGTAGGGCTTTATATCGCGTATTACGCTGGTCATTATCAATTCAAGGGTGTTATACAGATATTTGAGGGCAATATCTATATATTGCCCTTGAATACTAATTTGTAACGTTAAACTTAGAAATTAATTTCTAGTTGCGAACATCTAACAGATAAAAAAATTATTAGATAGAGTGACCCTTTCGAGAATCGAACCCTGAACCCTTTGCTTACAAATTCTGACCCTAAGACCCTGTCTACACGGATCCGGATACTTTTGAAACCGCATAATTTTTGATGCGAATCGACCTATCGTCCACACGAATCCAGTGAATCCGGTCACCGAAACCGCATACTTTTGACGGGTGAATCCGAATTGGAAACGATCAACAGGATTCGTGTAGACGCAAATATTTCTATGCGGTTTCAGCCGGATCGGATTCGTGTAGACGAGGCCTAACTCTTTATGCTAACTGTCCACCGATGTCAGTTGGTGAGAAGAAAACGTATTCATTTGTTCGTTAAAGTTCATTAGTATTGTAGTGTGAAACAAAACTAAAGCCCATTGTTTGGTTGTATTCTCATGAGAAACTAAAAATAATAATCTGCTTGATGATGCCCTTTGCACTTGAAGTTGTGTGAAAACCTCTGTAAATCATGTAATAAGTAAGAGATAAATACCGAGAACGGAGGCAATAAGCCGTATAAAGCCCTCGGGGCCTACGTGCTTTATACGGCTTATTGCCTCCGTTCTCGGTATTTAGCTCTTACAAACACTTTTTGACATTTAAATTAACAAATATATATACCAGGTACTAAATAGATATTGTATTGTATTGTACGGGCGAACCAAGCGAACCAACTGTTTATGATTGAATCAGTATCGAGAAATCTTCGCTGCTAGCAGAAGCTACTTTTTATACATCATTTCATAATGCTATGGAGTGGATTCACAACCAGTTACATGACAAAGGACGAAACTGTTACTACTGGATATTTAACAGTATTGTAAGCATTCTTAGAGAGTACGATACAGCGCATTGAAAATGAAGACAACAACAGTATAATACTTTAGTGATGTTTAGGGTAAATATATTGCTTCTTGTAATTATTGCTTCAATATTTTTGATTAAAGTAACAAGTTTGTCTGTTAGTTTAATTTATTGCCGACTACTGCAAGCTTCATGTTAATATAGATCTAATAAGTAAATGATTCATATCTTGATAGAAAACATTTGATTGAAAAAAATGTATTTGTTTTTCGGTTCCAGCTTGCTATCAGTGTAATTCATTGAAAAAAATATTTATTAAATACCATTGCATTTCTTTGTTCTATTGTCCTCTGATCGCGATCAGAATTTTGTGCGTGCAAAGAGAGTCGACATCTGGGTTTTTACAATCTACCATGGTAATCAATGTCCTCTCCAAGGCATAAAAAACACGAATAAAAAAAACCTTTAAAACATGTTTATGATATACATCTGAGCGACACACCAATTTTTTAACAATAGCTTTAACATACCTTATTGCTGATCGAGACAATAACCGTGCAGTAGGTCAGAGCGAGTGATGGTCTAATATAGAAGTGTGAGTCTTTATTTAATAAACTATGCTTTGGTTGGTTGATACAGGACCAGGGAGGCAAGTGATAAAACCCGAATAGTGCGAATAGTCGCGAATAGTGAAATATGATAATAGTTTTAACATTTCATAGGGTAACGGGTCACGCAATATGGTTTTATGTAAAAAAAAGAGTAATGTGCAAATGCATTGACCTGTATGTAAATAAAAAATAAATGTATGCGAATCGGCAAGAATTTAGGTCAATGCTAAATGACATGCTAAAAAGCAGGTATTCGTACCAACACATCAATTGAGGGATGTATAGGAGTAGAGTGTACATGTGGAGTGAACGGTGGTATGATAATGGTGAAAGAAATTTATAAAAGAAAAGTAAGAATAAAAATATGTGATGAATAATAAATGATAATTATAATGATAATGAGTAAATAATACTAAATAAATATGAAATTCATAAAAGGGCAGTAAGAATAAAAATATGTAATGAATAATAAATGATAATAATAATGATAATGAGTAAATAATGATGAATAAATATGTAAGAATAAAGAACAATGTAAAAATGTACGGCAATATAAAATAAAGATGTCAATATAAGGCGCAAAGTGAACTCGAGTTCGTGTGGATATACGTGACTGTCTCGAGGGAAGGAGGGGACGTAAAAATAGGAAGGGAAGGTGAGCCGAAGGGGAGATAAGTAGATAGTCCTACCATAAGCTAATCATCAGGGGTTGAGGCAAATGGTAGAGGTTAGGACCAACACGTTTCATAACTCACCGCATTTCATACGTACCAGATAACCATAGACACTTAATCATCCCATTTGGCATTTTTGTTTAATTAAGGTAAGTTAAAGTTGTTATATTTTGAAAATTGTCATGTTATCACTTAAAAAACACTCTCCTAAACAACCTTATTACAGCATAACGCGCCTCACCATGGCCACCCAATTAAAATTTTGTACAAATTAGCTTAGCGTTCAAAAGTTTCTCTTTTCAAATTGTTTGCTACACCTTTTCAAATTTAAACATCCTGGGAGGTTTTTCAGCCACTTATAAACTTCACTCTTGTCTTCGCTTTGAACATTTCAAAGTGTTTATCGTTTGTCACCCGGCGTGTCTTTTATATTAAGGTCAAATTCTCGCTCTCTGATTGGTTAACTTGTACAAAACTTTAGTTAGGTGGCCACGGTAATGTAAAGAGACTAGCTAGCTCGTCGCTGTCATTTTAAAGTCAAGTCAATCCTGCTTTCTCACGACTTCAGTCTCTAATTATTGAAGATGTACGATAATCTAAGCAATTTAGTGATATATATTTTTGATTTTCAGCATTTATTACTCAAACGATTGACTATTTTACATTATTATATTTTTTACAAAACTGCTTCAAAATTAATTTAAACAAATTATGGCTGCTTATTCTGTTGCAACCAACTTTTTTAGTCTACTTTTTTCAAAAAATGTATACGCAGAATAGAAGATATATATTATTTTTTACGAAAAGCACGATAATAAATAGGTATGACTACCTTGACGTAATTGCATGTAATATTTCTATTAAAAAGGGGAGAAATAAATGTAATTCCAACCTTTATAAAACGCTTCTTTCCTCACAATGACTTAGAAAGGAAGCAGTACCATTTGTTGAATAAAAATATTTATGAAGTTTTGTCTTTCGTGTATAATTCTAATCGTTTTCTTGTCAATTTCGAATCGAATGGCCACAATGTCAACTCATCACCCAGACCCAGTTCTTTCACTGCTATCGTTTACGAAGAGCACGATAATAGGATGTGCGCGATAATACGATTACCTTATGGTGTTTGTAACTAGCCTCTTTTGCAAGTTTGTAAATTCATGCATTAATTGCCGTAGTCTCTTCTTTATTGTATACGTGGTACGTGGTATAGATGAAGTAAGCTAACACATTCAAAAGACATTCAAAAGGGGGCGTGATGAAATCCATAAAATTTGTACCCATCATTTATATACCCATAATCTTGCTAAAAAGTGTATTAACCTCAAAATAAGTATTCCAATAACTTCCCTATCTATTCACGGACATTTGAGTGTATTTTCAAGTGTTGTCATCAAATTGCCGCTTTGTTATAAGCACTGTAAACTCCTTTGATTCGTCCGCTGAAATCGACAATAAGAGCTAAATCAGACATCTTTCATCCTTATTATAATCTTCGCAATAAAAAGCTCAAATCTTCTACATTTTTTCACATAAGTAGATAAACTTACCCTAATGCCATCGCAGATATTTTCGGCACCAGAAAATACAAATACGGCTTTCCAATCGAGAGAGAGAGAAAGCAAAAAGGGGATAAATATTGTACTTTAAACTTTAATAAGTCTTACAGTTTTTGTTTTTAAGTTTTGAAACTTACACAACCACTTTCTGATGCCTTCTAAATTCCATCGCAAAGGGTTTGAAAACGCCAATAAATATTTCAGACGAGACTATTTTACCGGAAAATAGAACGATCCATCAGCATGAAACTCCTTTAAAAAACTCCTTTGAAAATCAGCTTATTTCTCTTCTCCTGCAAAACATAACTTCTTCTACCAATGATTGAAGTTTTTCTTAAAAAAGATATAAAACATACTCAAATTTTGTATAATTTGTAGTTGCAATGTGAGTCTTTGTGATGACCGTCACGTAACACTTGAATGTCACGATAACAAAACACCCTGCGTTGACACTTTTCTTAATATATGCTTCCTATGGCTTTCTCTTCCTCTTCCCTCCATTAGGGCCTCAGGCTACAAGTAGTTATTAAGAATTTTCTATTTTTATAGAAATCCTCAAATTTCTGTTATATAAAAAAACACTCGTTTGCATGTTGAAAGATATCATGTTCTCAATGCTTGCAATAACTTTCTCACTATATGGCGAGTAACCTTGAGCAAAATATGAACATATCTCATATTCACAAGGAGTTATTAAGAATTTTCTATTTTTATAGAAATCCTCAAATTTCTGTTATGTAAAAAAACACTCATTTGCATATTGAAAGATATCATGTTCTCAATGCTCTCAATGGCTTTCTGATTGTATGGCAAGTAACCTTGAGCAAAATCATGAACATATCTCATATTCCCTAGGAGTTATTAAGAATTTTTTATTTTTATAGAAATCCTCAAATTTCTGTTATGTAAAAAAACACTCATTTGAATGTTGAAAGATATTGTGTTCTAAATGCTTGCCATGGGATTGTCAATGCATGGTGAGTACTAGTGTGCAAAATCACGAGTATACCTCATATTTAAAAAAAGTTATTAAGAATTTTCTGTTTTTTAGAAATTGTAAAATTTCCGTAATATAAAAAATGTGAAATTAAGATTGTGGTTGTATCAAAAGATTACAATGGCATAAACAAATATAGGATATAAGAAAAGAATCTAAATGTGAAGTTTCACTCAATTACTTTCAGTTAATATTACTTTTGCTGTCCAACAAGAACAAATATTTCGTATGCGCAAACGTTTTCTTAACAACATACAGATTTACACTGCTGCTGCTGAAAAAAAAAAAGAATTCCCCTAGACCACAGTCGAATTTTTCATAGTATTGCCTACAGGTTGGGTTGCGAAGCACTCTCCAAAGCGGCCACTGTAATAAACCAACGCGCATGCCCATTTACGTTAATATTCTATTGTTTTTGACGCCACAAATTGCATTTCGTTCTAATTCAGAATATAAAGAATATAAAGCTCGTTCACATACCTCAATAATAGTTGAAAAGTGTACTTTTAGTTTTGGTCTTTCCTTGAAAACAACACGGCGTTGAGTTGAGCTATCGTTGCTTTTCAGTTACTTTTAGAAAGCTGTAAAATTCACGATAAGTTTGTCTACAAAGTCAACTACGTTTTTTGAAGTCAGGAAGTGTTCTTGTCTTTCTTTCTCTACATAAAAAATAGTTCAAAAATCTTGAAAAAGGCCGTTTTTCTCGTTTAAAAGCTCTCTCAGCGATCATCATGCTTTCATCTTCTTCATTCTTGAAAGTACGACACAGACAAATCAATTCCTTCAACAGTTGACGGTGATTTCGCTTAAAGTTCTTATTAATATTTATCGAAAAAAGCTTCCGTATAGGCTTTTTTTCTCGGTGCAAATGTCCACAAGACCGACCAATTTGCAACTCGTTTCAACATTCATCGTGGTTCAACTTGTCAGCTAAAATCAGCTAAAATCCTCACGTAAAACTTGTTTTTTGTTTCTTGACTTTCTTTGATGTAGAGGTATAAACAGAAGCCTTTGTCTTTAGACAATCTTTGATTTGGAATGATGAAGAAAGCGGCAGTAATTTTAATATTTTTGCCTTAAAACTACTGTAAATTTGTTGAAGCCAGACGTCACTGAATGAAAACCGGTTTCTGACAACCCGCTCTTTTTCAGTAAACTACTGGGAAGCCATTTGAAAGCAACGTACGCGCGTCGTAAAATATCAAAAAAATTATTACTTTTTTATCGAAAATAATTGTTGTCATATAATAAAACCCTTATTAACCGAGCTTGCTCGGTCTGTACGGGAGAATCTTGACTTCGGTCGGGTACCTCGCTGCGCTCGGTCTGTACTTTCCGACCTCAGTCAAGATTCTCCCGTACAGACCGAGCAAGCTCGGTTAATAAGACCTAAATATGTACAAATGAGTCAAAGTTTTTGCAAATCGCTGTATATATATATATATATATATATATATATATATATATATATATATATATATATATATACAGCGATTTGCAAAAACTTTGACTCATTTGTACAAATATAAATATTTATCAAAATAATATAAGAAATTATGGGATATGATAACTGATATTTTTTTCGAGTTGCCTATGACTTGGGCTATCTGAAAAAAATATCAGGGATCATATCCCATAATTTCTTTTATTGTTTTGATATATTTGTATATATGGCAAAATGGTCAAAGTTTTTGCAAATCGCTGTATATATATATATATATATATATATATATATATATATATATATATATATATATATATATATATATATATATATATATATAGTAAGCATCATTGAAGTATGGGTGGGTGGTTCTAGTAGTACCAAGAGCGCATAAAAGCACTCAAAGGCATAAATAAACATTACCCACAATGCACCCGATATACTTTGATGCGGTCAGAATCTTTGCAAACGACTGTATATATACAGTCGTTTGCAAAAATTCTGACCGTACAAGTATATAAGTATATAAGTATATAGATATGTAGGTAATTCTGGCTTAAAACGTTCCAATTGTTTTCAGAATTCATTCAATGACATGTAGTAAGCACCACTGAAGTATTATGGGTGGTTCTGATAGTACCAAGAGCGCATAAAAGCACTCAAAGGCATAAATAAACATTACCCACAATGCACCCGATATACTTTGATGCGGTCAGAATTTTTGCAAACGACTGTATATATATATATATATATATATATATATATATATATATATATATATATAGTCCAGTCTGTCTGTGGTTAGAGTCCAAACAAATTACAATATAATTTGAAAACATCTTTACAGAAACACTATATCACAATGAAATGAACATTTTTCTATTATTTCATAGCATCTAGAGACTTTGGATGCGCATGCGTTTGTTTTATTTGGTGCTAAAAATCCTTTGCACGTCGAATAATTTTCTGCTAATAAGGAACATTTAGTTTGCAATCTCATCTTGCACAACTATGTTTAAGAACCGAATTACTGAGATATAAAATCTCGACCGTCTACTAGTGCGCTGTAGTTAATTATTTCAATGTTACAAACTCCGGATGGAAAAATATCATAGTGGAAAGAAGGACCAGAACTTCGAACTTTCGTATACAAGTTTCGGCGTTAATTTAATATATTAGGTAAACCTAACATCATAAGTCATTACCAACACGATACTGTGTGCATTTAATCATATTGGGAGATACTAAACGCCCTCGTCAATAAAACCGCCTTGTTTACCTTGAGGCATGCACTTTTGCGTGCGGGATCCTCGCAATTCATATTAGAATTTTTATATCTTAAAAATTATACCCAGCGAATTTACTTAAGAAATATCTTTTTACATGTTTATTTGTTGCAAAACTAAGCTGTTTAGGTAGTAACTTTTGGTCCCGCAATGTGACCCAAAGCGATGTTGTGTACGTGGTTTTATGCATATTTTCGCTCAAAACAACATGCAAATTTTAGCGAACTATTCTTTATTCTTGAATTAAGAATTAATTAAAGCCGGTCACGAAAAAACCCTTAATGGCCCCCATAAAATCGAAATATATAATCACATCCTAGATAGATATTTTAGATTATAAAACATAGGTTGAGGTTCGTCAAATTTATCACAGAGGAACAGAGCCTAAACCATGTTGTAAATACTGCTTGAAATCATATCCAGGGACCACGAGTTTCTACCAAAATAGCTCAGTTTGGCTAAAAGTGAACATGGAAATGTCGATTTCTTTAAACGTTTTTCTGGGGCACGATGTTTAAGATATAAAAACTCTATGATGCATTGCGAGAAGTTCGCACTCAAAATTGCTGATATTGACGTAAACTGACGGCGGTTTACTTGACGATCGCAGGCGTCTAATATCGTCTAATATTTACCAAATAACTAAGGCTCAGCCGTGGTTTATACTCTGATAACTGCACGATGGACAGTTGAAAACACGAGAAAATGTCAAAAAGCACGAGCTGAAAGCGAGTGCTTTTTGATCATTTTCGAGTATTTTCAACTTTCCAGAGTGCAGTTATCAGAGTATAAACCACAACTGAGCCTTAGTTATATGGTTTATTACATAGATATGGATATTACGAGCGAAATGTTGTCTTGCAAAAATCTATTTTGTTCTTGCAAATTTTCGCTTTGATGCAATCGCGATATAACGCTAGTTTTGATTGGCTCAAGAATAGCAAAACTCTTCTCTGATTGGTCAAAAATGTGACAGCCAACATTCAAGTAGCTTTTTTCAATGCCAAGAACGGAAAGCTGAAAATTTAACAATCTTTGAAATCTCTGTCAGTTTTAGATTTAAATCCGTTCTAAAGCTCAAAACCTAAATATTTAAACTGTTAAAGGAATCAATCTTGTTTACAAAAGCCAAAGCTTCATCCGTTGAGACAAGAGAAGCGAAAAGACAGCGACAAGAGAAACAAAACAGCCATCGAAAGATCGACAAATTTACAGTGGAAAAAAAACACAAAATGGAGTTAGAAAACAGGGTAACGAAGACAATCTGTCACAGTTAAACTCAAGAACCTGCTACTCTACTAAGGAATAGCTACAAAGCTACTCTCAATAGCTACTCTGTTTTGTTTTTTTTACTATCAAAATGACATGAAATGAGGCAACCACGAGGCCGTTACAACTAGCGAAGATTTACGGTAGGATTAATATGAAGTTATTTTATGACAAAAAGAAAACAATTTAGCCACAAAAAGACATTTATCAAAAATAATCAACTTGAAAATTTATTTTCTATGAACTGTTTTTTTGATTTGCCGTTCTTACTTGAAAAATTAACATTTTTAATTTGTCAGTCATAACCTGAACATTTGAAAGCAAATCTTGAAAAGGTTAGATATTTTTGTCTATTATTTGAAGTTCATGTGAGTTTCTGAATTATCTAGAAATCATATTTACTTGAAATCATTATTCGTGTAAGAATATAATAGCAAAGTCATGAATTAAATCAATGTTTTCGTCTCAAAAACGTCTCGTCTTTATTTGCTTTTCTCTCTCGAACTTCGGTAAGTTTTCTTGCAAAGTCACTGACCACAGAGAAGCGTGGTTTATACTCTGATAAACCACGGTTTTTTAACCAATCATAGCGCGTGTTAGAATGTATCTATGTTATGAAATTCAATGCACAAAGTATCGTGTTGGTCATAACTTCTATTATAAGTTTTGACCTATACATTAATTTAACATTCTACTTGAAAGTACGCAGTTCTGGTCTGTCTTTCCACTTTGGTCGGACTTTGACCTGTGATATTTTGCCATCCATAGTGTGTTCGATTGAAATAAATAAATATAGCGCACTAGTAGACAACATTTTATGTCTCAGTAATTCGGTTCATGAACATAAACGGAACGATCGATAAGATTGAAAACCAAATGTTCTATACTAGCATAAACATCTTTCATTCGACGTGCAAAGGATTTTTAGCACCAAAACACACGCATGTGCAGACAAAATATCTATATGCTTTATTTCATATTATATTTGACAAAAATTAACAACTTGGTCATATCTTTCAAATTGTGGGCTCCCTTAGGTGAAATGATTAAATCTTAAATTTGATTTTTGAGGATGTCCCACAGAAGGAATTTTTTGGGATTTTCAGTATGTTGTTGTAGGACACCTAGCTTGACATAACTCCAGTGGGTCTAATTGTTAAATAGCACACATGTGCTCAATATTTGATGGTAATGGCCATTTTGTGGGGGTCAGTGAATTAACATGTTAAACTACTGCCTAAAATGTCACCTGACGTCAATTATGATTCTATTAACATTTCATGTACCTGAAGAAAGTCTGGTTTCATGACAGGAATGTGTGATATGTAGGCCTTATCATCATTTCCGTACAGGAAGTATCGACTATATTCAGGGTATCTGTTAGCAGTCAGATCGAAATGGTCAAACCTAGCCACATCTACAACTCTTATCTTGGTCTTCATTAATGGTTTGGTTCCTTTAGTTGGTACACCAGAAAAGCAGAAAACCTAGATTTAAAAGAAGATATCATCAATTCCCGTTTATATTCCTACAATAAACTTTATTGATACTCCCAGAAAGGGATCTTCCGTTCAATTTACAACTGATCATATATAACATAATAATTTAGAGACTATAAATAGAAATATAAAATACAATTTAAAATATAAAAACTAGGAATACTAAGAATTAAAGAAATATAAAATACAGTTCAATATTTAAAAAACTAGGAATACTAAGAATAAGAATACATATATTTAGGATATGTTGGATTCACATATTGGACAGACCGACACGGGCCCGATGAAAAACGCACTGCGCACGCTCGGAAGACGGTCGTGTTTACAATAAAACTATTGTAGATTTACCGGCGTTTGGTAAATTTTAAAAATTAAGAAAATTCGTGGAAAGTTAGTGCTTATATTTCCCTTACACATTACATTAGTTGTTTTCTTTCCCTTGTCAAATAATACAAGAGAAATTCGCATAATACATAACCACACGAAAACACGAAAATCTTCACTTAGTCTTTTGAATTGCTTACGCATGCGCCGTGCGTTTTTCACCCGTGTCGGACAGACCTTTTTCTGTACTGACCTCCATTTCAGGCTCATGCCGACCTGTTTCTCCCTTATCAAAGTCATACAACAGCATATCATGGACACGATCAGGTTCAACTCCACGAAGCACCAATGGATTGTATTTGTTTGCTGCTTCTCCAATCACAAGATCTCCGTCTGTTGGGTTAATGAACTGCACCTTGGCCAGAGCGTGGTATTGGTGAGAAATATTGGCGAAACTTCCAGAATAATAGACGATCATTAACTTTGTTTCTTCCTCAATTTCACCAGTGGTGATAAAGTTATGATTATCATTAAGGTCTTTGACCTGATAAGCAAAAATATGTATATAGAAAAAATGCATTCAAAATCTAATGACTGATTTTACTATGCGAAAAAGGAAAGCGAGAATCAGTGACAGTGTTATTATCAAGTGATGTTGGCATATATTAAATCACTTCGGAAGTATAAACATTTTAAATGTACCAAAAACATGAAAGCGAGGTTGGTAGGCTTTAAGTTAAAACTTCAAGCCAAATATTTGCAAATTCAACAGCTGTAGCTTCTCATCATTTAATGTTTCCACATGCACTGAAACTTTGGAAGACCACTAATTTCGTTGTGCGTGCTCTTTCTAATAAAAGCAATGGTATCTTTATGTCCACGCCTTTTTGAATAGGGTGTATGCCGCCTTCGTTAAAAATTTTAAATAAAGAAAGTCTTGGGGTTGGGGTTATTTTACAATATTTACAACAAGGAAATCAAATGAAAGGAGGTTAAAAACGTGTTGCCTCAAGCTATTAAGCTATATACACCTATTTCAAAAAAGGTTGTCATCGCCAAAAGCGATAGGCGATAGGCAATAGGTCATTCCAACATCCAAGTGCACTATGGGTATAATCTAAAGTATCCACATAAAAGCAGAAACCCTGTGTCTTCTGGGCACATGCACATTTTCAGTCCTTCGACAAGCCATATAACTCTCCAGTGGAGATCGTTGTTTAATGGAGCTTGCATGATTGAAAATTTCACAACTTAGGTGATTATACCCATATTGCACTTGGGTCTTGGAATGACCTGTCGCCTATCGCTTTTGGCGACTACAACCTTTTTTGAAATAGGTGTATTTGATAAGGCGAAAGTCTGACATTGTATACAAATACAATCTGTTTATATTATTTGGTTATGTACTAACCGTGCCGATGGAACAAAGAATAGCATTCCTCATGATGGCCGCCAAGTCATCCAAAAACTCAATGGAAGTGGCCCATGGATCCATACACGTTGTAATGATATACTTGACGCCAGTCGTGTCATATGGATCAACAAAACAGGAATTGACAGGAATTTTAGTTCACAACTTCGAAACCTTGCAATTGTTTGAATGTCAGTCAGTCAATAATAAAAATAAAGACGTTTGATAATGAGATTATCTGGTATGGCATAAATCAGCATACCAGAATGACCTACTAACAACATAAGTGGTTTTGTAGCCCACATGGTACTCCAAAGGTCATGGTCGTTTTTTCAGGCAATTGGTTAAATTACTGGTTTAGCGCGTCAATCATCATCATTTCATAATTTAACAACCACGGTATTAACAAATATATATATAGCTAGACATGTTTAATATCAGCGGAGTTTTATATCAGCGGCACGCACCAAAGGCTTGGGTGCTTCGCATTTCAATCTTAAGGCCTGGGCAAACGGTTTCAGCATTTCTCCCAACATCCGTTCGATTTTGTTGAATGGAAATGGTTAAACGCTTTTAAACTCTTTCAAAATTGTTGAAACATGTTGAATCGATGTGGAATTGATGTTGAAAGGGTTTAAAAGCGTTTAATAGCCCTTCAACAAAATCGAACGGATGTTGAAGCAAATGGTGCAACCGTTTGCCCGGGACCTTAGCTAAACGTAAGCAAAGTCCACGAAAGTAGATTTTTCTTGTTTAAACTATGAACCAAACTTACACCAAGTCGTTTCTTGAATTCTTTTAAGGCAGTGCTGTGTACATGATGGTTGTAAGTTGATGCAGTCACCAGCATTGGGAATCTGAAAGCACTGACTCGGTCATCTGACATACACAGGTCTTTGAAAACAGCTTGGACGATGTCATTCACCAGGTTGACGTCTTTGTTGTCTTTGAGGTTGATGGAGAAACAGGGTACCATTGTGTCGGGTCCAATCTCACGTAGGTATTCCATCACTTCGTCGTTCTAGAATTTAGAACAAAATGAAATTAAAGGCGTGCTGCTTTGATTCAATCTTTTTGGACTAAACGTTTGTCCAGAATTTTTATTGATTTCATAGGGTTTGTCAAACAGAGAGTAATAAATTGTGTATGAAAATATGATCGTCGCGGAGTAAGGCAATTAAAAACATTGCAATTATAGAAGCCCGAAAAAAATTCGGGACTTCAACGGCATTTGAGCCCATGAAATCCCATTGAAGTCCCGAATTTTTTTGGGCTTCTATAATTGCAATTACTTAAATTGCTTTACTCCGCGACGATCATATACTCATACACAATTTAATAATAACCGCAGATCAGACCAATATATATATATATCTAGAGAGTAATAATTTAGGAATCTCCACGACTTATTCAATACAATACCATCGACTCCTTTGTAAAACCATGAAATTAGTCATGTCAACGTTCGTGTGCTATCCGATATAAAGTATAACCAGTCATATTTAACGAATAGAATAGGCTTTCCCGTTCTCCGTTCAGTTCTAAAGCACGATGGAAGTGACGAGAGCATGGAAGAAGTGATGAGAGAAGCACAAGCTTCAATGGAGATTTCACAAATTATTTAATGTTTGTCCACGTATAGCAAAATCAACATGAATTAAAATAAAAAGCGCATTCGTTGGTGTACAGTACTTACATCGGCTAGTTCATCGTTAGTTTTACCAATGATGTTCTCTCTAATATAATTGATATGTTCTGCACGAGTACGGTCAGGTGGCAGAGGTTTGGTGGGAACTACAAAGAACGGGTCATTCGGTTCTGCAAGTGCTGTCCAGTAACAGTACAACAGTTTAGAAGTGAACATGCATTCACCAAGAATTCTTCCATAACCGTTCTTGTGAAGACCAATAACCTTAAACAGAGAAAAATACCGAGTTCTTATAACTATTTTAATCGAAAAAAAAAAAAAACATTTGAGACATTTGCAAATATATGCAATTTTGAAAAGTTGAGAGCTATAATTTAGCTATCGAGTCACGTATATTATTTGCGTTGCACCTACCCTATGAGCCATGACAACCCCAGCAGCAGCTGCACCAGGTTTAGAACCTTCAATACCAACGTCACCAAGATTGACAGATCCATGGTAATACACCACCTGGTTGCTGATACCCAAGAAGTTGTTGATTCTCTTGTCACGGTAACAAGTAGCACCACCAGGGTAGGGACAGAAACCACTTTTATGAGGGTCAATGGTGATAGTGTCAACATTTGGAATTGCTGAAAGTTGAGCGTGAACATAGGAACTGAGGGTGAGTTCTGGTACAAACCACGAAGTTCCTTCATTTGTCTGGTCCAGTGGAGTAGGAGGTGTTCGGAGCATGGTACAGAAGTATCCACCCCAGGCACCGTCAGCATGAAGCATGAACGTCAATCCCTGCAAAATAATGATAATAATGATAATAATAATAATAATAATAATAATAATAATAATAATAATAATAATAATAATAATAATAATAATAATAATAATAATAATAATAATAATAATAATAATAATAATAATAATAATAATTATAATAATAATTATAAATAAAAACCATGAAAATATACGTTTGGGAATATGAAATGTGCATCCTATGCTCGTACCCTAGATCTCATCTCGTTTCGGATTTCAATGATTTCAAGTAGAGGATCAACAGCACTTTCTTCAGTCGTGCCCATCACAGCAACCACGCTCACCACTGGAATCTGGTTTATAAGCTTGTCTTCCAAAATATCTCGTAGACCTACAAAAAAAAAAACGACCAAAGTGAATCCTTCATCGCTTAACTATACTGCATTATATTAAAAATGCAATAGTTGCTCGTTTCTTCAGTTTGATATCAAGGTCACCAAATTAAATGTAATCGTATTGTGAGATGAAGTATTAGGTATTTATTGAGCGTATTGGAGAAGTAATAAATGGGAGTCAATTGAGGGCGTAGCTCTTTCTAATTATTATACATAATTACTATTCAATGCCCCAGCCCATTGTTTTCCTTCATACACAATTGAGCATGCGTCAAACATTTGGAGCCGTCAACTTTGTTTGGATTGCGCATCCCACATGGATTGCGGACTGCGTTTGGAGTAAGAGAGCGGATTGAAAAGCTCATTCAGCTAATTGTCTTGGAATAGGCATTGGAAAGCTTTGGAACTGCTATCTAGCTTGGTGAATACACTTGTTTCCTATCTTCCTCGATCAAGCAAGAATGCCGCATTATTAACACTGCCGTCTTCTGGTTGCAAAATAATACAATCTACTGACAGCAATCACTAATATAGTTTGAATAATAATTTGCTGAGAATCACTGTTACCTTTCACGTCCATTCTGGCATTTTCGTCAACTGGGGCGGTTACCAAATTGTCTTTACCGATTCCTAGAATTGTAACTCCTTTAAATATGGACACGTGGGCCGTGGTAGGAGCAACAGAGCAAGGATTGTTTTTGAGTTTGTGACGATGACAAAATTCTTGTGTTCCAAGACTTTCGAATGCGTACTTTGACATGATGCCAAGCAAATCAGAGTCACTGATCGAACACATTGCTGCAATCTGTCCACGAAGATGACTAGTATTTACTCATACAAAGTTTCATTGTTTGGCATGTGATTTTAAAACAATATTATTTGACAGGGATTATGAATAGTCCACTTCACAGTTCCCTGCGCCATATTGAAAGGTAGACAGGCCTTTGCATCGAAGCGACAGGAACGTTGAGGTTGCAATGGTAGAGACTTGTGAATAATTGTCCCTCAAGGGATTAAAAGGTCTCTATCATTGCAAGCTCAACGTTCGACTCGCTCGGATGCAAAGGCCCAGCTACCTTTCCTATTCCTGTTGGATTTGTATTAATCACCTTCTCTGGCATCTCCAGTACTTCGTTAACATCTAAGTTGAGAAGCTCCCAATTTGTGGCGTCAACAATTCTCTCGTTCTCCTTTTTGTGTGGTAAATAAACGGTGAAATCACTTTTTGCTTTAGTAAGCAAATCTTCAGTCTTGATGGCATCTTGCAGTCCCAGTGGATAGAACTTAACATTCCTAGCTGCCCACATGGATTCAATGTTTGCCAGAGTACCACCCGTGACAAGATGTCCCATGGCTTTATCAGGATTAAAACCAACCATCTTGCAAAGATCTTCACCTACTTCCAGTTCGTACTTAGTGGTGACAGTTGACGATTCAGCTGTACAGTTGTTTGGGTTGAACAGTAAGGCGGTAAGATAGCCGAGATTGGCAGGCATTACAGTATCCCAGTTAACATGACCCTAAGGAAAACATATACCGTAAGAATTCCGTATGTTTAACCAAACATTATTGACTTATAACTTTTAGTTTGGCATATTCTCACTATAGGTGAAGAGGTGGTAGAGATTATATTGAAACCGGACACGATGTAAGAAAAGCTGTTAAATACCTATCCCTCCAAGTGTTATTTGTGAAAATGTAAAAGATATCTACAATCATGTTCAACATTGTTGGGAAATTATAACATTTTTATGACTGTGTTTGTTTGAAGTTTAGAAATATCAAAAATAAATAAATTTTCTTCGGCAAACCCCTCCCCCCCATAGCAATGTTGATTGGCCTTTCTCATGAGAACGTTTTTTCACATTTCAAAAATTCAACATTAATTCGGGGGAGAGGGGGAAACGTAACATTTTTTTTTACGTAAAAACCATGCAATGCCCCAAGTGAGTATTTTGCACATGATTGTAGCAAGTTTTGGTATTTTTTTATTTTAATCAATATATATTTATGGTAATCGTTAAGTATTCTTCTAAATAAACGAGAATGCGTACCTTGTATCGAGAACTGAAGAAAGGTACGGCCTTGATGAGCTCAATTTGCATATTCTTCAATTCGTCTCTAGTCTTTTGAATTGCTTCTTTGAAAGACTCAGCTTGGCGCATGTCGTCGGTCACAAAATAAGGATCGTAAGGGTAATAGCTGTGGAATACAAATCAACCATGGAAAATATATACATATTTTGAAAAATGTTGTCATAGGCCGATAGGGAATAGGCGATAGGAAATAAGTCATTCCAAGATCCAATAATAGCTGGAATAGCGCGTTTCTGCTTCTTGTTTCTGTCAAGAACACGGTATTCCGTACGCAGTCCTGATGGTTACCAAATTTGATAACCACAACATTGCAGCTAAAAGGATTATGACGTCATCATTCCGGTGTTGCACTAATTCTGCAGTAAGATTTATTTCTTGAGTTTTTATTGTATTTCCAAAATGTTTTTGCGAGATTATTTTATACTACGTGGAAGAGAATTAACTTAAGTACAGTCTCAGCATGTTTCCGGAATGGTAGAGCGAAATGATGGTAAACAGTGAGTAAATTGTTTAACTACACTGGAACTTCAAAGCTTCAATTCAAACCCCAGTTTCCCAAATACTTGTTTTGCTTTCTCGTCGTATAATTTATTTGGTTCCACGAAAAAAATATAGGGGTATTCAGGAGATATTCCTCTTTCATTGTGTGAAATCTCAACATGGGACTCGCGCTAGATTGCTGGGGCGTTTTGATTTTGTGAATGAATATGTCTATTCCAGCTCATCATCCCATACTAGTCATACTGTTTACATTCAAGAAACGTTGCTCGATAAATAGGCTGTACGTGTGTAAATCGGATAAGACGAAGGCCATTTCATGTTGGTTATAAGATGGTATTTGTTATTGCATTATATTTAAAGGGTTTTTTTTAAACAAGAGTCAAGAATTGTTGATAATTCAGACGGGCTTCAAGGCGTACACACTTATGATCCGAAATCTTATTATTACTTTTACTTTTTTTCTTATTATTAATCGCCAGTGTTTCTGCTTCTCTTTCAGAAAGCTGGCAGTTTGTAAAGACCTTTGTAGAATCGGATACGAATATGTTTTAAATTGAATACAAAATGATAATCTTACGAAGGTCACTATATGTATGTTGACCTTCAGCAATAATCGCAGTCAAATGTTTTTCATATTTTCCCGGTATTTCCCAACAAATGTAATTAATATATAATCCAAATAGAAATATAAAAGTGTTTATGATCTTTATGCAAAATAGAAGAGTTATGTTTGAGTTTAGACAAAAGTTTTTGCTCCCGGCGTTTGCTGGAGATAGCTAACGACATGCCGGTACTGATTTTAGCTGATTTTAGTTCACAATATCATTACATGCTAAGATATGACCAATAGGTATTAATGGTAGTTTGAAAGATTTGATGTAAGAATACTTCAATTATGAAATAAATCAACCTCGTTCCCAGGGCCCTCTCCCTTCGCTTTTGGGTGGGGCGGGAAATGGCTTTGGCATCGGCTGGTCACATGACCGCAAAATACCCTGAAATTCCGGACGTAGTAAACTAGCATAAATTACGATTCATATACTCCAAGATACGCCTGAGCCAGAGATTATATAACTATTTAGCCAAGTCAAATTTAGTTGATAATAAACATTGTTGCCTTCTTTAGATTCAAACTGCTTTAAAGTTACTTTCTGTTGTAAATTTCAAATCATTTATCAAATATCAACTACGGCCGCAACAGAGCGATCTGGCCAATCTGAACTATGGCGCGTTTTTCGTGTCAAAATTCGAATCTGTCATTCTTCAATTCAATCATTCAATGCGAACATGCAATTCTTCAATTCAAACATGCAATTCTTCAATGCGAACATGCTATTCTTCAATTCAATCATGCGATTCTTCAATTCAAATATGCAATTCTTCAATGCGAACATGTTATTCTTCGATTCAAACATGCGATTGTTCGATGCGAACATGCAATCATTCATTCAATCGTGCTATTCTTCAATTCAAACATGCTATTCTTCAATTCGAACATGCCATTCTTCGATTCAAACATGCTATTCTTCAATTCGAACATGCCATTCTTCAATTCAAACATGCTATTCTTCAATTCAAACATACTATTCTTCAATTCAAACATGCTATTCTTCAATGCGAACATGCAATTCTTCAATGCAAATATGCTATTCTTCAATTCAAACATGCGATCCTGTCGTTATGCGTCATTTCGTCATGCGGCTCGGTCGTTCTTCGCTTTCGTCGTTATGCATCACTTTGTCATGCGCTCGGTCGTTCGTCGATATCGTCGTTATGCATCACTTCGTCATGCGGCTTGGTCGTTATGCGACTTGGTGTTATTCGATTTTGTCGTTCTTCGGAGACTCGGCTCTAGCCCGTCCAAAACAGCCACGCAGAAACTGGTGCAGATATAATACGATTCATCCAGAGCTGGTGAAGAGTTCACAAGTTAAACTGTTGGCTGTAATTCGTATTTTCTCTTGGTAATATTAGATGAGTCATGGAATTATATGTTATTTATACTATTTATTGTAGAACATACTGCTCAGACCACTTAGAAGCACGTGGGTGAGATCGCCGAGTCAGCCACATTTACATTAGCCTGCGTTACATCCGGAATTTTCTTCTTTACGAAGAAAATTCCGGATGTAACGCAGGCTACATTTACATAAGAACTTATGGAAGTTTAAGGTCTGTTTTAAAATGTTTGTTGATCTATAATTTCTTTTGGTATAGATTAACGAATTTTTCATGGTTTTACGCCCATACTTTAGCATAATGCGAAATAGCGAAGCCTTAAACTTTGTATCTATTAGGAAGCTTTTTTGATTGAAACACGAGAAAAGTTGAACGATTTGACCTTTCTGGGCTAAGTGTTGACAAACACAAATGGCGTTCACGACAGTCATGCGTCACGAATTACATGTGCTTTCTGTGAAATTTCTTGCTTTAAACACCTCCTTCACCTATTTCAATAGTAACATCTACAAAATAACAAATTCATAAGACTTGAAGTGGAGATTTAGGCCCTGTTTAGACGGCATAAGATCTCAGCGATGAGTCAACATCATTGAGGCCGATTTCAAAAAAAATAAAAAAACTAATAAAAAAACCTCGGAAAACACTCGTACACGTGTTCTTTCAGCATTCGTGAGCTTTCGGACAAAACAAACTACGTCATCTGTAGCAACGCCTAGACGCATGCGCTTTACTAAAAGTGAAACATGAGGACTTTGGAATGTTGACTTATCGCTGAGATCAACAAACATTTTAATATTTCTGTTAATAGTTCTGTACCCTGCGAGCAGAGTCTCCTTTGCCTTCCCCGTGAGAGAGAAAGGAAAGAGACTCTGCCGAAAGCCTGTCGTTTCTTTCATGTACCGACTTATCAATTATCGACTTATCAAGAGAGAGGAATAACAGAATTTATCTTGGGAATTTATACCTTTGTTTCTTTACCGACCGTGCACGGCAAATCGCTCATTTATCACTTCGCTACGGCCCACAAGTTGTACGAGGTCGAAGGTTACCGGAAACGGAAATGTTATTTTATAGCAAGTGGGCGTGGAAATTATTCAGTTTCTAAGCAACCGGCGGGCATGCTCAAATGAAAAACGACAGGCTTTCGGCAGAGTCTCTCTTTCCTTTCTCTCTCACGGGGAAGGCAAAGGAGACTCTGCTCGCAGGGTAATAGTTCTGAGACAGTCCTAGTACCTTAAACTTCCATAAGTTCTAATGACTTGAAGCAATGAGGTGATACCCACATCAAATTTAGCCGTGTGTTCAAAATAAATATTTATTATTGGAAGCTATGCGCTGCTAGAATAGGATTTTTTTTCTACTAATAGTGAAAATGGAGGATGGTTTTTACTATATGTAAAAGATTATAGTACTCAGTATAAGTTTATACGGATGAATTTGAATACATAGAAATGAAGGGGAGTGTACATTTGTGTGTAACCCGTCACATTTATTAGCTGACTTTAGCGGTTATTGCAATATTGCACCTACTTAGCGGTCTTTTACAAAAAACAAATGCGATTAATATTCAGTATATAAGCCACAACACTATACGTTTGTGGAGGTAAATCAGTAAAGGAGAGTCTTACAGATTTGTTTTTGATGATTTTATTTCCCACGACTATGTGTAACCATTTAGCCATAATTTCTGATATCAGTAAAATTTGTTGAAAATAATGTGTTAAAACTGGTTTTTCAGTTGTCAAATTTCGATGGAACATGTACTTTACTTTATCTTCGACAACTTAGTGCAAATTTGATGCTGATCGACCTTGATGATCATGAACAGTGTAAAATTTATTTTTTTGATTACAGATTCGACACGTCAAAAAAATGAATTCAATTTTTGTCAACATTTCGTATTTCGTATTTTTACTCTAGTTACAAAGCCTTGATTTCTATAATACTTCAGGATGTATTTGTCGTTTACTTGTTTGACATATTTCTACTGATAAAAGTTAGGCTAGCTCTTAAAGTAATTGTATAATTATAGAAGAAACTTTGTTGAGTTATTTTCGACAAGCGAATATCATTTGCATATGTTGTAGCTTGGTGCAAAAAATATTTTTGTTATTACAGAGAGATCATGCGATGTGTTAATTTGAGAATTATTTTACATGTATTTCATGTTTAGAATGAATTACGCATCAATATCTATCATTTTATTACAAAAAAGTACACATTTCAAATTGTCGGGAAAATCCTTCTTGTGACGCTATTGGGTATCACCTCATTGCTTCCAGTCTAATGTAAGGGGTGGACCATTTGACTTTTGAGGGGGGGGGGGGTGGATGATTTTGTCCGTGCAGGAAATTTTTTTTAGCCCGCTGGCATGTGTACGCAATTTATTTTATAGAAAAGCAAAGATTTCAGTGGCATTCAGTGGAAATTTTGGCTTGCAGGATTTTTTTTTTCGGCCCTGTGGGCCGTGCAGGAAATTTTTTTTCAAAATCATCCACCCCCCCCCCCCCCTCAAAAGTTAAATGGTCCACCCCTAAATGTGGCTAACTCCGCGATCTCACCCACGTGCTTCTAAGCGGTCTGAGCTATGTTCTACAATAAATAAATTGTTTTAAAAAGAAATTTTGATTTGTGTAGATTGCATATGCAGTAGTAATAGTATAAATAACATATAATTCCATGAATCACCTAATAGTACCTCTTCACCGGTTCTGGATGTATCGTATTATATCTGCACCAGTCTCTGCGTGGCTGTTTGGACGGGCTAGATCCGAGTCTCCGAAGAACGACAAAATCGAATAACACCAAGTCGCATAACGACCAAGCCGCATGACGAAGTGATGCATAACGACGAAATCGACGAACGACCAAGCGCATGACAAAGTGATGCATAACGACGAAAGCGAAGAACGTCCGAGCCGCATGACGAAATGACGCATAAAGACAGGGTAGCATGTTTGAATTGAAGAATAGCATATAAGCATTGAAGAATTGCATGTTTGAATTGAAGAATAGCATGTTTGAATTGAAGAATAGCATGTTTGGATTGAAGAATAGCATGTTTGAATTGAATAATGGCATGTTCGAATTGAAGAATAGCATTTTTGAATTGAAGAGTAGCACGATTGAATGAATGATTGCATGTTTGCATCGAACAATCGCATGTTTGAATTGAAGAATAGCATGTTCGCATTGAAGAATTGCATGTTTGAATTGAAGAATTGCATGTTCGCATTGAATGATTGAATTGAAGAATGACAGATTCGAATTTTGACACGAAAAACGCGCCATACTGAACCATGTCACTTATCACTTGTGGCTTCTCATGGTAGTTTATGTGTCACGCAATAAATAAATTGTCAGTTAGATTGCAAAATAGTCTTTACTTTTACGTGAAATTTCGTACAAACAGATATAGACTTTCATCATGAGAGATATGAAAATTAGAGACTGCCATCTCCCAATAACAAAAATCTCTACCAGCTACTTGTCAAAACATATCACTCACACTTCTGGACAAAAAGGTCAACTGTCTTTCAAAACCACATATACACATACGGCCTAATTTCTGCATAAAACTATTTTGTGGACTATTTTTCTATCTCTTATAACCAAAGAACCTTAGTTATATTGATTCAAGTTGTTTAACTCTTATTAGCCATAGCTCTCTGAAAATGTCATTGTACAGTTTTGATCAATTTTAGTCTGTTGCTCGTCAAACTTTCCAATGACAGTTGAGAAACATTATGGAAATGAATGGACCAATGAGCAAACAGAAGCGACCAGCCGATGCCAGGGCCATTACCCGCCCCACCCAAAAGCGAAGGGAGAGGGCCCTGGGAACGAGGTTGGAAATAAATAGCATCTTGTCATGAAGAATATAATAATAATTCTGCCTTTGTAACCAGAGTACCATCTCGATTCTTTGTTGTTGTTCACTTAGATGTGACGTCACCTACTAAAACCGAGTTTTGATTGGATGATCTACTATTTGGTTTCTCAAGTATCATAACAAATCAGGGCTATCAACTTTGGTAACCATCAGGACTGGTACGCGTGTTGTTTATAGTCAACGAAACCATTTGAAAGGCCTCGATTATTTGGGTTTATTTGTATGAATGACCTATCCAACAACTCACATATTCATTCTTGTATATCTCTATTCCCTTTTCACCACTCCATCCTTTATTCCTGTTTATTTATTCTCTTTTTCCCACTCCGGTCTATGTTATTCACATCGCTTTACATTCCTTTATTCATTCATTCACTCAATCAATCTTCTATATCTCTTTTCCCTACTCAATACTCTATTCTTTAGTTCTCAGGTAAATGTCAATTTACATCGCTTTTAAAAAACACTAACCTTCTCCTAAATAAAATATGTTTATCGACCACCTCGTTAGTGATATCTTTAAAGACTTCACCATTATCAGCCTTTGGACCTAAGAACCATGCACCGACCTTTGCCCAGGGTTTTCTCACATCATCCTGGCATCCATGCATGGGGCCACGTTTGCCCTTTCTAGCTTTCTGTTTACTGCAGTACATGGTTGTTGTTCTGCAATAGAGAAAAGTGAAAAATACAAATTGCCCCCAAGCGCATTAACGTGTACCAGCCGTCAGCATACTAGTACTTGCATGGTAATACATCAAGGCATCGTTCTACATGCATATACAAATTACATAATTATGTTTCTGAACTTTTAAGATAGTGAACGATGGCTCACTGTGAACTCGAAATACATGTACAATAAAAACTTGTACAAGTACAAAGTACAAAGTTACCTAGCGTTGTGTCGTACTTTTTCGCTCATATTTGCATTAAACTGCATTACAAGAAGTTTATTTATTACTCGTGCCTTGGCCTTTGGCCGTGGCACGAGTCTTAAAATACAGAATTTCCATGTAGGTTGCCGAGTCCTTTGCTGGCCAGCACGAACCGAGGGGGATTGGGGATATTGTAATACGAGCACATGGATAGGATTCGTGGAAGAAATGATTTCTCGGTGGAAGTTATCGCGAATACTCTCATATTTTATGCCCTCACGCCACATCGTTCGCAGTAGAATTACACATTATAATTTATATCGAATGTTTTCGGAAAGGGTCACTATGAATTTTACTAAAGATCATGCAATTTACTCTTGGCTTTGAGCAAATAAATTATCTCTTAATATATAGAGGAATCTAATTTTGTCATCTTCCATCCTCTTCAGAAGAAGACAAATTATAACCTTAATATAAAAATAGATTCTAAAACCATTAAGCACGTAACTCAAATTAAGTATCTCGGAATTATGCTGGATAGCAACCTAAATTGGAAATCACATGTTTCTTTCATAACAGGTAAAATTAAACGTGGCATTGGGATCATCGAAAAATAACGATTTTAACCGAAATACGACAAGAAAATCTGAAGAGACGCGAGTGTGAAACTTGATATCGACCGCATGGCTGATAAGAAAATTCAGGAACCGGATATTGGAGTCCCGGACTCAGAAAAACCAAACGAAAACAATATAAGAAAATCCGACCGGCAAAGGAAAGTTGTTGAAGAATATGCCGAATATTTCGACGATTTGCACCTTGGAAGATTGAAGAGCGACTTAACGAAAGTAGACAAAGAAATTGAAGCAATAATATACAGTTTATCTTGCCTCGATGCTAAGCAAAATCCAGCTGAAGTTCATACCGTGTTCGAAAGGTTAAATCGAAAATGGCTCGGTTATCAAGAAATCTACAGCGAATATGCCGAGCAGATAACGAATACAACGGAGCTGGAACAAATAGGAATAAGAAAACAGGAGCTCAGCCGCAAGATAAATGACTACCATTCATCAATTATAGCAAGTATCCGAGAGTATGCCAGTGAAAGCAACCCGTTAAAGCATGATGATTCAAAATCAGTCGCCAGCCTTGTTTCGTCTCGAAGCTCATCCAGTAGCAAGAGGTCGTCAGCCTCTTCAAAGGCCCGCGCAGCTGCACGAAACGCAGAATTGGCAAGGCTAAAATTAGAACAGGCACTGAAAAAGACGGATCTGAAGCAAAAACTGTTACGAGAACAGGCGCTAATGGAAAAAACCCGAGTTGAACTGGAGATAAAGATTGCCGAAACACAGTTGGAAGAACACCTTCAGGATCTACGTGATCAAGTCGAGTGCGCACTCTATGAGGCAGAATTATTATCGCAGGAAGAACAGCTAGTACAAGATCCCATCGATGGCCCCGCTGACGAACAACGTGATCACCAGAAGAGCTTACCAAAGGGGGGTAACCCTGAGTCATTCAGCCCCATTGCAGGTGTTCCCCGAGACGCGCTTGTGCCTTCCGTTGATAACGCTGTTATCCAGTCAACCCCCAAACAAGAGCAACCTTTAGATGTGGATAACTATCAGTTGCCTTTTTCGACAATTCGGAAGAACCAGCCCAAGGCAAATGTTAGGCAAGACAACGCTCAAAGTTACCAAGTCTTATCTTCTTCTGAGGGAGTAAGTCTAGCCGATTCACTGGTGCATATGAGCCAACAGCTAGTCGGAGTGGTAAAACAAAATGCTGACGCGACGACGGTGATTAGAACGATGCTACAGAGACAGGGTATTCCAAAACCGATCCCGACTAGATTTGCAGGCAATCCAGCACAGTTCCCAGTCTTCAAGAATAGAATTGCAGATTGGCTTGATGAGAAAGGCTTTACCGACAGAGAAAAGGTCACGCACTTACTCAGCTTCGTAGAAGGAGAAGCAAGAGAAGCTATTGAACACCTCGAGACAGAAGAAAATGGATTTGTGGAAGCAATGGCAATCCTTGAAGAAAAGTACGGCCATCCAGCGAGTGTTGTAAAGGCCTGCATCAAGCAAATCACCGACGGCCCACGAATTGAAAGGGGAGATAAGCAGTCCCTAACGAGGCTTGAAACGCACCTTCGCACCTGCCTCAGGCCCTTCAGCATAACAAGGGCTACGTACACGAGATGAATGCCTCGACCAACATTGAAAGAGTCGTCGAACGACTACCAACTCACATGCAAATAGACTGGGCTAAAAAGGCTCCAAAAATTCGCGATGAAACGGAGAATGGCCCTGATCTACGTCATGTTCTAAGCTTAGTGACGAAGCAACTCAGGGTGATGAACGACCCCCAGTTTGGCCACATAGTAACCAAGACAAACGCCTCGAGTTCAGCGACGAAACTTGGCAAAACACCTGTTCAATCGAATGTCTTCACCAGCTTTCCTCGACGAAATATTGCTACCATGGTGACTGATACCGACGTGAAGTCAAGGCGTTCCGAAGACGAGAGTAAATGGTGTCCGTGTTGCAATGGTCGCCACAATTTGACAAAATGCGAGCAATTCGAGAAAATATCTCTTGATGAAAGGTGGAAAATGGTCAAGGAACTCAAGCTGTGTCACATCTGCCTAACTGCAGGGCATATGAAAGCGCAATGCTTCTCTACAGAAAGATGCCACTGCAAAGCCAGCTTCTATCACCACGAGCTGCTGCATCGTAACGTCCCGAGGTTGGAACAACAAACTCCAAACGAACAACGAAGCACTGAGACGTATGCCACTCTCACTCAAGAAAGAAAGCGCGTTGTACTTCTGCACGTCGTCCTTGTAAGGTTCATTTCAAATGAAGGAAGCCATGTCACAACATACGGATTGCTTGACAACGCAAGTAGAGGAACGATAATATCATCAGAGCTTGCCACAACATTGGACATCGATGGTCCTCTTCGTCCAATCAGAATAACCACAGTGCTTGGTAAACAAGACTGCAATTTTAAGGAAGTGAAGTTTAAGCTTCAGTCAGTGGAGTCTACAGACTGCCCAATACTCACCGTCGATGAAGGTATCGTCAAGGAACTTGACATCAACGAAAGGGTCTTACCGCATGAAATCAACCATGCAATCCACCCCTACCTCTCTGACATCGACACTCCAGAGGTGGAACTCAAGAAAGTATCCTTGATTATCGGACAAGATGTCCAAAGGGCACACATCGTGCAGGAGGTAAGAGCCCCAGAGGAAGAGAGCCAAGCTGAGTTATATGCAACGAAGACTGCTCTTGGATGGACCATCGCAGGAGCTACGAGAGAAAGAGAAGAGATCTCAAGAGAAGTAAGTGTCAACTTCGTGGACCAAGACAAACTTCTGAGAGATCGACTTAATGCCTTCTGGTCTATCGAAAATGGTGGGCTAGACAATCCAGCTAGTACCGAAAAATCAGCTTCGGTGGAGGACCGCCGTGCGGAGAAAATATTGAACGACACGGCCAAGCTGGTTGACGGCCACTATGAAACTGGTTTGTTGTGGAAGGTCGACGGCACACAGCTACCAAACAACAGAGTTATCGCGGAGGCTCGTCTCAAGGGTCTAAAGAGAAAGTTTCAACGCGACCAAGAGTTTGAAGAAAGGTACAGAAATGTTGTACAGGATTACATCAACCGCGGATATGCCAGAAAGCTATCACCTGATGAAGCAGAAACGAAAGGCGCGAGGACCAACTACTTGCCACATCATGGAGTTACGAACCCAAACAAACCGGGAAAAGTTAGAGTCGTGTTTGATGCAGCCGCCAAGTACGACGGAACGTCGCTAAATCAAAACTTGCTACAAGGTCCAGACATGACAAACAACCTTCTTGGAGTTCTGATGAGGTTCCGTCAAGGAAGGATAGCCTTGGTTGCTGACATCGAAGGCATGTTTCACCAGGTGAAGGTATCCCTGGAGGACCAAGATTCATTTAGATTCCTCTGGTGGAGCGGAAGTTTGGACGAACCACCAGATGAATACGTCATGACGGTACACGTCTTTGGAGCAACCGACTCTCCATGCTGTTCAAACTACAGCCTAAGGAAGACTGCCGAGGATAGCAGAGATCAGTATGGTGATATTGTCATTGACACTGTACTTAGGAATTTTTATGTAGATGACATGCTGAGAGCTGTGAAAAATGAAGGAACCGCTATACAACTCGCGAATGATTTGACAACATTGCTGGCAAGAGGAGGATTTAGATTGACCAAATTCATGTCCAACAGTCGTACAGTTCTTCAGGCCATACCAGAGCAAGAAAGAGCTACTCCATCGCTGAATCTAGATTTAGATGACCTTCCGATCGAGCGTGCTCTCGGCGTGAGATGGAACGTTGCTGAAGACGAGTTTGGATTCAAAGTAACCACATGTGATAAGCCTGACACCATGAGAGGTGTACTCTCATATGTCTCATCCTTTTATGATCCTCAAGGGTTTGCTGCACCTGTTGTCCTACCTGCAAAACAGATCCTTCAAGACTGCTGGAGAAAAAAGTGGGGATGGGACAAGCCCCTCGAAGGTGAAGTGCTTGAGAGATGGAAAAAATGGAAGAGTTTCTACCCTTGATGGCTGAGGTAAAGATTCCACGCTGCTTCGCCGGCCTAGATCATGCCAACTGCCTCGATGCTGAAATTCAGATACACCACTTCTGTGATGCATCGGAGATAGGCTATGGCACTGTATCGTACCTCAGGATCTCCTACCCAGATGGCTCGATATTTTGTTCCTTCATCCTCGGAAAAGCAAGAAATGCCCCTATAAGAGCACCAACTATACCGAGACTTGAGCTTCAGAGCGCAGTTTTGGCGGTAAGGATGGACCAGTTTATACAGAAAGAGCTGAACCTTCCAATAAGCAAGACAGTCTTCTGGACTGACAGTATGATAACGCTGTTTTGTATCGCTAACGACACGAAGAGATTCCTGACCTACGTAGGAAACCGGATCAATAAAATAAGAGAGCTGACCGATACAGAGCAATGGCGACACTGTCCCGGAAAGCTGAACCCCGCTGACGATTGTTCAAGAGGTCTAGATCCACAACAATATATTGAAGGTGAACGCTGGCTTAAGGGCCCGAACTTCCTCAGGGGACCAGAAAGAGATTGGCCAAGCCAGGCAGTTGAAGAAATCTCAGATGAACAACTAGAAATAAAGAAGGAAAAGACGAGTCTGGCTACAGATGTGAAGCCCACAGCAGAAAGCGGATTGAACGTGCTTCTGGAGAAGTTCTCGAGCTGGAAAAGGCTAGTAAAGAGCGTTGCCTGGATCATCAAGTTCACAGACTGGATCAGGAGTAAAAGGGAACACGTCACCCACAAGCGAATCACATTCAACGACATGAAAAGAGCCAAACAAATGATTGTTGTCCTCGTTCAAAGACAGTCATTTCCCGACGAAATCAGAGACCTCACAAGAAAGACCAGCGCGAAAGAGAATCTTCGTGTTTCCCCCAACAGCAGCATTGTTAAGCTGAAGCCGATGATACGCGAGGACGAAAGAATCCTCCGTGTGGCTGGTCGCATTGCCCAAGCTCCGATAACGTACGATGCAAAGCACCAGATGATCCTGCCTCAAGACCATCACGTGACGTGCCTCATCATCGGACACTTTCATGAACGCCTTGGTCATTGTGGCCAAGAACACGTGCTGACAAGGCTACGAGAAGAGTTCTGGATCGTCAAGGCCAGAACAGTGATAAAGAAGGTGCTTGGTAGATGCCTCGCCTGCAAACGACAACTCGCAGAACGGATGACACAGGAGATGGCTGACCTGCCAAAGGTTAGGGTAACGCCTTACGAACCGCCCTTTACAAGCACAGGAATAGATTACTTTGGTCCTCTGCATGTGAAAAGAGGACGCGGAACTGCTAAGAGATACGGATGTATCTTTGTTTGCATGACGACGAGGGCGATACACCTGGAGCTGGCTCAGTCGCTCGAAACAGATGCCTTCATCATGGTACTGAGACGATTCCTTAATACCAGAGGTGATGTCAAGGAGCTTAGATCTGATAACGGCACCAATTTTGTCGGCGCTGAACGAGAACTACGCGCATCCATCAAGGAATGGAACCACAAACAGATCGAAGAGGAGCTGCAGGAACGTGACTGCAAATGGGTATTCCACCCACCGGGAGCTTCCCACATGTCAGGTGTCTGGGAGCGACTAATCAGAAGCGCCAAGAGGGCAATGAAAGCCATCCTCGGAGAGAAGACAGTCGACGAAGAGGTCTTGAGGACAGTCCTCTCTGAGGCTCAAGCCATCACCAACTCAAGACCACTTTGCCCTAACTCTGATGATCCACGAGATATAGAAGCAATCACGCCAAACCATCTACTCCTACAGCGAGCGGTTACGACTATACCACCCAGATGTTTTGACGACAGTGACCTAGTAAGCAGAAAGAAGTGGCGGCAGAGTCAGATACTAGCTGAGCACTACTGGAACAGATGGCTGAAAGAGTACTTACCAACCCTGCAACAGCGACAGAAGTGGCATGTACCGCGCAGGAACCTAGAAACCAACGACTTAGTGTTGGTCGCCGATGGCAACGTGAAGAGAGGGGACTGGCCCTTAGGCCGCGTAATGCAAGTGTTTCAAGGGAGAGATGGACACGTCAGGAGCGCAGAGATCAAGACCAAGTCCACTGTACTACATCGTCCAATTACAAAGCTCTGCCTTCTAGAAAAAGGGAAGTACAGTAAGCTAAAGGATTTATGGATGAGTCAACCCCTGTTTCCTCATCGGAGGCCGGGATGTTGCAGACACGAACACTGACACTATAGTCAATTCATCATTTAACATGAACATTATTTAGATTGCGTTACTGTTAGGAGATATCCGATTACAAAATGACCTTTAGAATCAGTGACTCGTGATTTTAGTTGACATGATATACGTGATACGATATACACAGATATACTGGACATTTAGAGACATTTATTTAGCTGTAATTCGCCACCAGATGTAAGTACAATTGCTTATTTGATTTAGATAACTATCGATAGTTGTTAGATTTAGTTCTAATAGAAATCATTGTAATTAATCGTAGCAAACCTTCACTGAAACTTCACTTCAAAACGTCTTCGACTTCAAACCTTGTTAGACATCAACAAATCTACTTATACTACTTGAATTAAAATGACATAAATGAAGCGTCTTGATCGTGGCAAATGAAATACGAACATAATGACATACTCCAAGAAGGATTCGATCCTTACATTATGTAAATTATGTAAATAGATATTCTTTCCAACCTATACCACTGTTTCATCTATCCATACCTAACTTATAGAATTGTTGCATGGGGTCAACAAACCCCCTTTTGATTCTACAGAAAAAAAGCTTTGCGATTAATGACATTTAATAGCTACCAAGCTCATACTAATCCCATTTTCTTACATTGAAACTTTTGAAATTTCCGGATCTTGTCTTTCTGTACACTGCTCTATTCAAACAACTTGCCCATTTCCTTCAAATCGTATTTTACCAACGTAAATCAAAAACATAATTACAACACACGATTGCATGGCCTCAAAATGCAGTTACGCCCTGCCTATGTCCGAACCAACTACGGTAAATACAATATAACATTTTCTGGTGTCAAAGTTTGGAACTCCATCAGTGACTCGACTAAAAAACTCAGTAAAACTAAATTTAAAGACACTTTATTTGACGATATTCTCTCGTCCTATGCACTGACTCATCCTCTCTCACTAGCATCTACTTGTCATCCACTTCTTTTTTTTCTATCGTAAATATAACTATATACAATGCAAATATGTAACTATTTAATTACCTACTTACGTATTTTTTTTTGTAAACTTCTACCTTTTCTACAATATAGATATGTGGGACAACTGATTATGATCGGCTACCTATCTTAGGCTAACCAATATGGTTATTATAGGTAGCATGCACCTTTATTCATATTTATTACATGATTACATCGGTTTTCATTGTTATTTGTAGGGCTTTATATCGCGCTGGTCATTATCAATTCAAGGGTGTTATACAGATATTTGAGGGCAATATCTATATATTGCCCTTGAATACTAATTTGTAACGTTAAACTTAGAAATTAATTTCTAGTTGCGAACATTTAACGGATAAAAAATCATTAGATAGAGAGACCCTTTCGAGAATCGAACCCTGAACCCTTTGCTTACAAATTCTGACCCTAAGACCCTGTCTACACGGATCCGGATACTTTTGAAACCGCATAATTTTTGATGCGAATCGACCTATCGTCCACACGAATCCAGTGAATCCGGTCACCGAAACCGCATACTTTTGACGGGTGAATCCGAATTGGAAACGATCAACAGGATTCGTGTAGACGCAAATATTTCTATGCGGTTTCAGCCGGATCGGATTCGTGTAGACGAGGCCTAACTCTTTATGCTAACTGTCCATCCGATGTCAGTTGGTGAGAAGAAAACGTATTCATTTGTTCGTTAAAGTTCATTAGTATTGTAGTGTGTAACAAAACTAAAGCCCATTGTTTGGATTGTATTCTCATGAGAAACTAAAAATAATAATCTGCTTGATGATGCCCTTTGCACTTGAAGTTGTGTGAAAACCTCTGTAAATCATGTAATAAGTCAGATAAATACCTCGAATGTCGGCAATAAGCCTATAAAGCCCTCGGGGCCTACGTGCTTTATACGGCTTATTGCCTCCGTTCTCGGTATTTAGCTCTTACAAACACTTTTTGACATTTAAATTAACAAATATATATACCAGGTACTAAATAAACAGATATTGTATTGTATTGTACGGGCGAACCAAGCGAACCAACTGTTTATGATTGAATCAGTATCGAGAAATCTTCGCTGCTAGCAGAAGCTACTTTTTATACATCATTTCATAATGCTATGGAGTGGATTCACAACCAGTTACATGACAAAGGACGAAACTGTTACTACTGGATATTTAACAGTATTGTAAGCATTCTTAGAGAGTACGATACAGCGCATTGAAAATGAAGACAACAACAGTATAATACTTTAGTGATGTTTAGGGTAAATATATTGCTTCTTGTAATTATTGCTTCAATATTTTTGATTAAAGTAACAAGTTTGTCTGTTAGTTTAATTTATTGCCGACTACTGCAAGCTTCATGTTAATATAGATCTAATAAGTAAATGATTCATATCTTGATAGAAAACATTTGATTGAAAAAAATGTATTTGCTATCAGTGTAATTCATTGAAAAAAATGTTTATTAAATACCATTGCATTTCTTTGTTCTATTGTCCTCTGATCGCGATCAGAATTTTGTGCGTGCAAAGAGAGTCGACATCTGGGTTTTTACAATCTACCATGGTAATCAATGTCCTCTCCAGGGCATAAAAAACACGAATAAAAAAAACCTTTAAAACATGTTTATGATATACATCTGAGCGACAGACCAATTTTTTAACAATAGCTTTAACATACCTTATTGCTGATCGAGACAATAACCGTGTAGTAGATCAGAGCGAGTGATGGTCTAATATAGAAGTGTGAGTCTTTATTTAATAAACTATGCTTTGGTTGGTTGATACAGGACCAGGGAGGCAAGTGATAAAACCCGAATAGTGCGAATAGTCGCGAATAGTGAAATATGATAATAGTTTTAACATTTCATAGGGTAACGGGTCACGCAATATGGTTTTATGTAAAAAAAAAGAGTAATGTGCAAATGCATTGACCTGTATGTAAATAAAAAATAAATGTATGCGAATGGGCAAGAATTTAGGTCAATGCTAAATTACATGCTAAAAAGCAGGTATTCGTACCAACACATCAATTGAGGGATGTTGGAGTAGAGTGTATATGTGGAGTGAACGATGGTATGATAATGGTGAAAGAAATTTATAAAAGAAAAGTAAGAATAAAAATATGTGATGAATAATAAATGATAATTATAATGATAATGAGTAAATAATACTAAATAAATATGAAATTCATAAAAGGGCAGTAAGAATAAAAATATGTAATGAATAATAAATGATAATAATAATGATAATGAGTAAATAATACTAAATAAATATGTAAGAATAAAGAACAATTTAAAAATGACGGCAATATAAAATAACGATGTCAATATAAGAAGGCGCAAAGTGAACTCGAGTTCGTGTGGATATACGTGACTGTCTCGAGGGAAGGAGGGGACGTAAAAATAGGAAGGGAAGGTGAGCCGAAGGGGAGATAAGTAGATAGTCCTACCATAAGCTAATCATCAGGGGTTGAGGCAAATGGTAGAGGTTAGGACCAACACGTTTCATAACTCACCGCATTTCATACGTACCAGATAACCATAGACACTTAATCATCCCATTTGGCATTTTTGTTTAATTAAGGTAAGTTAAAGTTGTTATATTTTGAAAATTGTCATGTTATCACTTCAAAAACACTCTCCTAAACAACCTTGTTACAGCATAACGCGCCTCACCATGGCCACCCAATTAAAATTTTGTACAAATTAGCTTAGCGTTCAAAAGTTTCTCTTTTCAAATTGTTTGCTACACCTTTTCAAATTTAAACATCCTGGGAGGTTTTTCAGCCACTTATAAACTTCACTCTTGTCTTCGCTTTGAACATTTCAAAGTGTTTATCGTTTGTCACCCGGCGTGTCTTTTATATTAAGGTCAAATTCTCGCTCTCTGATTGGTTAACTTGTACAAAACTTTAGTTAGGTGGCCACGGTAATGTAAAGAGACTAGCTAGCTCGTCGCTGTCATTTTAAAGTCAAGTCAATCCTGCTTTCTCACGACTTCAGTCTCTAATTCATTGAAGATGTACGATAATCTAAGCAATTTAGTGATATATATTTTTGATTTTCAGCATTTATTACTCAAACGATTGACTATTTTACTGGCTTTTTAAAAGTAGTTGAATGTTTATTGTTTATGGTGAATGCGTTACTTTATACACAAAGTGCACGTACCGACGTTCAATTCGGATATTGTTATTTTAAATGCGTGTACTCGAGGGCCATTCCTTTTTTGGAAAAAATGAACATTGAAATCAATTGCACTATTGATTAATTGAATTTAAAAAAGTAACGAATTTTGATTTCTGACGCTCATTTTCAACGAGATCGAAAATTGAAAACTGTATTCAATTTTCGTTTTTCATCAACGGCAAGAATCGATCCAATGAATCGAAATTTAAAATGTTTTTAACCCTCCCCTCCCCCAACCAACACCCACCCGGCCCTTGTAGTTGCTTTGCTATCAGACCGCCACCCCCCTGGCCACACATAATCGTTTCACTTGTTTTGGGTCGCCTGTGGAAACGATAGCAGTGAAAGAACTGGGTCTGGGTGATGAGTTGACATTGTGGCCATTCGATTCGAAATTGACAAGAAAACGATTAGAATTATACACGAAAGACAAAACTTCATAAATATTTTTATTCAACAAATGGTACTGCTTCCTTTCTAAGTCGTTGTGAGGAAAGAAGCGTTTTATAAAGGTTGGAATTACATTTATTTCTCCCCTTTTTAATAGAAATATTACATGCAATTACGTCAAGGTAGTCATACCTATTTATTATCGTGCTTTTCGTAAAAAATAATATATATCTTCTATTCTGCGTATACATTTTTTGAAAAAAGTAGACTAAAAAAGTTGGTTGCAACAGAATAAGCAGCCATAATTTGTTTAAATTAATTTTGAAGCAGTTTTGTAAAAAATATAATAATGTTATTTTTTACGAAGAGCACGATAATAGGATGTGCGCGATAATACGATTACCTTATGGTGTTTGTAACTAGCCTCTTTTGCAAGTTTGTAAATTCATGCATTAATTGCCGTAGTCTCTTCTTTATTGTATACGTGGTACGTGGTATAGATGAAGTAAGCTAACACATTCAAAAGACATTCAAAAGGGGGCGTGATGAAATCCATAAAATTTGTACCCATCATTTATATACCCATAATCTTGCTAAAAAGTGTATTAACCTCAAAATAAGTATTCCAATAACTTCCCTATCTATTCACGGACATTTGAGTGTATTTTCAAGTGTTGTCATCAAATTGCCGCTTTGTTATAAGCACTGTAAACTCCTTTGATTCGTCCGCTGAAATCGACAATAAGAGCTAAATCAGACATCTTTCATCCTTATTATAATCTTCGCAATAAAAAGCTCAAATCTTCTACATTTTTTTCACATAAGTAGATAAACTTACCCTAATGCCATCGCAGATATTTTCGGCACCAGAAAATACAAATACGGCTTTCCAATCGAGAGAGAGAGAAAGCAAAAAGGGGATAAATATTGTACTTTAAACTTTAATAAGTCTTACAGTTTTTGTTTTTAAGTTTTGAAACTTACACAACCACTTTCTGATGCCTTCTAAATTCCATCGCAAAGGGTTTGAAAACGCCAATAAATATTTCAGACGAAACTATTTTACCGGAAAAAAAAACGATCCATCAGCATGAAACTCCTTTAAAAAACTCCTTTGAAAATCAGCTTATTTCTCTTCTCCTGCAAAACATAACTTCTTCTACTAATGATTGAAGTTTTTCTTAAAAAAGATATAAAACATACTCAAATTTTGTATAATTTGTAGTTGCAATGTGAGTCTTTGTGATGACCGTCACGCAACACTTGAATGTCACGATAACACTTTTTCTTAATGCTTCCTATGGCTTTCTCTTCCTCTTCCCTCCATTAGGGCCTCAGGCTACAATTAGTTATTAAGAATTTTCTATTTTTATAGAAATCCTCAAATTTCTGTTATATAAAAAAACACTCATTTGCATGTTGAAAGATATCATGTTCTCAATGCTTGCAATGGCTTTCTCACTGTATGGCGAGTAACCTTGAGCAAAATCATGAACATATCTCATATTCACAAGGAGTTATTAAGAATTTTCTATTTTTATAGAAATCCTCAAATTTCTGTTATGTTAAAAAACACTCATTTGCATGTTGAAAGATATCATGTTCTCAATGCTTGCAATGGTTTTCCCACTGTATGGCGAGTAACCTTGAGCAAAATCATGAACATATCTCATATTCCCTAGGAGTTATTAAGAATTTTCTATTTTTATAGAAATCCTCAAATTTTTGTTATGTAAAAAAACACTCATTTGAATGTTGAAAGATATTGTGTTCTAAATGCTTGCCATGGGATTGTCAATGCATGGTGAGTACTAGTGTGCAAAATCACGAGTATACCTCATATTTTAAAAAAATTATTAAGAATTTTCTGTTTTTTCGAAATTGTAAAATTTCCGTAATATAAAAAATGTGAAATTAAGATTGTGGTTGTATCAAAAGATTACAATGGCATAAACAAATATAGGATATAAGAAAAGAATCTAAATGTGAAGTTTCATTCAATTACTTTCAGTTAATATTACTTTTGCTGTCCAACAAGAACAAATATTTCGTATGCGCAAACGTTTTCTTAACAACATACAGATTTACACTGCTGCTGCTGAAAAAAAAAATTCCCCTAGACCACAGTCGAATTTTTCATAGTATTGCCTACAGGTTGGGTTGCGAAGCACTCTGCAAAGCGGCCACTGTAATAAACCAACGCGCATGCCCATTTACGTTAATATTCTGTTGTTTTTGACGCCACAAATTGTATTTCGTTCTAATTCAGTCTGCATTACCTAAACCTACAAGGCCCATAATTGTTTTCGATAGTTATGTCAAATATTGTTGTATAGACATACCATTTACAAAAAAACAACATCTGGTTAGGTCGACATACGCGTACATACAACGAATTTCAAAGACCATAAAATGCGTTTAACGAAACCCTTGAGAGGCTGATAATTTGAAGCCGATAACAGAATGATTGAGACGGACTAATTTAATGATAACAGTAATTCATTAAACGTAATTAACTATTTGAAATGGTTGGTACACATACTTTAAGTACTTTAAGTTTTCTGGTTCGAATACTACAGCAACCGTTGTTATATGAGGTGAAGCATTAATAATAATAATAATAATAATAACTTTAATTCTTATATGAAGCCCATTACACTAGTCTCGATGGTCTTTACAAATACTTAAATTGAAAATTGTAGCTAAAAATAAATAATTATGTGTGTATATATATATATGTGTGTATATATATATATATATATATATATATATATATATATATATATATATATATATATATATATATATATATATATATATATATATATATATATATATATATATATATATATATATATATATATATATATATACACATAATTATTTATATATATATATATATATATATATATATATATATATATATATAAATAATTATGTGTATATATATATATATATATATATATATATATATATATATATATATATATATATATATAGTAAAAATATATATATATATATAGTAAAAATCTCAAGATATAAGGTATAAAAATATAATAGCTAAAAGGATGTAAAAATATAAATAATAATTAAAAGAAAAAATATATCATGTTAAATATCATGTCAATTATGACAATTTATTTCATTGCAAAAAAGAAAAGCCTTAAGCTTAAGTTCCTTTTTAAAGGAGTCCAGAGTAGCAGATTGCTTGATGTGTAGTGGTAAAGTGTTCCAATGCTTTGGTGCGTAGATTGAGAACAACACGTCCACCGTAGTACTTTGTTCTTGATGTAGGTACTTTGAGTTATTGCTTGGATGCTTATCTTAGGTTTTTGTTGTATAATCAAGTATAATCATACGATTTGAACACTACAGAACACCTAAAGTATGGAAGGGATATTTGACTTCTAGTTCGTGCTTTACTGTCAAATACACGCACTTGCTGGCTGTAGAATTAACTCGGAAATCTTCATACGGCACTCGACTATCACCTCGTGCTGTTTTTAAAAATATCTTGGTGCCGCGCCCACCTTTGTAAGACCCAGGTATCTTTTAGTGGTCATTTTTTAATTTTTAATCGGTAGTGTTGATAGGTACCGCATCTGGTCCGTGTTTAAATATCCTGAAGAAATTAGAGAACATTTGGAGCTGGTTTCTAGACCGGTAGTGTATACTGTTTGTATTTTGCGTGCTTTTTCACTGAGACGGTCGATCGTGAAGGGTTCGTGGGGTAGCTAGCGCTGTGATATAAAATTGCGAGTCCTTACTTCCTTTGTAATATTTATTGATATAACAGAAACATATGTGTACCATACATGTACACCAAATAAAACAGCATTATCTATAATATTACAGTCATGAATTTGCTTCTATAAAATATTTTACAATATCTGACAATTTGCAACTCACTATGATTAATAGAACGAAGAAAATATTGACATCTACAAATAAAATTGCTTCTTTAGTCCAGTATAAAATAAATGCAATAAAAATGATTTCTATGTTTACCAGAAGAAGTCCTATTTTTAGTAACTGTTTGAGGGTAGTTTTCTTTCGGGTTCAGCGTAGTCGCCTGTCAGTTTATTTTTAACTTTCGAGATTATCGTGTCAATATTCTGCTTCGATTCTTCATCTTTTGAGCTCTTCCATGAAAGTCACTGTTTTCTGTATTCGTCTACTATTTGTCAGTCGAGTCACATTATCGATACGTTAAGTCAGTATTTCAGTGCTTTGATAGCTCATATTATCCTCATAATTTCTCATAGTATTTCTGTTTTTGACGTTTCGTTGCGGGATGCCTGTGCCTTCATTTTTGTGACGCAATAACTATGACGGCAATCACAATTTGTGACGTCACTTGGTATATTCGCGGATATGTATTCTGCCATGTGACGTCACTTGGCATTTCGCGGTTATGGTATTTTGCCTTGTGACGTCACTTGGTATATTCGCGGATATGTATTCTGACATGTGACGTCACTTGGCATTTTTGCAAAAATTAGATGCGGTATTTTTATATAATCTGGCATTTAAATTTTACATATAAATTGGTATGTGGCATTTTTTTAAAGTACAAACTCTGACACAATATGGCATAATGACATGTTTATATACTACAGAATAGTTTCAAATTGAATACTATTGTGAAACTACGAATCATTTCCGAAGTATGGTAATGTGCTTTTGAAACGCGCACGGTAACGTTAACGAAGCATCTGTTTATTACCATACTTCGGAAATGATTCGTAGGGCAGCCAAGCGCGGTGAAATCATGAAAATGGTGTGAAGGAATGTCTTGTTGTGTCAAACATCAAACAACAGAACTCCCAGAGCAAAAAATGTTTGAGCAGTATCTCAATATTACTCAACTTTGCGTCTACATTAGATACCTTGAAACCTTCCCAATGAAAATGAAAATCAGAGAACACTCAAGAGACTGTCTCCGTAATAACCTCCAGGTCGATATGCAGCTTCAAAATAGATTTCTTTCATACTCTACTTTTTTGAAGTTCTGTCCTTGGGAACAACTAATATCGAAGTGATTTGGCTCAAATTTATTTTAATATATTTTGGGGGACCGTTTAATGTTCGACTAGTCGAAGGCCAATTTGAACTCCGAAATAGTATGGAATAACGACATATTCTCATCTCATTTTATACACCAAAAACATACTCAAATGATATAATTTTTGCACAAATGTATAGACATTCCCTTCTAGTTTCAACGGCCATATGACTTAAATAATAATTATTTTTTATTTTAACGTCAGCAGCTTAGAAAGTGACCCTCCTGCACTCGCATCGGACATCGGCTCAAAACAAGTCAACTTTAAGAACTTATTTCAAAATCGTGGCACCTGATTGAAACTTCTCCTTTACTTCACTATAAACTACTAACATTAATCAATACAAAACGCCAATAAAATCTTTCTGATCTACAATTTCGAAAGAATGACAAGGACTTAAACTTTGTTAAATTTCCAAATGTGTCAAAATCGAGCATTCTTTAACGGTAAAATACTCATTGGTATTAACAGCTAAAATTACCTTAAACTGCATTCAATAATGCTTGGCTGTGCAATTAAGTTGTTAACCATCCTCTTTAGCGATCTAAATAACGTAATAACTTGACCTTCAAGGTTAGGGTTTCAAGTGTCTTCTGCAGGCGTGAGTTCCATGCGTTCAAGCCCAGAATCTAGCAGTTGATTTTCGCTGTTTCGATTGCTTTAAATGTCCATCTGACCTTCGTTTCTACACCTTTGTAGAAATTGTAGACTAGATCATCGTTCTGCTCATTACTGTAGAAGCTGATACTTTGGCTATTTAGGGTCTCCTCTATTTCACGAAGACAAGTCTTCATATCTTCACACTGGTGACATGCGAAATAATAAAATAATTAACTAACAGAATTAATGAAGGAAGGAAATGAATAAACTAACAAGTAAAAGAAAAAATAAACCAAACTGATACCCTTTATAAACAAAAAGAAAAGCACTAGGGAGAGTCAAAATTGTAACAAAATTGTAACAAAATTGAACAAAGGTGTTAGCGCAATACAAGGGTAGAAGGCCCTAATAATGCGTTCTGCTAACCAAGAACGCGCCATTCCGATTAAAATCCGTAAATATTATTGTCAAGTTTGATACAGAAACGCCTTTATTTTTTTGTAATCGAAATACTTTTCGCCTGTTTGTTATCATCATTTTTGCCATTGGCTTTTGAAAACTTCACGTAAGAAATAATCTAAGCGTTGAAAAGTATATATCGCACACAAAGATTTTATTTCCTAATTAGGGGGAAATAAACAATTATTTTATTAAACCATGACCCAGTCATCAAGAAAAATACACCTGACCACCCCCCACCCTCCATGATTTCTCCCTCCCCCCTTCATAAATAATGACTCTTTCAATTTTGGTACAATTTTGTCTCTCCCAAGTGCTTTTCTTTTTGTTGATAAAGGGCATCAGTTTGGTTTATTTTTCTTTTACTTGTTAGTTTATTAATTTCCTTCATTCTTTTAATTTTGCTACGGCTCCCCTCCCTCCCTCCCTAGGTACAATAGTGGTGATAGACTGGGAACGAGTGCCGAATATAAACAAACATTTATAACAGATAGAAGTTATGACTTTATATTTTGAGTTTTAATTTCATTGATAACTGTTAGTAAACCCCGAGACATTTATATTGATGGAAACGGTACCTTAAACGAAGGTCACATGGACATTTAAAGCAATCGAAACAGCGAAAATCAACTGCTAGATTCTGGACTTGAACGCATGGAACTCACGCCTGCAGAAGACACTTGAATCTCTAACCTTGAAGGTCAAGTTATTACGTTATTTAGATCGCTAAAGAGGATGGTCAACGACTTAATTGCACAGCCAAGCATTATTGAATGCAGTTTAAGGTAATTTTAGCTGTTAATACCAATGAGTATTTTACCGATAAAGAATGCTCGATTTTGACACATTTTGAAATTTAACAAAGTTTAAGTCCTTGTCATTCTTTCGAAATTGTAGAGCAGAAAGATTTTATTGGCGTTTTGTATTGATTAATGTTAGTAGTTTATAGTGAAGTAAAGGAGAAGTTTCAATCAGGTGCCACGATTTTGAAATAAGCTCTTAAAGTTGACTTGTTTTGAGCCGATGTCCGATGCGAGTGCAGGAGGGTCACTTTCTAAGCTGCTGACGTTAAAATAAAAAATTATTATTATTTAAGTCATATGGCCGTTGAAACTAGAAGGAAATGTCTATACATTTGTGCAAAAATTATATCATTTGAGTATGTTTTTGGTGTATAAAATGAGATGAGAATATGTCGTTATTCCATACTATTTCGGAGTTCAAATTGGCCTTCGACTAGTCGAACATTAAACGGTCCCCCCAAAAATATTAAAATAAATTTGAGCCAAATCACTTCGATATTAGTTGTTCCCAAGGACAGAACTTCAAAATAGTAGAGTATGAAAGAAATCTATTTTGAAGTTGCATATCGACCTGGAGGTTATTACGGAGACAGCCTCTTAAGAGGCTGCGCTATAATTTTGATGTAGTGGTCATTTAAAATATGAATTTAAGAATATATGATAATGAAGTACTGGCCATATTGGCATTCTAGGTTAACTACGCTTCTCTCAACATCCCGTGTGTTTAGACCAGAGTATCAAACATGAAACACCGTTTTTATCCCTTTTTATTCAAAGACGGGTCTTTATTACAGTTGCTGCAGGATTTTGAATGCAGTTTATTTATCTGAAAAAGCACCCATATTTAGCTAATGATTGATTACGTCACTATTACGTCATAGATCACCAACCATTGATTATCCCAGAACTATGATCACCCATGGCGTACTTTGAGCCCATCGATTACGTCACACATAGATTACTTAATCAAACACTGATTGCATCACAGAAAATTTACAACGTCAAATAACTATGATAATATTAGATAATCCATAATGTCAAAAATCACTCATTTGTCACACACCATAGATTAGGTCACAGACCATTGATTACGTCACACACAATAGATATCATCACAGACCATTAATTATGTCACACACCATAGATTAGGTCACAGACCATTGATTATATCACACACAATAGATATCATCACAGACCATTAATTATGTCACACACCATAGAGTAGGTCACAGACCATTGATTACGTCACACAATAGATATCATCACAGACCATTAATTATATCGCACCATATATTAGGTCACAGACCATTGATTACGTCACACACCATAGATAACGTCACAGACCATTGATTACGTCACACACCATAGTTAACGTCACAGACCATTGATTACGTCATACACCATAGATTAGGTCGCAGACCATTGATTACGCCACACACCATAGATTACGTCACAGACCATTAATAATGTCACCATCGAACCAGATCTTTCGACCAATCTTAATAGTTGTCTTTTGTTCTCGACCCCCCTCTCCTTGGAATGTAACAACATACTCCGACCTAGTCAACGGATCCACAATCTGGCCGTCGTGTATTTCAGGAGCTCCATCAAAAATCATTTCGATCTCAATGCCGTAGTTCACCATAAGAGAACTAAGATCTTCTGGGATTTCTTCTAACTCCACAAGCTGTCGAAAAGAAAACATAGTACAGTTGATGCTAAAGAAAATCATTGTTCACCTTATAGTCAGGTCAATCTGTGGTTAGAGTCCAAACAAATTACAATATAATTTGAAAACATCTTTACAAAAACACTATATCACAATGAAAATAATATTTCTCTATTATTTCATAGCATATAGAGATTTGTTTTGGTGCTAAAAATCCTTTGCACGTTGAATGAAATAATTTTATGCTGACATGGAACATTTAGTTTGCAATCTCATCTTGCCCAACTATGTTCAAGAACCGAATTACTGAGATATAAAATGTCGACCGTCTACTAGTGCTGTAACTTCTACTAAAAGTTTTGACCTATACATTAATTTATCGCCCAACATTCTACTTGAAAGTACGCAGTTCTGGTCTTTCTTTCCACTTTGGTCGGACATTGACGTGTGATATTATTTCGATTGAAATAAATAAATACAGCGCACTAGTAGACGGTCAACAGTTTATGTCTAGGTAATACGGTTCATGAACATAATTGTGACAGATGAGATTGCAAACCAAATGTACCATACTAGTATAAAATTCTTTCATTGGACGTGCAAAGGATTTTTAGCACCAAAACACACCAATGCGCAGACAAAATATCTTTATGCTTTAATTCATATTTAATTTGACAAAAATTAACAACTTGGTGATATCTTTTCAAATTATGGGCTCCCTGGGGTGAAATTATTAAATCTTAGATTTGATCTTTGAAGATGTCCCACCGGAAGAGGTTTTGGGGATTTTCAGTATGTTGTTTAGGACACCTTTCCTGAAATAATTCTAATTAAAAAAAATTATATTGCAATTTGTTTGGACTGGACCCAAAAATCCGTAGATTTGAAGGATAGCTAGGATGTTGGTGAAAAAGGTTTAAGCAGATGGGTCATGCTGGCTGTGACAGTTGAACTAAGAAAATCAGACCAATGTTCTAATCTATGACAGCACACATGTGCTCAATATTTGATGGTAATGGTCGTTTTTGGGAATCAGTGTGTAAACATGTTAAACTACTGCCTAAAATGTCACTTGACGTCAATTATGATTCTATTAACATTTCATGTACCTGAAGAAAGTCTGGTTTCATGACAGGAATGTGTGATATGTAGGCCTTATCATCATTTCCATACAGGAAGTATCGACTCTGTTCAGGGTAGCTGGTAGCAGTCAGATCGAAATGGTCAAACCTAGCCACATCTACAACTCTTATCTTGGTCTTCATAAATGGTCTGGTTCCTTCGGTTGGTACACCAGAAAAGCAGAAAACCTTGATTTAAAAGAAGATATCATTAATTCCAGTTTATATTCCTACAATAAACTTTTTTAATACTCCCAGAAAGGAATCTTCCGCTCAATTGATAATATATAATATAATAATTTATAGACTATAAATAGAAAAATAAAATACAATTTAAAATATAAAAACTAGGAATACTAAGAATAATAGAAATATAAAATTATACAGTTCAATATACTGAGAAAAACTAGGAATACTAAGAATAACAATACACACATATATATAGGATATGTTGGATTCCCATATGGGACAGACCTATTTTCTGTACTGACCTCCATTTCAGGCTCATGTCGACCTGTTTCTCCTTCATCAAAGTCGTACAACAGCATATCATGGACACGATTAGGTTCAACTCCACGAAGCACCAATGGATTGTCTTCGTTTTCTGCTTCTCCAATCACAAGATCTCCGTCTGTTGGGTTAATGAACTGCACCTTGGCCAGAGCGTGGTATTGGTGAGAAATATTGGCGAAACTTCCAGAATAATGGACGATCATGTTGTTCATTTGTTTGTCAACTACACCGGTGGTGACAAAGTAATGATGATCATTAGGGTCGGTGACCTGATAAGCAAACAATATGTATATAGAAAAATGCATTCGAAATCTAATGACTGATTTTATTATGCGAAAAAGGAAAGCGCGAATCGCGACAGTGTTATTATCAAGGGCGAAATATTAATTTTTTTAAAAATAACTTGGACCGCAGATTTGATGAAGCAAACCACAGACCCTATGAATATAGAGAAAACGACGGAACGAGCACCACGAAAAACATTTTTCCATTACAAGAAAGAGCTCGTCCATATATTTAATCACTTGGGAAGTATAAGCATTTTACATGTTCCAAAAACATGAAAGCGAGGTTGGTAGGCCTAAAGTTTAAATTTTAAGCCAATGTATTTGCAAATTCAACAGCTGTAACTTCTCATCATTTAATGTTTCTACATGCACTGAAACTTTGGAAGACCACTTATTTCGATGTGCATGCTGTTTCTAATAAAAGCAATGGTTTCTTCTAGTTCTTAAACTTATTATCTAAGGTATCTTTATGGCCATGCATTTTTTAATTGGGTGTTTTCCGCCTTTGTTAACAATTTTAAATAAAGAAAGTTTTGGGGTTGGGGTTATTCTATAATATTTACAATAAGGAAATCAAACGAAAGGAGGTTAAAAACGTGTTGCCTCAAGCTATATATTTGATAAGGCGAAAGTCTGACATTGTATACAAATACAACCAGTTTATAATATCCAAGAAGAACATTATTTGTTTATGTACTTACCGTGCCGATGGAACAAAGAATAGCATTCCTCATGATGGCCGCCAAGTCATCCAAAAACTCAATGGAAGTGGCCCATGGATCCATACACGTTGTAATGATATACTTGACGCCAGTCGTATCATATGGATCAACCTGTGAAAAACAGGAATTGTAAGAATTTTGGTTCACAACTTCTAAACCCTGCAATTGTTTGAATGTCAGTCAGTCAATTATGACAATAAAGACGTTTGGTAATGAGATTATCTGGTATGGCATACATTAACATACCAAAATACCTACTAGCAACATAAGTGGTTTTGTAGCCCACACAGTACTCCAAAGATCATGGTCGTTTTTACAGGCAATTGGTTAAATTGCTTATTCAGCGCGTGAATCATCATCATTTCATAATTTAACAATCACAGTATTAACAAATATATATATATATATATATAGCTAGACATGTTTTATATCAGCGGCACGCACCAAAGGCTTGGGTGCTTCGCATTTCGAATTTCAATCTTAAGGCCCGGGCAAACGGTTTCAACACCTCCTTCAACATCCGTTCGATTTTGTTGAATGACAATGTTTAAACGCTTTTAAACTCTTTCAACATTGTTGAATCGATGTTGAATTGATGTTGAAAGCGTTTAATATGCCATTCAACAAAATCAGGCCCTTAGCTAAACGTAAACAAAGTCCACGAAAGTATATTTTTCTTGTTTAAACTATGAACAAAACTTACACCAAGTCGTTTCTTGAATTCCTTCAAGGCAATGCTGTGGGCATGATGGTTGTAAGTTGATGCAGTCACCAGCATTGGGAATCTGAAAGCACTGACTCGGTCATCTGACATACACAGGTCTTTGAAAACAGCTTGGACGATGTCATTCACCAGGTTGATGTCTGTGTTGCCTTTGAGGTTGATGGAGAAACAGGGTACCATTGTGTCGGGTCCAATCTCACGTAGATATTCCATCACTTCGTCGTTCTAGAATTTAGAACAACATGAAAGGTTTGCGGCTTTTATTCAATCTTTTTCGATTAAACGTTTGTCCTTTTAATCATTTCATAGGGTTTGTCAAACAGAGACTAATAATTGAGGAATCTCCACGACTTATTCAAAAAGATACCATCGACTCCTTTGTAAAACCATGAAATTATTCATGTCAACGTTCGTGCATTGCTATTCGATATAAAGTATAACCAGTCATATTTAACGAATAGAAGAGGCTTTCCCGCTCTCCGTTTAGTTCTAAAGCACGATGACGAAGTGACGAGAGCATGGAAGAAGTGATGGGAGAAGCACGAGCTTCGATGGAGATTTACAAATTATTTAATGGTTGTCCACGTAGCAAAATCAACATGAATCAAAATAAACAGTACAGTACTTACATCGGCTAGTTCATCGTTAGTTTTACCAATGATGTTCTCTCTAATATAATTGATATGTTCTGCACGAGTACGGTCAGGTGGCAGAGGTTTGGTGGGAACCACAAAGAACGGGTCATTCGGTTCTGCAAGAGCTGTCCAGTAACAGTACAACAGTTTAGAAGTGAACATGCATTCACCAAGAATTCTTCCATAACCGTTCTTGTGAAGACCAATAACCTTAAACAGAGAAAAATACCGAGTTCTTATAACTATTTTAATCATAAAAAAAACGTTTGAGGCATTTGCTAATATATGAAATTTTGAAAAGTTGAGAGCTAAACTTTAGCTAACGAGTCACGTATATTATTTGCGTTGCACCTACCCTGTGAGCCATGACAACCCCAGCAGCAGCTGCACCAGGTTTAGAACCTTCAATACCAACGTCACCAAGATTGACAGATCCATGGTAATACACCACCTGGTTGCTGATACCCAAGAAGTTGTTCATTCTCTTGTCACGGTAACAAGTAGCACCACCAGGATAGGGACAGAAACCACTTTTATGAGGGTCAATGGTGATAGTGTCAACATTTGGAATTGCTGAAAGTTGAGCGTGAACATAGGAACTGAGGGTGAGTTCTGGTACAAACCACGAAGTTCCTTCATTTGTCTGGTCCAGTGGAGTAGGTGGTGTTCGCAGCATGGTACAGAAGTATCCACCCCAGGCACCGTCAGCATGAAGCATGAACGTCAATCCCTGCAAAATAATGATAATAATAATAATGATGATGATGATGATGATGATGATGATGATGATGATGATGATGATGATGATGATGATGATGATGATAATAATAATTATAAATAAAAACCATGAAAATATACGTTTGGGAATATGAAATGTGCATCCTATGCTCGTACCCTAGATCTCATCTCGTTTCGGATTTCAATGATTTCAAGTAGAGGATCAACAGCACTTTCTTCAGTCGTGCCCATCACAGCAACAACGCTCACCACTGGAATCTGGTTTATAAGCTTGTCTTCCAAAATATCTCGTAGACCTACAAAAAACCCGACCAAAGTGAATTCTTTCATCGCTTAACTATACTGCAGTATATTAAAAATGCAATAGTTGCTCGTTTCTTCAGTTTGATATCAAGGTCACCAAATTAAATGTAATCGTATTGTGAGATGAAGTATTAGGTAGTTATTGAGCGTATTGGAGAAGTAATAAATGGGAGTCAATTGAGGGAGTCAATTAGCTATTTCTAATTACTATACATAATTACTATTCAATGCCCCAGCACATTGTTTTCCTTCATACACAATTGAGCATGCCGGTCAAACATTTGGAGCCATCAACTTTGTTTGGATTGCGCATCCCACATGGATTGCGGACTGCGTTTGGAGTAAGAGAGCAGATTGAAAAGCTAATTCAGCTAATTGACTTGGAATAGGCATTGGAAAGCTTTGGAACTGCTAGCTAGCTTGGTGAATACACTTGTTTCCTATCTTCCTCGATCAAGCAAGAATGCCGCATTATTAACACTGCCGTCTTCTTGGTGCAAAATAATACAGTCTACTGACAGCAATCACTAATACAGTTTGAATAATAATTTGCTGAGAATCACTGTTACCTTTCACGTCCATTCTGGCATTTTCGTCAACTGGGGCGGTTACCAAATTGTCTTTACCAATTCCTAGAATTGTAACTCCTTTAAATAAGGACACGTGGGCCGTGGTAGGAGCAACAGAGCAAGGATTGGTTTTGAGTTTGTGACGATGACAAAATTCTTGTGTTCCAAGACTTTCGAATGCGTACTTTGACATGATGCCAAGCAAATCAGAGTCACTGATCGAACACATTGCTGCAATCTGTTAACGAAAATGAGTATTTACTCATACAAAGTTTCATTGTTTGACATGTGATTATTTACAATATTATTTGACAGGGATTATGAATAGTTTCCTTCACAGTTCCCTGCGCCATATTGAAAGGTAGCCAGGCCTTTGCATTGAAGCGACAGGAACGTTGAGGTTGCAATGATAGAGACTTGTGAATAATTGTCCCTCAAGGGATTAAAATGTCTCTATCATTGCAAGCTCAACGTTCGTCTCGCTCCGATGCAAAGGCCCAGCTACCTTTCAAGATAGAGGAACTGTGAAGAGGACTATTGCTTTTGAATTTGTATTAATCACCTTCTCTGGCATCTCCAGTACTTCGTCAACATCTAAGTTGAGAAGCTCCCAGTTTGTGGCGTCAACAATTCTCTCGTTCTCCTTTTTGTGTGGTAAGTAAACGGTGAAATTACTTTTTGCTTTAGCAAGCACATCTTCATTCTTGATGGCATCTTGCAGTCCCAGTGGATAGAATTTAACATTCCTAGCTGCCCACATGGATTCAATGTTTGCCAGAGTACCACCCGTGACAAGATGTCCCATGGCTTTATCAGGATCAAAACCAACCATCTTGCAAAGATCTTCACCTACTTCCAGTTCGTACTTAGTGGTGACAGTTGACGCTTCGGCTGCACAGTTATTTGGGTTGAACAGTAAGGCGGTAAGATAGCCGAGATTGGCTGGCATTACAGTATCCCAACAAACATGACCCTGAGGAAAAATATATACCGTAAGAATTCCGTATGTTTAACCAAACATGATTGACTTATACATTTTAGTTGGGCATAATCTTACTATAGGTGAAGCAGTGGTAGAGATTATATTGAAACCGGACACGATGTAAGAAAAACCGTTAAAATCGAAAACAACTCTCCCTGCAAGTGTTATTTGTGAAAATGCAAAGTGATATCATGTTCAACATTGTTGAGACATTAAATTGTGTATGAGTATATGATCGTCGCGGAGTAAAGAAATTGAAGTAATTGCAATTATAGAAGCCCCCCAAAAAATTCGGGACTTCAACGGGATTTGAACCCGTTACCTTTGCAGAACCGGTGCACGGGTAAGGTCATGGGTTCAAATCCCGTTGAAGTCCCGAATTGTTTTTTTTTCGCGCTTCTATAATTGCAATTACTTCAATTGCTTTACTCCGCGACGATCATATACTCATACACAATTTAATATAACCGCGGATCAGACCAACATATATATCTATGTTGAGACAATGAAAATATACGAAACATATAAACAGGGTTCGTGCTGATGTCAGTAAACAAAATCTAAGGAGTTTTCAAGGAGTTTTCAAGGACCAAAAAGTAATTTTTAAGCACTTTTTGCGACAACTTTGAAATACGAAAATTTACGTATTTACGAAAATGGTGTGCAATACTATAATTTTTACTTAACTTTAATTTGCAATTTTTACCCTACTTTAGCTAGAATTAAGGAGTTTTTAAGAGTTTTTGCTGATTTTCTAAAATTCAAGGGCTTTTCAAGTGCCCTTAAAAACGTAAATCAAATCTAAGGAGTTTTCAAGGAGTTTAAGGAGTAGCACGAACCCTGTATAAAGTTTCTTTGGCAAACCCCCATAGCAATGTTAATTGGCCTTTCTCAGGAGATCTTTTTTACTTCCAAAATTCAACATTGATTCGCGATCGGGGGAGAGGGGGCAGCGTAACCTTTTTTTTTTTACGTAGAAACCGGGCAATGTCCCAAGTGAGTGTTTTGCGCATGGTTAGAGCAATTTTTAGTAATCGTTAAGTGTTCTTCTAAATAAACGAGAATGTGTACCTTGTATCGAGAACTGAAGAAAGGTACGGCCTTGATGAGCTCTATTTGCATATTCTTCAATTCGTCTTTAGTCTTTTGAATTGCTTCTTTGAAAGACTCAGCTTGGCGCATGTCGTCCGTCACAAAATGAGGATCGTTAGGGTAATAGCTGTGGAATACAAATCAAGCATGGAAAATATATTTAAGCATTAGAAGATATTTTCCGTGTTTCTATTCTCTGTTAGAAACAGAGGGATTGTTGGGAGAACACGAGAAAGATTTTGAATCACGAGCTTTAAAGCGAGTGATTCAAAATCTTTTCGAGTGTTCTCCCAACAATCCGAAGTGTTTCTAACAGAGAATAGAAACACGGAAAATATCTTCTAATGCTTTTATAAAATAACAACAACAGATAATAACGAAGATATAAAGCTAAATTGCATTTAATGCCCTTGATCACACAACAAATTCTCCTAACGTCGTCAAATGACGACGTACCAAGCAAAAAACGTACCATTTCAAAACTTGTCAAAAATAATTTTCAGTGCGATGAAAAAATCGACTTTATTCTTCACAAAATGCCAATATAAAGACCACAACAAACGATGATCAAGTTTACATGGATTTAAAAGTGGATTTCAGAGTTCAACTACATTAGAAAAGTCTAAAATCTAGCTGAAACCGTGAGCAAAAACACTTCAATTTCACTGAAATGTGCTTTGCTCAAAGCCGTGTGTTCACGCTTCACTTTGTCTTCTTGCAAAATTCTGCCTATTTCGCTTCTGAAGTGGAAACTCTAACTTGAATTTGTGGAACTCTGGAACTCTGTGACCGTTTGAGGTGCATGTAAGGTTTCAAGAAGAATAACAGGAGAGTTTAAGTAAAAAAATGCTTGACGAACGACTTTACCGAGAACTGAAGCAAGACGAAGGAAAACTTTGTCTGTTTTGATGTACATGTAAGTTATAAAGCTTGTAGCTTTTGCTGAAGTATATTTTTCTACTATTGTGCAAATTCAATGACATCAAAATGATTTTTTGTATTTACTTTGTACATATTTAGGAATTAAAAGTGCTTTTACGGTAGACAAAGTAGTATTGTGATCTTCTTGTCGCGATTTGAACTGATTACTTTGAGTATTGCTGTGAACTCAGATTTAATTTCACAAGCTTAAAAGTGTTAAAGACTTTTTAGTTCATGCTTCTGAGGTGACGTGGTGAAGGCCGTCGAAGTCAAAATTGACACAAAAAAATTGTTTTCTTCATTAGACGACACGATTTTGTATTTTTACGGAAAAATCAAGCGACACTCCGCTTGAAAACCGTGTTTCTATGCTCTTATAGAAACACAGGTTTTTGCAAGTTTCAGCCAATGAGAGCGCGAGTTATATAATTTAATATATTATAAACCTATTTTGAAAAATGTTGTCATAGGCGATAGGGAATAGGCGATAGGAAATAGGCCATTCCAAGATCCAATAATAGCTGGAATAGCGCGTTTCTGCTTCTTATTTTCGTCAAGAACACGGAGGTTAGTGTTGAGATATTCCGTGTTGTTAGTAGTCAACGAAACCATTTGAAAGGCCTCGATTATTTGGGTTTATTTGTATGAATGACCTATCCAACAACTCACATATTCATTCTTGTATATCTCTATTCCCTTTTCACCACTCAATCCTTTATTCCTGTTTATTTATTCTCTTTTTCCCACTCCGGTCTATGTTATTCACATCGCTTTATATTCATTCATTCATTCATTCACTCCATCAATCTTCTATATCTCTTTTCCCTACTCACTACTCCATATTTTAGTTTTTTTCACGTTCTCAGGTAAATGTCAATTTACAATTTTAAGAAACACTAACCTTCTCCTAAATAAAATATGTTTATCGACCACGTCGTTAGTGATATCTTTAAAGACTTCACCATTGTCAGCCTTTGGACCTAAGAACCAAGCACCGACCTTTGCCCAGGGTTTTCTCACATCATCGACTCGGTCAAAGTTTGGTCTACAACACTGGTACATGGGGCCACGTTTGCCCTTTCTAGCTTTCTGTTTACTGGAGTACATTGTTCTGCAATAGAGAAAAGTGAAAAATACCAAAGGCCTATAAGTGCATCAACGTGTACCAGCCGTCAGCATACTAGTACTTGGTAATACATCAAGGCAACGTTCTACATGGCATATACAAATTACATAATTATGTTTCTGAACTTTTAAGATAGTGAACGATGGCTCACTGTGAACTCGAAATATATGTACAATAAAAACTTGTTTCGAAGGATCCATCAAAAGGAAAGATTAAGTTAACAAGCGTTGCGTCGTACTTTTTCGCTCATATTTGTATTAAACTGCATTATAAGAAGTTTATTAATTCGAAAAAAAACTTGTTTATGGTATACATCTGAGCGACACACCCATTTTTAGCAATAGCTTTAACATACCTTATCGCTGATCGAGACAATAACCGTGCTGTAGATCAGAGCGAGTGATGGTCTAATATAGAAGTGTGAGTCTTTATTTAATAACGCTACGCTTTGGTTGGTTGATACAGGACAAATTAAATGAAAGATTCTGATTGGTGTCTGTTTAATCCTTGTTTCTGCTATTGTGCATAACAAACTCAATATTTGAATAATTTGTTTGCTTTTCAATCAGGACAATTCTTTAAAACATTTTCTTTCTGTTTTATTCAATTTACTTTAATTATTACGGGGAGTGTCATCAAAACGTTCAAAAAGACAAGTAGAAATACACCCACCAAAAAATTATATATCATACTGATTTGCAATTAACTATCCAAATCATTAGCTCCACACAATTATTAGTGTATACACATGACTGGATATATGTTAATCATGTTTTTTTCTTTAACAAATCCACATGCGCTGGAAAACTTTGACTGAATCAGGCTTCTAAAGACACGGATGCTATTGAGCTGAGCTGCATGCCGCCGTATCAAGAACATCCTAGATTCAAATCCTGCTACGTGTGGTGTATGTTTGTTCCTGGCCATAATACTCACCGCATTTCATACGTACCAGATAGGCTTTTTCGATAACCATAGACACTAAATCATCCGGATCCCCTTTGGCATTTTTGTAACGCATCTTACTGTTGCCACCCAATGAACTCAGTTTGTAAATTAGTACTATTCAATACCTTGCGTAGTTTAAGCTCTTTCAAAGGGTTTTTTCAAGATTCATATTTCTGTTTACTAAATGTTTTTGACATAGACATGTACATCTCCTGTATATTGTCTCTCTCTCGCGACTGTCCCTGCCATAGGGCCTACGTTTATTAGTTGAATATCCTAATTTAAATTAATATTTTTCGGTTCTAACAATAGTCTCGTTTAAGTTTAAATAATTTAGGTTTATCATATTTTTATCGTTATTTAGAATTATTTTTTACATATATGGTTATTTAGAACGAGTGAGCATATTATGTTATTACAATAAGTGTTATTTATTTAATTAGTTATAGTTTATAATTAATGTATATCCTAGTTTCTTAGTAATTTACAATTAGTTTTATAGTGTTTATATGGATCTTCACTCGATTTTAGTCAGTTTATAGATCAATCTGACTTTTTGAAATTTTAAGTGATCTTATTTATTTCTGAAAATTATCAGTGTAAGGCGGTTAATTAATCGTTGGTTTAGCTCCAAAACATCCTTTTTATGGATATAGATATTCTCTTTCCATCTTTATTTATTTATCTAAATGTTTTATATTGATTTTAGTGTATATAATTGATAATATAATTGAAGCTGATATTTTCTTCCTTTTTTTCCCTGATATTTTTAGGGTGTTGATTTAACAAAATAAATTTAAGGGAGCCTAGATGAAACGTTCAAAATAATCCGTTTTTTGGACTTTATATTTTTACTGCAGATGTCTCAACTCGGCTTAAAGAGTTATTATCTCCTTTGCAGGAGTTATTTTGATCTTGATAAGGGTTAAATTAACTCAGTTGCGTTATAGAAGTGACTTTCACTCTTTATTTAAAAAACAAACTCTTAAAATTTGAATTTACGTCATCCAGTATACTGATGGCAACGTTAAAGAACTCATGAGAAGCTGCTTATCAATGACTATATATATGTACAATATTCTATAGGGTCGCCTGAGAATTCAGGTTTATCTGGCTGAGGCTATGTAAGTGCTTCAGTTTGTTCTATTTGTTTTAAGCAATTCTTACACTTGTTCATTTTGTTGTGAGTTGTTTATTCAGATTGATTCATGTATTGTTGGTAAGTGGTAATATATTCTCACTGGCCATTGTCCTTAGGTCGATAATTAAGATATGGGAACAATAGGAGTCAATTGTTCTAGGCTAAAAAATGGAAATAGATCCGGAGGAACAAAGTGCCGAGGCAATATAAGTAGGAAAAAGTGGGCGGGAGGGTGGGGGAAAAATAGTCGAGTAGACTTTCTTTCTCAACGCCACAGAATTATTCCCCGTAACATCCATTTGCCACTTTCATCCTACTTTCCGGTTTGATGTTGTTCGTCTCGCTAGTTTGGGCAACTAAGAATGAGCTAAAACCAAATACATTGTTTATATAGTCTTGTATATCATTAACCATCTCCCTTGGGAGTAGATGGCCAGTGGGAATAGTCGCATTATCGTTATTGCTCGCTGATATCCCATTTGAATATTGTTCTTTAATGCCGACTCAAACAACGGTACGTTTAGGATTACATTCAGATGTAATATAATTTATTGTGTTGATTTTCCATTTCCATTTTATATCCTCAAAACATATAGTTTTATCTTCTACATTGTGTTTTATTTTTGTTGTAGATTTCAGTTTGCAATCATTTATGCTAATTAGATCACTGCCACTAACTTGTTTTACTTGTTCTACTTGTTACCCTTGATTTAATTGTTTTACTTATTTTTAAGTGTATGCTTGAGAACGTGTAGAGAAACGGATTAATAGATGAATTCAACGGAAGAACAAACACTGCAATCCAAGCATAGACTTGTTTGGAAGGATCGTCAAACGCTCCAGTTAAAGACAACACACTAATTATAATCACAGGGATCCAGCAAAGAAAATCTGTAGTGATGATAAATATAGCTTTCCTTGCCAGCGCAGATTCTCTTTTTAATGTATTAGACGGTCTGACTGAGCAATATATAGCAATATATGCCCCAAGCATAAACGAAAACGCCAAAAAGTTGAATACTACAAAAAATACAACCGAATACTCCCATCCAGCGGGTCTGTCGTGTGATAATTGCATAGGTAGACACACAGACGATCTGCCATAGAACCCAAAGTCATCGTGTTCTGTTGAGAAGTAGTCTAATCCAAATATAGGAATTACTGAAGCTATGAGGAATACCATCCATGTAACGACACAGATAATTATTGCTTTACGTTTTTTGATTTTTTTGGTGGAGAAAGGAAAGACAATGCATATGAAACGATCACACGTGACCACTGCTAACATAGCAACTGACACTTCACTGGACAACATTGATATCATTCCAGCTAGACGACAACCAATTCCTGACCGCCATTCAATGTCATGTTTAAAGTATTCCCCTTTCCATTTCATGTCCATGGATGCAATAGTGATGAGGTAGATGCCCATCAGGAAATCAGCTACAGCAAGGTTGGTTAATAGCATTGAATGGACTTGACAACGTTTTTGATTTTTGCCAACTCTCCAAACAATCACAAAAGCATTACCAATTAGAGCACTTAAACCAAGAATCCAGATGCACACTCTCAGAACCTGGTTCTTCATTAAGTCGTCACAGCTGGAGAAACCATTAGTTGGTGATTTGCATTCTTGAAGACCTCCGATTGCTTTCTTAGCATAACAGCAAAGAATAAATCTATCAAGTTCTCTGGAAAAAAAAGTAAAACGATACTGTGCTAAAACTGCGCGTTGCGATTCAAGGTATAACGTATATTCAACGTATATTTGTCTTAAGGTAGTACCGGATACTTGGATTTCTTCAATGATTTTTTTTTTAAATCCTGTCATTTATAGATCATTGTTAGGCAAGGCAAAAAACGTGAACAAATATTGGGGTCACCGTATTGGTTATAGAGTTATAAGATATAGTAAAAGTAGGTATTTGCAATAATTTGCTCAAAAGTACCTATTCAAAGCAGTCAATAGAATGCGAACGTATTCTGCTAGGAAAAGCATAAAATTATATCAAATGATAGATCTAAGGGTTATCTAACAATTCCTGTCATAAAAATCATTGAATCATTTCCATATATGGGTATAAGTTAACCATAGAGGCACAATTCTACGCCAATTACGCACCCTACATGTGAATAGAGTTGTAGCATTTGTAAAATTTCAGAAAATCAAATCAATGAATATTTTATTTTTTATTCTAAATCGTAAGAATAGTAAATGCAGTTTTGAATAAAAAGAAAAACCGTACTAATAAGCGAGTTATAAGCGACAGAATCCATTTTTTGGACAAAAAACACGGTAACGGTCCGCGCGGGACTGGGTTCTAGTACTTTAAACATCTGCTTGAAACTTGTCAAATTATCCTTGTCATCTCCAGAAACCCTAAAACCTATTTTGTATTAATTTTACGACTAAAGACGTCAAAATTATATTTTATCTGTTCATTTTTACAAAGTTGTAAATTTGTTGTTTTGAGACAAAACAGCGACCATGTCAGGTAGTGGAAATCTGAGCATGTTTCGAAAAATGTCCCATTTTACCTCCAAAGTTGCATGAAATGACATAATACTTTCTGAAGTTATAGATAAGGATTTAAATTAAGATATTATTTAGATAAATTTTCAAAAAAACGCAAATAAATGATGAAAAACGATGCGCGAAATAGATGCGCAGTAGCAAGAAACCGGAACTACCTTAAACTCGAACTATATTATTATTTTTATGCTTGTTTTTGCTCCATAGATTACTTTAATGATCAGTGCATGAGTTCCAATGTCAAAGAAGCAGGCTCGATAAATAGTCCATGGCCGTCATCTATTTTATATTTATATCTCTGCTGTTTTGCACTTCTTCTTTCCTTCCTTCCTTCCTTCCTTCTCTCTCTATTTTCTTTTGTCACTTTCTCTCTCTTACTTCCATCCCTTCTTTGTTCTATTTATTTAGATCAGTAATACTTTTGAAACTTTTCGTTGATAAAAACAACTCTCTAAGAGTCATTTGCAATCACTTATTTATTGTACAGACTTTATTATGCAAAGTAAGATACTCACAGATACTCCAAATTGTCAAGGTCTGCGAAAGCATCCACTGATACGCTTGTCAGCTTGTTGTTACTCAGGTTCCTTTAAAAAGATCAAAACCGATTGTTGTACCATTGTTTGGCTATTAATCTTATACTAAATGCAACAGCTTAAGCATCAAATTTACATCAAATTTTTTCTTTAATATACAGCTATTTTAATAGTTCATTCCAAGACCGAAATTAATGCATTTTGGGTTATGGTATATTGTCTAAACAAAATTAAATAATTATTTTAGCTACTACATATAGGGAGCAGATCGCTCTATATTCGCTTTTTTACATTGATGAGATCCACAATGCCATTAAGTCTTGGAATTCACTATTCAATATTCAGCGTTTCGTGAAAAAGCTTAGCCTGCGTAGCAAGCGTTTCTTTTTGGGGGAACGGGAGAAAGTTGTTTTTGGTTGTTTTGTGATAGCTGTGTTACAGATATGGCCGCGCAAAACCTAAGGCGAGTACAAAAAAAAAACGAGGGTGGGGGAGGGGGAGGAGAGAAGAGCGGAGGAAACGCTTGCAAACAAACCCCGGGATTCTGAAAAACGCCCCTATGACCTTTCACAGCTGGGCGCCGCTGTTTGCCTGGCACTTCGTCGTCTATCAACAGTTTTAAAAAGCAAACAGATATCGGATACTCTTATTTATAGCCGTTAAAGATAGAAAATTGTAAAAAACGCAAATTGTAGATAACATTCTGATCTTTAAAAAACAGTTGATAGTATTTACAAATAATAGCTAATAAACAGATAGTTCATTGAGTTTGTTTCTATAGTGTGTGACTCGTCCATAATTTTGAAAGTTAGGAACAGGCTTTCAAGGAACAGCGAAAGCATTCGCGGTTTTTTAAGACAGGATAGTGAGTTATCGCTCAAAATTCCCTCGGCTGAACCAAATAGAAGCAGAACCGTTGCAAGTCCTTTCTCGCTTAGCTCACTTTCTGCTATCGATTGAGCCTTGATTCCAAAGTGATCTGCCTCTTTTTTTAAAACGCAGCACTTTTCTTTGCTAAGTCTTTCCAGCACGAGTTATTTTAAAGACGGAGTTGAACGATCAAGCTCTTTCCAAACCCTGTTGGCAGGACGGCGAACAGATCTCCCCCGAAAAGAAGTTGTTTCAATGCCTTTTTCTGTTCTGGCTTGAGAACTATTCTTAGTTGTGATAAAATATCTGTTAAAACTTCTTCAAAATTGATTTAATTAAACAAAGAGCGACGGCATTTATCGTGTGTTATTGAACGAACACGATATTCATCATGTTAATGCTCTCTATGAAGTCCTCTGGCATACCTCACTGTCAATCTGCTATCATAAGTACCGAAACGCAGCATTTTGATTGGTGCGTTCGTGGACGAACGCAGTTTTTCAAAAACCAGGGGTTTGTTTGTAAGCGTTTCCTTCCCTCCTCTCCCCTCCCCCTAACTTGATGTTTTGTACTCGTCTTAGGTTTCGCGCGAACGCAGTTTTTCAAAAACCAGGGGTTTGTTTGCAAGCGTTTCCTTCCCTCCTCTCCCCTCCCCCTAACTTGATATTTTGTACTCCCCTCCCCCTTGATGGTTTCGCGCGGCCATATCGGTAACACAGCTATCCCAAAACAACAACAACAAAACTTTTTCCCGTTCCCCCCAAAAGAAACACTTGCTACGCAGACTAAATAGCTATAAACACATTGTATGTAGAAAATCGCGCCCGTTGATTGGTCGAGATTCTTTCTCGATACTTACTGACAGCGTTTCGCGCGCTTACAATAAAAATAAAAAATGTCCAGATTTTCTTCAAAATAGGCTGGTAATTTTCAATTATCAAATTCATGAATAATTCATGACCTATTAATTAGTCCAATCGTGGTTGTCCAATGTGGTCACATGTACGGACCTTTAAATCCCAATAAAGGATTGATGTTTTTTGAAAAAATTAGTGCGTCGAAGGACGTTGTTGAAGCGACACTTTTCATCACATTATCATGACATTAATCACTTCACATCCTGGCAAGTCGGGGCTTGTGCGTCATCTTTGAATAGAGGTTATAAAAAAACTAGTGAAATTGCACGACGTATCGATGCCGACCTCGAAATTATAATTACTGGTGAAAACAAAAAGTATATTTTTAAATAAAACGATATTTGGATTAAGTCGTAATTTGTTTGTTCGAAAGAAGTTCGCTAAAATTTATATTGATAATTGAATTGCCTTGTTTATCACTGATTCTGAAGTTAATTGCACAAAAATTACTCCGTTTTTAGTGCAAAGTTATTTCGCCAAATGGAGCTTTGGATTGCAGTTTGTTTACTTTTTATATTGATATGCACGGGCTGAATGGTAACAAGTTTTGTGGTCTACCGTGCAGGCTCGGTTACAAAAGATTTACTTAGAGGTGAGCGTAGAGTTAATTTTACAAGTGTTGGTATTGTGATGCTCAATTGCCAAACAATTTACAAAAGATGTTTTAATTTTCTTTGCTCTATTAACAATGGCTGGCTGGCAAATTCATAAAAAACTACGTCATTTTACGCTGTCAACCTATATTTGATCCACATAGCGCCTCAATCCAAGTCATTGCTTATGGCTGCAACAGCACAGCAAGCAAAATGTATGTTTCTTTAAAAAAATACAAGTTGGGATATCTGACCCATATTAAAATAAGCGTACTGTTGTTTAGTGTTATAAAGTAAAAGAATGAACCAATCAGAATGCGTGATTTGTAATACTTCTTTTTCACTTTCAATGACTTACAGATGTCTCAAAGAGGATAGACCTTCAAATGTCTCTCTTCGTAACTCTGTGATCCTGTTGCTTCCCAAATTCCTATAAAAAACAAATCCCTAAATTATAATCGCTTGCAACAAGTTAGCTCTTTCTTCATAGAGCAGAATTTGTATGACTATGAAAAACTCACGGCACGAGCGCGGTTAAGGCACGGCAAGGCACGTCCAATTATCGCCGCAAGGCAGGGTACATGCAAGCACACGGCACTAAATGTTCTGCAATCACTCTATGTTTGTTTCCCAGTTCACGCAAAAGAAAAGTCAGATCACCGTGAGCTTCTCATAGTCATACGAAATCTGCCCTATATACATGTATGCGAGGCTAACAAATCAAGAAAAATATAGTATTCTGTGTATTTCATGGAGAAACCTATACCAATTGTCTGGTATAAGATGTATTTTGAATAAAGAATAGACTCATGTATTGGTATTCATGGAAACTGCGTGTCTGAATCATGTGTCTTTGTACAGCAGTCGCACACATTTCTCATGGATGTTATCTCTGCTTGGAGACAATCATCATTATTATTACAGTATAATACTTACAGTAGTTCTAGATCGGAAAGATACTTGAGACCATAATCTGGTAATGTTGTTATAAGATTGTCTTGAAGATATCTGGCAAGAAATACAAAGTAAATTTATTGAAGGATTTATTCATTTGAGTTTTGACGATCTCACGCTCTAAACTGCGACATTTTAACAACGACCGACTTCTAACACAAGCTTCTTCTGAACCAAACAAAAAAAAGAACTTCGAATATCGTTTGACAAACTCTACACAACGTAAAATGAGAGGCTGTTTCAATGGCAGTTCATAAAGACGCCAGCAAACGAGACAAAAAGTTGTCTTAATTTAGATCAGGCAATAAAGCATCAAAGAACGTACAAGTGCGTCAGATGTCTTGTGTTGTAGAATAATCTTTGCGGAATCTTGGTTATTCGATTAGAGCGGAGACCCCTGAAATGAAATCAAAACAGTTAATTCATAGCAAAAATCAACTTGTGAGTGGAGTTGTGTGCTACATATTTAATATAGGCCAGCTAAATGTAGTGAGTATATGTAGGAATACAATTAATATGATACTTGCCTCTGGCTTTATGATCAGTGAGACGTTAAAAAAATAATTTATTTTCATCATAACAAAAAGGATCAAATCGAAAGACAACGGCCAATTCCTTTGGAAGTAACGTTCTTGAATTTTGTTGCATTGTTCATACTTACAAAACTTGGAGACTCGATAAACCAAAAAAGACGTCTTCTGGTAGTGTTGTTAGGAGATTGTTTCCAAGGTCCCTTGTTACACAAAACAGTTTATGTTAAATGAATAAAAAAAGAAGATTGATTGCAATGAGCTTAACTTACAATGTTATGAGTTCTCGCAGATGGCGGAATGGTTTCTTCAAGGGATTTCGATCAAACGTAATAAAGTTAGAATTCAGTCTCCTAAAACAAAAAACAAAAAACAAAAAAATCTATATACATTTAACAAATTTAGTTTGTACCAGTTGATAAAGAACAAAAGGAAATAAGGAGTCTTTTTACTAACTATTATATTGACTATTCTTTAACGCTGATAAGTAAAAATAACTTTTCCATGCATTACATTCTTTCAATTAGCACACCTTGATACCCCCTATACCGGAGAGCCCTGGGACCAAGATATGTGGTGGTTTAGCGGATGTTCCTATTTAATTCCTGGAGGTTTTATTGATGGCAGGGATTTTTTTTGGGACCAAAATAATGTCCAGGTTTTTAAGAATCTGTTTCCACTGTGAAACTTTAGCAAATTTTGCGTGTTCTGAACTTATTAGTTGCAATGGGCTATGATAAACATTTAGCTATTTTAGTCTGGATTCATCTGTTGAGAAGAGTGCGAAAGATCGTTCAACTGGAAAAAGCATTACTTACAGCGTTTCTATAGATGTTGCATTGACAAAAGCGTCGTCGTCAATTGAAACGACAAAATTATGAGCGAGATCACTGAAAACAGTTAAAAGATATTTCAATGTTTCAATAATACATAAATCGTATAATTTAAAATCATCATTCCCCATTAGGACTCTCACATTACCTACCACAACATTCAATATTCACAACACTCGCCTCGCATGTACATTGTTGGCAAGAGAGGAAAATCGGAGAACAAACTGTGACCCTCGTTACAAGCAGTATAGAACAGCACATCAAACAGTCGCATAGCCCATGTCCAAGACGAACGTTGGACCATATAAGCGGTGTAAGACGGTAGGCTTAATAATCAATGCGGACACTCCTAGCGATTAACACTCCACTGTCACGTTGTCTATCACCTCTGTACTATTTGACAATTAATGGTGCACTTGCACAGGATAAGGCTAAGACTCAATTTGATTTGCGAAGCAAGCATGTTATCGCTTAACAGTAACTCATTTGAATTTAATTTTTACTCTGAATTGATACCAGTAAGCAAATGCGCCTTTTGCAAATAGTACCGAGGTGAAACAGGTCTATTGATTGACGTGTACGACGGATGACTTTTTAAAATAACTTTCAATATTCCAAAATTTAGAATATTGAAAACTGATGGAAACGCTATTACTTACACGTATATAAGACTTGGTAAATCATTAAAAGAAAAGGCTTTCAACATATTAACATAACCATTGCCAAACATTCTGGAAAAAAAAAATATATCTCTTTTAATCGCCACTTAGTTACATTCTTCTGTAACAATACAGTTTCCATCCCTTTCCCAATTTACAATTAAAAATCTTAAACATGTCCCTGTTTAAAAGAGAAAAGTCATAACCAAGTCATTAACAAATGTTTGTCACCAAGCAAAGATGATAAATCAACTAATGGATGAATAGATAGATGATTGAATGAATGAATGAATGAATGAATGAATGAATGAATGGATAGATGGATGAATGAATGGATGGATGAATGAATGGATGGATGAATGGATGGATGGATGAATGAATGGATGAATGAATGGATGGATGGATGGATGGATTGATGGATGGATGGATGGATGGATGGATGGATGGATGGATGGATGGATGGATGGATGGATGGATGGATGGATGGATGGATGGATGGATGGATGGATGGATGGATGGATGGATGGATGAATGAATGAATCATAGAATTACTGAATTTATTGATGGTTCAATAATGAATGAATGAGTAAACGAATGGATGGATGGATGGATAGATGGATAGAAAAATACAAGCAAGCTTCCGGGCTACTTGCTTATCATAAAAAATAAAGCGAAAATAAAGTGAAAATAAGCGAATTAATAGAAACAGATAAGAATTTCCAGCTTTATAAATATGGAAAGCTAAAACGCTAAAAAATGGCTACTTACAAGGCAAATGTTGATGCTGGCATATTTTCTGGAACTGAATACAGCTTTCCTTGTATCAGAATTTGTTCTTTGTTTTGGTCGTTCTTCTTTTGGACTATTATGCATTTGCAGCTTGACGGGCAGCCTAGAACAATTAAACATGTTAAGTAAAAAGGAAAACACGAAAACTAAAAATAGGATAGGGAGGGAGACGAAGGAGAAGAAGAAGAAGTACGTATAAGTAAAAGAAGAAGGAGAAGCAGAAAAGGAAGAAGAAGAAGAAGAAGAAGAAGAAGAAGAAGAAGAGGAGGAGGAGGAGGAGGGGGAGAAGGAGTAGAAGAAGAAGAAGAAAAAGAAGTGTAAGAGGACAAGAAAGAGAAGACGAAGGAGAAGAAGAAGTAAAAGAAGAAAAAGAAGGAGAAGAGGACAGGAGGAGGGGGGGGGGGGGGGGAAGAGTAGAAGGACGAAATGTAGGAGAAAAAGGAGAAGGAGAAGAAGAGGAAGAAGAAAAAGAAGACGAAGGAGAAGAAGAAGAAAAAAAAGAAGAAGAGAAGGAGAAAAAAAAGCAAAAGACGAAGAAGAATAAGCAAATTGAAAATTATCTTCGAGTGTTCAACTTTGATATCGTGATTAAACACAAAAAGATAAATGTTCTATCTCCAAGCGTCCATAAATTATCCCCCTTATTATATAACATACAATCTTTTAAATCAAGACATTATTTCAAAACGTTAAAAACATAGACACGTGTGATAAATGGAAATATCAACATCGGACACGTGTGATAATCAATTTAGAACACTGTATGTTATATAATAAGACAAATTTCACTTCACTTACGATGATGGCACTTTTTACCATTGATCTTTGCTTGGTCTACAAAATATACAGTCAATTTAACATAAGTTTTTTTTTTAATTTAGGTTTATGGTCATCCACTTGAGCGCAAAGAATCGTTTAAATATTTAGGTGTTACACTTAATGAAAAATATCCTGGTTTGACCATATAGATGCCTTAAACTCAAAGGTCTGTCAGAGGGCTTGGCATTTTGCGTCGCGTAAAGCATTTACTACCGCTGAACGCTCGCCTAACACTTTACAATAGCCTTATATTACCGCTTTTTGATTATGCCGATTTAGTTTGGGGTGATAAAAACAATGAAGTACTCATGCAACACCTTCAAATATTGCAAAATAATGCTGCAGGATTGATTTTAGACCAACCTAAGTACTTTTCTGCGACCCAAGCCCTTAATCAGTTGAATTGGGAACCTTTAGCTATCCGCCGCCGCCGCCATTGCTGTATAGCTGTATATAAATGCCTTAACAATATCATAGATTTTGATTTTAATTTTACTAGTAATTGTAGTATTCATAATTATGATACACGCCGTCGTCAGGATTTACACTTGCCACGTGCGCGTACTAATTGGGGCAAACAGCGTTTTATATTTCATGCGGCCGCCGACTGGAACAACTTAGATATTGCTGTCCGACAGGCATCTAGCCTTAATGTTTTCAAATCGTTTTTAACTTAAATTTATTTTTTATATACTTTTAGTGATACTTAGATATATTTTATGCGCATTTCGATAGCTTTGTTTTTAGTTTTAATTTGTAATTATATTTTTATATTTAGATTATTTAGATTTATTTAGATTATTATATTATATATTTATATAGCATAGTATTATAGCAGGACCTCTCTGAAAAACACCTCGGTGATGAGAGCCTCCTGCTTAAACATTGCTATAAATAAATAAATAAATAAATAAATAAATAAATAAATAAATAAATAAATAAATAAATAAATAAATAAATAAATAAATAAATAAATAAATAAATAAATAAATAAATAAATAAATGTAAATAAATAAATAAATAAATAAATATTACAAGATATTTTGAAAATATTTGCTGAAAAGATAAACATCAACTCTTCTTGTCATAATTCAATTTAGAAATGGCTGGATTTCTAATGGTACTAATGATTAAATGATAATAACCGATGATGGAGATAATGATGATAATAACGATCAATAATGATGTATAATGGTAATCATTACGATAATGATAACAATATGATTATCATAAGAGTGATGCTGGTGATATTAGTAATGATGATGTTAATGCAGATTATGATTTAAATAATTATAAAAAGATAAGCAAGTATTAAAAAATATTAAAAAATAAAATTCCCATCATGCACATAATACTGGAGCCAACCCTAGACAACAAACCTTGTATAAATTGTAACCTGGCCTTGAACCCTGTTCGTCTGGCACCATTGATAGTCGAATGAAATATCACAGTCATCTCATTAGTTGATGTCTTTGTAAACTGCGGATAAACAAAGCCACAAAACCTTCCCAGAGATGCACCAGTGCTTTCTATCCCATCATACACCTGCACATATTCCTGAGAGCACTTGATATCGCTCTCCAATGAAAAATCTAGAAACGTTATACGAAGTACGTTATTTTTGGGAGCCTTGATGTTCCAACGGTATTCAATATCCCGTATGTAGTATCCCGGATAAAAGGGAGATGTGATGTATCCTGGTGCAGTAATGTTCTTGCTGAAAACTGCAACACCAAAGAAACATCGATGTTAAAAATACACAGGAGATAAAGAGCTACAAAGACAATAACAACTACAGGGATAATGGAGTTGATGCTACAAATATTAATGTGGGATAAACTACCTGTGGAAATTAAGAACGTACCTTCCACAGAGTCATTCAAATTAAAACTAAAGACATTACTTTTTAATTCCTAGGGTTTTTCTTTTTCCTTGTATTATTATTCTCATCATCATTATTTTCCATTTTGTTATTGTAATCATATATACTTCCTATTCGCTACTTCTTTTTTTCCATATTATTGTAAGAGAACTGAGATTATGTAGTGCGCTAAGAATTATATTATTATTATTATTAATGATGCATTATGATATGATGAAAATAAATATTGATAATGATGTTGGTGATGATGATGAGAAAATAATAAGAATAATGAAGATGATGATAGACTGCAGAGATGAAGAAGTTCTATCGAGTGTAAATTCGAGTGTAAATTCGCTTATTTTCACTCGTCGGATTTTTCGCGAAAAAGTAAGGACTGTTTTGCAGTCTAAGATGACAATGATGATGATGTATTATGATGATGAATATGATAAATTGACGATGATAATGAAAATGAAGATGATGATCATATACTTGTGTTACCTCTGAATTTTGTCTTATAGTTTGCACAACGGCCTTCGTTAAAGTAAGTAGTCCCAACTGCTATGTAACCAAGCCTTCCTTTTACTTTACCTCGAAAGTAGACCTGTTAAAAGCACAACTTATTTCAATCTTAGTATTGATATTAATCATGTACTTATATAGCTAATTGAACATGCATAAACGTAATATTGCACCACCTCCACTTTTGTTCTGTTTCAAATTTGCACCTTAACAACTTTCTTGTATAAAACGAATTTAGAAATGTTTTTTCTTATCTGGTATTGCTATGAAATCATTTGAGTGGTTAAACGTCTGTTTTAAAGTCGGTCTTGAAGGTGTTTGTTTTTCTAGAACATCGGCTCTTTTTGAACAAAATTGTTGGCTAGAAATCAAGACTTTGGACAAAAGCAAGAAGAAATTTCAAACGAGCTTTGGGTTTACCACAGACTCCAGTTATTTCAAAATAATTTACCTGGAAAGTGGCCATTGCTGTCACCTCCACCTGACCATACCTCCATTCATTGCTATTTTTATATGTTTCCACCCATAAAGGTATCAAGTCTCCCTGGCTGTCATATCTTACAAATATATTCAATGAATCAACATCAGCACCGTACATCACATATCGAAAGATAAAGCAGACTCTTGCGCTACTATACGATCTGGAATTGACTCGACTTATTAAGAAACTTGTAGTGTTGCCCTTAAGAACCATTCGATCGCCTATAAGAAATACGAAAATGATGTGTAAATAAATTTTAATATTGAATTGTTGATTTTGTTTTGCCTTGATGATGTCTTTGATGAGAGGCCAAGTACCAATATCAATGTTTCTCCTACTTGAAACAAAGTTGTCGTTCGTACGCTCTACCATATATAGTATAACCATCCATATTTGTTGTTGAAACATTTATCAATAAGACAACACAAAGTCATGCGCCTATGGCGTTAGAGACGCACGAGAGAAAATATAAAGAACGATTAACAAGCGTACGAGGGACACGATGTTAAGTGTATAAATAGTGCTATATCCTACCTTTCACATCCTCACAAGTGGATACCTGTCGATAACGGTTCTCTGGATCTACCTCTGTTAATATCATATTCCACGGTATTATATTCCCTCGTTCTTCTCCACAACCAAGTGACAACATCTCAAACCTCTTAGGGGTCAGGATAGTTGACCATACATTGAACAAGCTGAGGTATCCCCAATTACCTTGGGATGATGCATGGGATGGAATACTGAGAGTGAATTTTCCTCCTCCTATATATAATAATGCGATACAAAATTAAGAGAATAAAAAAAATTAAGCATTGTAATCCATTTTATTTTACATTTTGAGAATTTATTGTATTTCAATATTGTAATAGTTTGAATGATTGGCTTATAAAGTTCTTACTTATATATATTATTTTTTATGAATCAATGGTATTGATATTGGCTTATATAAAAGTGGTTTGGTCAAAATTGGTGTAGTGCGGTGCGGTGTGGTGTGGTGTGGTGAAGTGTGATGGTGTGTGATGTGATGTTGTGTTATGTGTTATTCAATACGTGATGTGATATGATGTGAAGTGACGTGATGTAGTGTGATATGATGTTATATGGCGTAATGTTACGTGACGTTATGTGTTATTAAAATAAGTGATATTAAAATGTGTTGTGCGGCTGTTATGCGATATGTAGTAACGTGACGTCACGTTACGTGATGCGATAATTGATACGCGATGTGACGTGATTTATTGTAACCTGTTATTGTTACTATGTCATGTAAGGCTCTGACCTACCTGCAATGGAAGATCTGGACTGCCTTGACTGTGATGACACACCACTGGATACTCCATCGAGATAAAACCGTACCTCATGTTTAGAACCACTCCACGTAAAACAATAGAAATGCCAATTATTGTTGAACAGTGATTTGACGGCTGTTGTCCTTTGTAAGATAAATGAAATAATATAAAAAGTCGCATACGACGATTCATCATTGCATGCATTGTTTTCCAGGGTAGAGAGAGAGAGAGAGAGAGAGAGGGGGGGGGGGGGGGGGGGGGGGGGGGGGGGGGGGGGAGGGTATTTCCACTGGTCTTATTTCAAAAATCGTTGTCGTTGGGGGCTTAAGCAAGCCATCAAGCTGGTGGTGTATTGAAATATGACATATTTTTCAGAATTCAAACTTATAACATATAACAAACTTAATGCATGTGAGTATTTTCACGTATTTTAAATTTTTGACACCCTAAGCGGTACCAAGTCACAAATATCAACCCATTAAAGGTATAGAGCATTAATGCCTTTTTTGGACACGGGTCCAACACCTCCTCCCTCCTGGGGTATTAATGGTCCTCAATAAAAACTTACAGAACGGCATTCATAATTTTTGCTCTGATCTTATTACTGATGGTTATTTTGATGCCACCAATATTTGTGTCCATTTCGAGGTCATCCGAGTATTGCACCCTGAAACCTTGGTTCGATGTCTTCAACCACCAACACAGGGTAAGCAGGGACACGGCCTTGAACCCAGGGAGAGTTTGGGAAATATCTGACTTTAAGATGATCTCGTATTCATGTGATGTTATTTCATCTTCTAAAAAAACATTAGAAATTTATACATTAGAAAAGCACTTTTGAAGGATTTGATCTGATACATTGAAACAAACTAAACGCAGTTGTACTATAGAAGAATGCTTCAGTTTCACGTTATCTAGCTGGTGCCGTTAGCACCGCTGTATTATTTGACTAGTATTTGCACAGGATAGCCTCGATTCAGAGTAAGTTTAAATGTTTTCTATTCTTTAGTTGCATTAGGTTTTCATAGTTAGCTTGGAATTCCTGAATAGTTTCACAAACAGTACATCGGTGCTAGATAACATGAAACTCGAAAATGGATTTATTGATGGACTGATTGATTGATTGATTGAATGAACGAATTAATGATGAATGAGGCTATATTTATACGGTACCGGTCGAATTCTCGACCGGTCAAAAAATCGTACGTGGCTTAACGTGCAACAATTTGGACGCCTAACCACTGGGAGCCCACTCTCAGAGACTCACGGATGATCGGTTTACTCCACGTTTGTGTGTCAAGATTGAATATTAATTAGATAGTTTTGTCTTGAATAAAATTCCTTCACAACACAAATGTCTCCTATTTTTCGATTCGATTGTTATCACTATTGAAACGCATGTGGTCCCCCAAGGGATTGTCAACTTGTTGGGGTCAGAGATGGTTCTAAGAGCTATGCATAACTTGCCACCCTTGTCTGTATATAAAAATTTATATGAAAATTTTGAAGAAAGTTTCATATAGGGACATTAAATGATCATCCAAAACATGTATTATTGCAGAAAAATAGGAGACATTTGTGTTGTGAAGGAATTTTATTCAAGACAAAACTATCTAATTAATATTCAATCTTGACACACAAACGTGGAGTAAACCGATCATCCGTGAGTCTCTGAGAGTGGGCTCCCTGTGGCCTAACCGGTCAAATATTTAACCTGCAAAATCGAGAACGATTTTTCAGCTGTCCTAGTCGAAAAGTTGACCTGAACGGTGTAAACAGTTTGATCGGTACCGTGTAAACGTAACCATAAACATCCCAGTGCGCATAGTCAGATGTTAAAACCACTGACAAAACATACAATTGCCCGGTTCTTTTTCCAACAACTTTATTGAGTGATAACTACTACGTACAAGTTAAAGAAAATTTACAACACGAAACATTTGGATCACCCAAAGGGGAAAGCGCGAACGGGACTCTAAGTCCCATGCAAGGCGTCTCCCGCCTTAAATAATACAGAAAATAACAGAAAATTACGTGTAAAGTGAAAAGCTAATTATTGTTTAAAAGAACTAGCTAAATTATGAATAAAAATATATCAAGCAAAATCATTTGTGACAAGGACAATGGCGAACCAGTGACCAAGTGCAGTTTGAGTCAACATCGAAGATGTCATCTAACAGAGAGAAGTAAGTAATTCTTAAATGTGATTTAAATTAAGAAAGGCTAGAGAAGACACTAGGACACTAGTGCTGTTTTACAGATGGAGTTCCAGAGGTGGACTATTCGATTAAAATATGAACATTTAAATGTACTAGATTTACACAATTGAGTTTCAAGAACCAGGCCGGGATTTTGACTAATTAAGACGAGTACGTCCATGATTTACAAATTTAACAAAGTTGAGAACATTAAGATCTGTCTGACCATACAATGACTAAAATGTTAAGTCCTTAATTTCTCTGTCATAGCAGAGAAGCAGCAAGTTAAGTGTTTTCAGTCGGTCTTTGTAGGACATCTCCCCAAACCTTGCCCTAAGAATCCATCTGGTGGCTCGTCGCTGGACTCGTTCAATTTGACTTTTAAGCTTGGATTCTTTGGGTGACCACACTTCAGAGACAGAGACAAGCTGTGATTTCACGTGCGCCAGGTAAAGGGTTCTTCCAGATCTTATGTCAGTTAGTTGTGGGAATGTCCTTTTGAGCAAACCAAGGAGTTTGTTGGCTTTCGCTGTGATGGTTTGGATATGTATTTCCCAGGAGAGGTTGCTGGTAATGATAACTCAGAGATATTTTTCTATTTGTGTACGTAGAAGTACGTTAGTGCCAAGGTGGTAATCATGCAAAGTTGGACTTTTTTTGCGTGTCACTGTCAAAATCTTACATTTAGGCTCATTGAATTTGATGTTATTATTACAACTCCAAATGTTTACTTCTGACAATGCGTGCTGAAGGTCTTCGTAGTCACTGTTGCATGTGATTTTGCCAAAAATCTTAGTGTCATCTGCATACAAAGCAGCATTGGTTCTGATGTTTTTATCTGAGCGGAACGAAAATATTGATCGGTTCAGTGTGAACATCATGTCCAGGTCGATATTTTGACCGGTCAAAAATATGCCCGGTACCTTGTAAACGTAGCCTGAATGGCTGACTGACTAGCGACTTAACTATTTGATTTGTTAATTTATTAAATTATTAGTCAAAGTTTTATTGATGTTTTGACTGATTGATTGAATCAATGAACGAATAGCTGACTGACTGATGACTGGCTGATGACTGACTATGATTCCTTGGTTAATTACTTGAATTATTAAATGAACGATTGATTAATTGTTTGCTATATTGACAGGTGTATATGATCATTCAATGATTACCTGTAGGTTTGGTGATGTTGTGTTCTTTGTAGTAGCTATACAGCACTGGCTGTGACGTCACCACCCACGTGTTGTTCATGTTATTCAGTGTTGAATTCACCTTCCAGCTGCACCATTCATTATTGGTATTTTTACAGAGGATACCTTATGAAATAAGTATAAACACGATAATGCATATGACTTTCTGGTTTATACGGTTTTTAAACCTGCAAGGTAATTTTGTACCAGTCCTCGTAACCGATTTCAACAACAATTATAATACTGTGTAAATTGTTTTTACCTTCTTCAGACATTTGAGTGTGGTCTGTTATGGGGCCAGATGAGGGTGTCTGTGTTTCATCTGAATGAAATGCCCACATGAAAGCTGCTTCTTGATCATGAGTCAATCCACACATATCTTCATTGTCGAAGGAACATGGTCCTGAATAAGGATTGATGACAGGTGGTTTAGTAAAGGGTATATATACATATGCTAAACAATCTTGAAAACGTAAGTTACTCTGGTTAACCGGCATTATATGTACTACTAAGTATTCTACCACATTCCTTCGTTTTTTTGTCTTAAAAAAATCAATTATTCTTTTTTCTTCTTCTTTTTTTATGTGATATGCTTGTAGATTAGTAACTTATTCACATTTATTCAATAACAAGTAGTTTCGATCTTTCCTTGTTCACCATGCAGTAGTTCATTAGTTGGAAAGTTTGACCGGTAATAAAAAACGTAGAACTTACAATCATTATTATTTTCTGATATATTGGGATAAATTGCATTCACAAGTGCGTGGTTTCGATTCATACCTTGACTTGTTTCATCCCACGGGATTGGCTGGCAAGTATCCTTGGTGAATGATATATCGTCTATGGCGAAGGAGCGCATGGCACTGATGGATATCCTAACCTAAAAACCATTTAATCTAAATTGTTAATGAAATGTCGAAAAGAAGGGACTGTACACGCTCCTATTAGTCTTCCCCAAATTACCGATATTCCCTATAAACCGGACATTAAAAAATAGACCCCTTAGTGGACATTAGGAACGTTTGTAGTCCAAAACTTCCCCAGAGCTGCAGTTAAAACCTCTACCAGCCATGGCCCCCGCGCGCTTAACGGGATGATTTCTGCTTTGGTGTCGACGTGCCGGCCATACCTGGTATGTTTATTAATGATATCCTGCGTTGTCGGCGGTCTACGGGGTTGTTAGGCAAAGCAGGCTATATTCGTGACGTCAGGTGAATTTTGTTCGACTTCTGAAACCGTATAAATGGCTTCATGGCCTACTCTCCCAGATTAGTCTAGTGGTGCGGGGTTTGTGCATGTGATACCCTGATTTAGCAAGACATAGATACGTGATCTTTTATGGTGCAGTTGTCTGACTGCTTTTAAGCTGTTTAAGCTGCTTTTAAAAAGTTGTGTTCAATGTGTTCAATACTTAAAGATAAAATTCGTATCCTCGCGATCGCGCGCCCATGTTATATCCTCTATGTGTGTTTCACTAATCAATGAGATCCGCTTAGGTTCTCTTGTATGGTATGCGTCCGTGCATGACCAGAGTTATTTTATAAATTACAAACCATCTTACTTTAAACGTTTTCCCTTGTGGTAGCGGTAGCTGCACGAACTGCCATTTATTATCAACTAGTTGTTCAATAACCATCAGTGGTTCATTCTTGCCCAAACTCTCGATGGAAACATTGATTGAATCTTGTTTTATTATTTGTCTGTGCATCCGATACCAAAACATAAAGCATCCCCACTCAGATTCGTTTTGGTTGATAAACGGGGAGAATAAACTGCTTGGTTTTCTACCACCATACCATATTCTTGTGAAGTGTCTAATCCAGCCACTACTACTGGACGTCCAGCCACAGGAGTCGTGCTCAAAATCACAAGACGGGGAAGCTACGATGGATAGAAAAAATCATTATATTTTCATATACGTTACCATTAATATTGACGAAATAAAATTTCATTTACAACAAGACGTTTTCTATTTACTTTGTTGAGTAATGATAGTTTGACATGAACCATCATACAGCATGACGTCATCTAAAGCAATATCTCCCTCCTTACCACCAGTTGTTTCTCCCTCTAGAACAAACTGAAAACAAAGAAACTTTTCATGTCATAGTTTTGTTTCAAAAATATCGTAGTTTTTTTTTGGAACGCGACGTTTCAACTGCTTCTGCAAGTCTACCTCAGAATTAGTCTTGATTTATCGCTATCAGTAACTGTTCAAACGTAGTGGAATAAGAAACGTACCTACGACGTTCGCAAGTAAAAAGAGTTGTGTTTTCTTATGTTTTAAATCCACGATCGACAACCCTTATCATTCCAGTCAAAAATAATAAATAATAATAATAATAATAATAATTTATTAAGCATAATACAACGTCTCTATGCTTTACAATACTAATTACAATTTAACTAAATTAATGAAACTATAGACTACTAAACTAACACTATTTACAATAATATATAATATGATGTAAAGTATAATATATAGTATAGCACACAGTAATAGTATATATCGTATATAAATATAAGTATAATATATATTATAATATATAGATATGTATGTATTATTTGTACAAAAAATAAGCAAATTGCGATAAACATGTTGTATTTGTATTAGAATAAAGTCAATACATATATACATAAACCTTATTGAAGTGTCTGGTTGTTCTAGCGCCTACATAGCACCAAGAAATGTCGAGAATATACATTTCAAATCACATTACATAAAACATACAAAATCGTTGATTTTTACTCCTATAGAAGATACGAGGAGCAAACGCGAGACTTTTACCTTTGAGCTCCATCGATAACGATTGTTCAATTACAAACCTTATATTTTGAAGTGCTATACAAAGCAGTCTGTCCAAACCTCCACATATTGCCTTGGTTTCCATGCAGCTCCCATACTACTTTCTCAGAGTAGTTTGTATGTAATAGTATTCTAAGAGAACCGATATGATCACCGTACATATGATACCAGAATTGTAAACACAATGGCTTGTTAGCATTTAACCAACCGCTGACGAGTCGTGCTTTGTCACCAGGACGACGCGATGACGCTTCAGTGTAGATGTATTTACCTAAATAAGTAAAGAAACGCTCAGGTAATCTAACATCATGCACGTTTAAAACAGTTGTAACAATTGCACTTTTGAAAGAGAATATTTTTTATTTTAATTACGTGGAATTGTGTTTGACTTCGATTAGACGTGTATAGCATACAAAAAGTAGAGATCCTATACGGGGCAGTCCTGGAACCAAGAAATAAGTATAAACACGAGAATGCATATGACTTAAGTTTTCGGGTTTATACGGTTTTTAAACCTGTAAGGTAATTTTGTACCAGTCCTCGTAACCGATTTCAACAACAATTATAATACAGTGTAAATTGTTTTTACCTTCTTCAGACATTTGAGTGTGGTCTGTTGAAGGGCCAGTTAAGGGTGTCTGTGTTTTATCTGAATTAAATGCCCATATGAAAGGTGCTTCTTGATCATGAGTCAATCCACACATATCTTCATTGTCGAAGGAACATGGTCCTGAATAAGGATTGATGACAGGTGATTTAGTAAAGGGTATATATACATATGCTTAACAATCTTGAAAACGTAAGTTACTCTGGTTAACCGGCACTTTATGTACTACTAAGTATTCTACCACATTCCTTCGTTTTTTGTCTTAAAAAAATCAATTATTCTTTTTTCTTCTTCTTTTTTTTATGTGATATGCTTGTAAATTAGTAACTTATTCACATTTATTCAATAACAAGTAGTTTCGATCTCTCTTTAATGCCTGTAAAAGTTTTCTATCCTCCTTCAACAATAAGTTTATCACAATAATTATTATAAAGGGCAGATTTGATCTACATAACACCTGGCAGTATGTTTGGTAGACTGCAAACAGTCCCCTTTTTAATTTTGCGTGGAAACTCCGAGGAAGCGTCTCGCTCCCCTCTCATCCTTCACGTCTCACATCATTTTCACTAGTCCAAAATAATGCTCGTATCAACTTCAACTCACTTCTATTTTAAATAGCTAATAATCATTGGAATTTTGTATGAGACAAGGGCTAGGCGATAGGGGTGATTTGTGGATGTAAATTATTTTAGGAAAGGTAAATGGAAATTTTAAAAATTTAAAAATGTCCAAACATTTTATGGTGCTTCAAGCTCGACAGAATAATAACAGGGCTCTATTCAAATAAGCTTTGCTAAACACTATACCCTCAAATATACAAATTAGGTACTACAACACACAACGGTGTTCATGATCAGATGTTGATAATTATTGCTGAAAGAGGGAAACTTGATAAACCCTCGTTAATTGCATTAGAAAGGTGGCGAAAGCCCAGCGTTGTCACCGCTACGCCACCTATGCCAACCAATGATTCAGCTCGATGTCTGTTCCTTGCTCTCTAATCAAGCCCTTGCTTAAAGCAGAACGTCCTTTATTTTTTTGTATTTTAAAATATACCTATAAATGTCCTGCAAATAGATTCGTCGTTGTTAGTGTCTGTTTGATTCGATAAACATCCAATCTTGTTCAATGGACAATGGTTCTTTCCTGAAAAGAGAGAAGAGACAAAAAGAAAAAAAAAAAAAAGAGTTCAAATAGATAGATATGACGTTGTTTAAATACTTCTATAAACTGTACTGGACCTGATTCATTTTTGCCTTTACTCAAAATGTAATGAAAAGCTTCCATTGTAACAGATGTAGAAAGACTATCCAAATAATTGCGTTGTGAATAAGGAGTAAAAGGTTTGTAACAGCTTAGTGTCGATGCTATACCAAGCTCCAAAGACGATGATGAAATTATAAAGATTATTCATCGTGGATTGATATAAATTGTCGAGAAATAACAGAGACAGACTGGGATAAATAAAGACAATCATGATGATAACGATCATAACTTGAATCCCAATTGTTAGAGTGTTTTTCATTTTCCACATTTAGTTTACAAATAGTCATTTCCCTTCTCTCATGAAATAATATGCAACTGGTTAACGGTTAGTAGTTTTCGTTGTTCGTTATCAACTCAGTAGCATAATCTAAAACGTATTTTTTTTCACGGGCAATGGGAAGTTATTCTATTGGTATCCTTTTAATAAATAGGTTACATTTTATCGTACCGCATATTTTTGGATTACTGGATTGTTCGGGACATGTTCGTTTATCTGTACAAGTTGACGTCCACTTGAGACAGCTCCCGCTTGCACACTGGAACTCTTCACAGTCACAATCTAATAGTGAGAAAGAAAAGTTTCTAGCAAGGGTGGAATAAGCTGATGATTTTAATAATAATTTTTGAAATGTTGGAATCCTGTCAAAATTGCGATATTATGTAAACTTTAATATCCTTGTTAATCTTTATTATGCACTCATATACCCATTTCTTATTTATGGAATACTTGCCTGGAGTAGTACATACCCAACGACTTTGCAGTCAATTTTCATTTTACAGAAAAAGCTGGTGAGATTGATAACATTTTCGTCTTTTGACGCACATTCAAGTCCATTGTTTAAAAATCTCAATATTATGAAGATTAAAGCGGCGTTTACACGAGCAATTTTTTCCTTGACAAGTATCCTTGACAATTTTCATTGCTCGTGCATGTAGACGATCAGCAAGTTTTCCTTGACAATTTTATATTGACAAGGTTTCCTTGCTCGTGTAGATGATGAACAAGTTTTACTTGACAAGTTTAGGTTGTGCCCGCAATCAGCGGAGTAGTAACATAATATTGGTTCCAGTCCCTTGTCGAGTAAAAAACAAAATGGCGTCTATTATGACTGATCGTGCGAAAAGACTGGGAACTAATGTCATTAATATTCCTTGCCACATTTTCCTTGTTGTCCGTCTACACGAGCAATTATCATCCTTGACAATTTTTTCTTGTCAAGGAAAAGCCAACATGCTAGCTTTTCCTTGTCAAAAAAAAATTGTTCATGTTACTCCATCTACACGAGCAATTTGTCCTTGTCAAGGAAACCTTATCAAGGAAAAATTGCTCGTGTAAACGCCGCTTAACGATCTAGTAGAGTATTCTGTCGATGCAGTTTTCATGTTTAAAGTGCAAGTATCACCAAAAATAAACTTTGCTTAAAATGATTGCTCTCAATGATTTATTTTCAAATCCAAATGTCTTATGACCAAAATTTATTTCGAAGTGCGGAAAAAATCGAAAAATATACATCGCCGGAAGTCGCAAGTCAAGAAATTATGCAAATTAGCTGTGACGTAGGAAGAGGGACGCTTTCGCACGGCCGGGAGCGGAATCGTTTGTTGTTGTACATGTCGGACATGTAGTTTTAATAAAATAACGAAAACTTGCACAATGCCTATGCGATGTGTGGTTCAAAATTATAGTTACACAAGAGCAGATGGTGTTTCTCTGCATAAATTTCCTAAAAACACTGTTCTTTCTCGCTTATGGATAAAATTTGTTCTGAATCATCGAAAGAATTTCAACCCAAGTGACCATAGTTGTATTTGTTCAAGACACTTTACTTCATCAGACTTTCTTGACAATTCCGTCAAAACATCCTTGGGATACAGTCCAAAGTAAGTACTCTGGTTTTTAGAATTCTTATTTTTCTAATAAATACCTTGTTTTAAAAACTTGTTTATATTAGTGACGGTTCGTTGAGCACAGCGTATCGATCATTTTACGTTATTTTCTTCAAAACATTCACTTGTCAAAATCAGGATTTCATTAATATCATTTGATCGATCTAACCGTATATACAAGCATGATATGAATCATTATCTCTCACAATTTGTTTTTGTCTTTATTAATTTGGTTATTATCTTTATTATCAACGAACAAGCCGACGTGAACTCAAGCAAAGCGCAGTACCATCGGTTTTCATCGCTACTAAAAATGGCAAATCAACTAGAAACTCGAACGCCTATTCTAAACGAGAACGCAACAGGGTAAGTCAAATGTAATACTTTTTGTTTTAGGAATTGTTTTACAACGCAAACCAAAATAAAGTGTGCAAAAAGTAAAATGTCAGTTAACGACGAAAATTGACGAATTTGTAATGCATGATGAACTCAATGGCTTCGCTTCAGAGGTTTCACTTCGAGCTACGGAAAATCAAAGTTTATGAAAACGATCTCTTTTCAGCCTGAAAAAAATATAAGCTTATGTTCATACAGAAATACAGTGCACTGTTTGTCCTGTGAGACTGCTAAATGAAGTTAGAAAAGTAAAAGTACAAAAACGATAACGGCCGATAAACAGCTGGGTTCAGGTTTCACCATTTCTAAAATATTGCATTTTAAATACATTAAAACTGATCATATAGAAGATTTTACAATACCAGATATGTCTAACCTTTGTACAACATTCAAAGCTTTTCAAATCAGTCCTGAACGAATGGTATTGTCTGTCAAAAATATTATTTTGCATGTTTTTGTTGAAGACTACCGAATTGATTGTAAGTGAAGATTTGTCGAAAAAAAACGGATAAAATTAAAACACCAACAACTCCATGACAGCATAGTTACATTTATTAGCATTTTCTACTTACAGAGAAGTAATATCCATTGATAGTTTATCCACAAACTTGTTTTTCAAATCCTTTTTTGAAGAAAAAACTCTGTCGATGACAAACTTTCCCTCAACTCCGCACGAGTGTTGTGTGACATGATATTTACAACGGAAAATCAACTAATCAGCGCGCGGGAATTCACACATGTGACACATTTTTTCTAATGTTTATATTTTTGTATATAAGATTTTACAGACGGCAATCGACTCAACTAACACTAAGCTTACTGAAGATGAAGATGATTATGTACACGAACAAGATAATAAGTTGAAAAGTGTGGAATGTCAAGTGACCCCGCAATCAAAACATCGTCACACCCAATGCAAACCAATAGTTAAAGATAAAGGTAAAACGTAATTGTGACTGTGAGATTTGAAAAGTGGCTCTTAACTTGGATATTGTTTGTATTTTGACATTCTAGAATTCATGTGTGCTCCTAGTACCAGATCCATTGGTATCCAATGTTCGTTAATAAGCCCAGATTTTCAATCTGAATCTGATTGGAGTGATAGTGAGAGCAGCACGAGTGATGACATTTGCACAGATGAAGATTATGAAGTACAAAGTTCTGACTCTGAAGAAGAGCCTCCCCTTCCTACCCCACATGGACAATTGAATAAGTAAGCTAGTTTTAAACCATAGTACACTTTATATATCAATTTAATATAATTTCTGGGATCATCATTGATATTGTAATTATACCACTCTATGCAGTTTGCCTTCTAAAGAACAAGGGATAAAGGAAAGAGCATTTATCATCCACGAAAGTTGCCTGCTCCAGCTGTTCTCCTCCTGCTCTAGCTGTAACTCAACAAATGTAACAATCACTATCCCTACAATACAAGGTACAATGATAACTGTAAAACAGGTATGCAGAGAATGTTGTGGAGTCTACTCATGGTGCAGTCAAAAGGTTGAAAATGGCTTCCCATTAGGGAATATACTTCTATCAGCTGCCATATTATTTGCTGGTGCACTTCCAAGAAAAACCCTCCGAGTTCTGAGATTTGCAGGTATTCAAGCTATATCTCCACAGACTTATTTCAGGCATCAGCAGAAATATCTTCATGGAACAATATCAAAAGTATGGAAGCGTCATCTCTCAGCAATCCATCATGTCTTGAAAGGTCAAAAGCTCGTTCTGGCTGGAGATGGCAGGAATGATAGTATGGGCCATAGTGCCAAATATGGAACCTACAGCCTGTTGGATATAAATGTCAACCAAATTGTATACACTGTAACAGTTCAAGTATGTGCAAATAATAATAATAATAATAATCATCATCATCATCATCATCATCATCATCATCATCATCATCATCATCATCATCATCATCATCATCATCATCATCATCATCATCATCATCATCATCATCATCATCATCATCATCATCATCATCATCATCATCATCATCATCATCAGATAAAAAAGAAACCTTGTGGAATTGTAATATACAGCAACATTCGCTGATCTTAAGACACAGGGACTGATAATGATTACAATCACAAAACTAAGGGGCACTTTTATTTGTTGTAGAGCAATGAGGTCAAGTCTAGCTATCATATGGAATTAGAGGGGCTTAAAAGGGGGCTGGAAGATCTAAAAAGCAAAAAGTTGCGTGTAAAAGCCTTAATCACAGACAGACATACTCAAATAAGGAAATGGTTAAGGGAAAACCATAAGAGTATTAAGCACTTTTTTGACATATGGCATGTAGCTAAAGGTATGTAAGACACAAAAGTGATAAAGGCATTTGATAGGTCAATGGTATTTCATATCAAAATGTAAATACTACTCACATTATATTGAAGGACTCCAAAAGAAACTGAAAAGCCTTGCCAAAAAGAAAAATTGTTCCTTGGTTGGAGATTGGTCAAAGGCTATAAACCATCATCTATACTATTGTGCAACCACCAGTGTGGGCAACCAAGATCTAGCCCTTGCAAAATGGCTTTCAATTTGCAATCACATATGCAACAAACACAAAGGCCATGGCAATAAGTTGTATCCCCAATGCACTCACCCACGTCTTCGTAAGAAATGGTTTAAGCCAGGTAAGATATGGCATGAATACATAAAGCACATTGTGGTAAATGAATAAGTTAATAAACAAATAAATAAATTTAAGAAATATATAGATAGTTATATGTACAAAATTTACTTGGTATTAAAATATCTTACAATGAATACCTAATGTATGATAATAATGGCAACAGCACTGATTAAAAGATATAGCTTACACTGACTTTTCACTTATCTATTTTGAAAGGCTCAGAAGCATTTGAAAAACTTTCTGATCTTCTGGAGAGGAAGAAAATGCAGAATGATGTAAGGCAGCTTTCCCCATATGGTCAGACCTCATCTATAGAAGGGTTCCACAGCATTGTCAACCATTTTGCACCAAAGATGGTGCATTTTTCATATGATGGAATGACGAGTCGGTATGATATAGCTCACTTTTGCAATATATAGAGAGTAGAAAAACTAAAGTGTTGTATAATCAATCTAACAAGTATACTATGTTCACTGATTGTTTTTATACACTTTTGTAGGACAATTCTTGCAGTAATGCACTTTAATGAAAACAATAATAGAGACCAAGCAGTAAACCTAGAAGGGGAACCAGAATATGCCATACAATTTCCCAAAGCCAAAAGTGGAGGCTATGTGGTTAGAAAAATAGCTGCTGAGTGTACCTACAGTAAGGAAATTAATTATTTTGATTACAAATAAGTTTACAACATTATCTGTATGTTATATCATTTGCTTGTACACAAATATTGCCATACATGTACATATCTCATATTTCAGACTATGTAGATGAGCTATTCACAGAGATCTTCCTCCTTCTAAAAAATCCCAAACAGGACAGAAAGAAGAATGCACCACCCCCACCCCCCCCTCCCCCCCTCTGAACAAGGACTTTGTGCATCCCAAGAAATCAGAGGCAGTTAAAGAATTGTTCACAAGATATAGTAAATAAACAAATATAAATATTTTCACAGAATTGTGCATTTCTCAGAAACTTTGTTTATTTACTATGAGATTGTTTGTAGTGATGAGGCACAGATGATTTGCTCAAGGTTTGATCACAATTTGGATTTGGTTATTGTTTTAACATGTTAAACCGGTAGTCATAAATATCAATTTGTTAATCTGTGATATCCACAAGCTGCTCTGTGCCATTATATACAGGTAGACTGCTATATACAGGTAAACTTTACATTCAATAAAAAGCAAGAATATCAATAAGCTGCTCTGTGCCATTATATACAGGTAGACTGGTTATAGACAGGTTTCATTGAAGTGGAGTTAAGTGTGCAGATCAGTATATGTAGTTTTTTAAATTAACATTTTTCAATGAGATCTAGTCAGCTCATTATAAACCAAAGCTTTAGTACATAGAAAAAATGTGTAAAGATATAATTGTATTTACTCACTCATCTGCATACTTAAATCCCTCAAAAATAAAATCGTCTTCAAGTCCAGGTGGGGGGAAATGTGCACGAATGCATAAAACTGCACAGACAGGAAGAACAACCCTGACATGAAGTCCTAAGAACCCCCAGCACCACCTTGCCAGTTGTCGATAGGCAATATGCCTATACCTCTTGTGTTCTGGTCCATCTAAGGGGTCTTCATACTGCTGCCTGTACTGAAACCAAGCAGTTTTGAGGACATACTTATTAGTACAGACAGCAGCAAATCCAGGGTGTTGGGTGATGCAAGATGGAACGTTTTCACCTTCTGGCACGTCTGTCATCGTATTCATCACTGCTTGTATTTCATGACAGCACAAACATTCTCTCTGTAGGTCCATGATTTGACAGTTTTCACATTGACACCTGTGGTTAAATAAACAAAGAAAGAGTGTAAAAAAAATATAGCTTACATTCAACTGATAGCATTCCATTATTATCATATAAGAATTCAATCCTTACCAATCAGTATTTGCCATCCGATCGTTCTCCATCACCTCGTCGTCACTTGCAATAACATCACCTTCGCTGCTCGAAGCATCCGGCATAAATTCATGGGGAAGAGCTACATGTAATTCATGGTCATCAGTTTTTGCCTTCAAAACATCGTTTACATCGCTATCATCACTGGAACTGTCAGTGGAACTCATTTTCTGGTTTATTTCGATAAAAAAGTTTGATTAAATAAGAAAACAATCGATTTATAAGCAGTAGCGGCGATAAATCTACGTTCTAATTTATACCGATTGAACGCTAAATGTATATTTTCACGTGAAATTACAAATAAATGCTCATTTTTTTTACACACACCCAAACTCATTTCTTCTCCATTTGCTTAACTAGTTAATTCAAGATTTTTCATTGTCATTGGGGCTAAATAACTTGGAGAAACAAACAAGATCAAACTCACCTTTTCAACTGTGTTTTCAAGATGGCCGCCATCGTTCCTCCTCCTACGTCACAGCTACGGAACGTCAAATGACCTTGGAATTTGACCTTGGCAAATACGCTCGCTTTTTTGCTCAAAACATCATGGATTTTGATATTTTTTTTAATTTTTAAAATGATATTAAATACAAAACAACCACTTTTCTATCTAATGATGATAAAATCAAACCACTTATTTTTGGCGATACTTGCACTTTAAGTAAAAAAATAATTTACTTTTTCTACATAAATACCAAACTACAATCATTGACAAAAGTGTTGGCACGAATGTGATAAAGTTATTTTAGCACTGCTGAAATTCTACTTCTCCCCCCACCCCCCTTCGCAATGTTGAGGTGGGAGTCATTGTTTGGTGCTTGTGTGGTTGACCTGTCAATGCGCCATCATTTCACACCAACATTGATGTGGGGGGAAGGGGGGGGAAATTTTTTATACTTAAAATAAATGAAGTAGTCACTATGAGATAAAATACTAAAATCGTGCCAACTACTTTTGACAATGATTGTAGATCTGTAACTAAGAATCACTTCTATCTGCCAAAAGCTAACACCAATTATGGGAAATTTAATATTAGATTCAAAGGTCCAAAGTTATGGAATTCAATTGATATTTGCATAAAAAATTGAAAATGTCTTATAAAAAGTTCAAAAATAACGTAAAATTGACATTCATAACTTCTTGATATATTTATATATCCAGTTTTTTGTATGTGTTATTTCTATATTTATTCTCTGTGTTATTTCTATATATATATTCTATTTATTTGTTTCTCTATATATTCTCTATGTATTATTTCTACATATAATTTCTAAGTATTTTTGTTCCTAGAATTCCGTCATCCTTGTAAATAAGTTAATTCAGATATTCAGTCATTGGTCCTAGCACATTTTTAGCTATTTAGTTATTTGCTAGGGCCAGTACCTACTGTACTTAAGTTTGTAATTTTGTATTTTTAAATTGTAATCTCTTGCAAATTCTAGGTGCAATAAAAACGTTGTTGTTATTGTTGTTGTTGTTATAACCATGATAATGATAATAATGATGATGATGATAAATAATTATGTTAACGATGATGATAATGATTATGATAATAATGATAATGATAATAATAATGATAATGATAAAATTTATGATAATGATAATGATAATTATTAATGTAATGATAATGCTGACTAAGACTGAAGAAAACGTATTCTTACCACAATGATCTTCGTCTGCAGAGTCTGGACAATCTTTATGACCGTCACACAAGGAATTGGTTGATATGCATTTTCCACTTGAACAAAGAAACTTGTTGCTGGGGCAACAACGTGCCTCATCAGACCCATCAATACAGTTCCTGTCGCCATTACATTTAAGACGTTTGTCAACACATCGTTTGTTCTTGCACTGGAACTCGTTGTATTTGCAATGGAAACCTTGAAAGAGGGATCAATTACAGACAATCAAATATGTCCAAAGCTCTGCATAATATTTTTCAGAGCCAGCGTTTTTCTCCCATTTCACTATATTTCTTTATGTATGGAATGTGGAAACGTGTTTATCCCCCTTTCCCCTATTTTCATATCTTTTTTTTCAATTTCTCCCAGTTTATTTAAGCTTTTTGCATAAAAATGTAGTCCTTACACTTTAGATGTCTTCTAATATAAATCCTTAAATGTATTTATATATATATATTGCTGTATAAATATTGCATTAATTTTTCCAACAGAGAAATAAGTAAAGTTAAGTAAAGAACCATATGGTACGTCCGAAGTCCCTTTAGCCGAAGCTAATCGTCCAGCGAGCAGGAGGGAAATACAAAAGTCAAATAATAAATTTGGGATATATTTTAGCGGACATAAAATAGAGCTAAGCATCACTAGCTGGAAACTGTACCTGGTTTTCCATAACTTGGAGTCAGAGTGCACATCATTGTAGAGACTTTGATGTCTGTTATCGCTACATTAACTGTCCCATTTACGTTTCCATCGCCGTAGAACTCTACCTGCAAACGATACACACATTCTGCACAGTTACTGTATTACATTTAATGTACTTAGTGTAGCTGTTTTTCCTTTTAGGTGCGTATCATGTGTTTAAGCCTACAGAGCCACCGTTCTTGTGTAGTGTTTTGATATATCTGGTTTTGGAGTTCCTGTGTTATCTATATAAGCGCGGTAAATATGGGGCCATGACCGAAACGTACACTCCTCAAGAATGCCTGCTTTTGATTTGATTTACATTCTAGATAAAGCACGCTAATAGCGGGGTTTATCTAGATAAAGCACTTGAATTGGAAATGAGCCGTTATTATCCTAGATACAACCCTGTGAATAACAAAGAAAACCGAGTCAAATGTGGATTAATTGGTAATACAATTACGCAATAAATATCTTTGCTTAATCAAAATGAGTGTCCTCTGTTCTTATCCAATGATCATAAGAAAAGTCACAATTAATGGTCAACGCTTAAAAGGCTGCGAGGGAAAATGAACCTACCTTGAAGGGGTGATTTGCCCTCAATGGTATTTGAGCTTCAAGCCAGGTATTGCCATGGTAACCGGTTAAATTCCAAAGAAGTGTTTTAACTGAGTTAGTGACCTGATAAACCTCCAAGGATGCAATTGACATGTTTAGAGGCAACAGGTACAGAAACTGAAGGCATACACCAGACTCCACGTAAAACGGCTTTAGTTGGATTTCATCACTTTGTAAGGAAGCTGAATAATTACCATTTATAACGATAGAGTGATCTAAAAAGGAAATAATAAAAACGGCTTATGGACGAGCGTTATTTTCTAAAACGATGCATGATGGGAATCTGCGTCCATGCAGATTTTAGCAATGTCCGCTTAAATCAATAACGGTCAGATTTTTAATTTTCTTTTCAAACAATTCCTAGCATGTTAGTAATATATCCTAGCTAGGTTGTAAAAGGACTTAGTTTACCCTCATGCTTTGCACAAGATAATAATGGCGCCCTATTTTGATTTGAGATATGTTTTATTATTTTAGGCGCTGCGCTACACGCAAGAAATACAGTGTTAGCAGACAAAATGCTGCCTCGTTTAAGCAAAATTTCCGGTTTATTTTAATAAACTCGAAAAGGTTAAAAGCAAGTTTAACAAGTCTTAAGAGTCAATGTCTGTAATGGTCGAGAATCGCCAGACAGCAGTGAAAAAAATGAAATTGCTCATATTATGCCTAAATAACCTTTGTGGTAAGACATTTTCAGAAATCCAAGTCTTAGTCCTGGGCGCCTTTTATTTTTCGAGAAATCGCTAAAGGTTGATTTTGGGGTCCTGACGGGCTTGGGCACCCTGTGTTGAAAAGGAAAATGTAAGGTTTTCTCGGCGCTCGTACGGCTTTGCGTTTGATTTTATCTCAACTATTTTTTTTATTTAGCAAAGATACATTATTCCTTATCAATTTAATGTAAAAATTGTTTTGATAATGCACGTTTTGAATAAATTACGGAATTTTCAATTGACACTACTTTGACGTCTCCAAAACATCGCTATTTTTGCTTATTTTCAATGTGCCTAAATCGGTCGTGGTACATGCACCAGAACTAAAAAAATACCACTGTGCTATAGCCTAACCCTTCTAGAATAACATATCAAAAAGTTATTGGCGGCACGCTAAACCTCGTTTCCTGAGAGAACCAAATGTGCTGGCCTTTTTCACTCAAGTAAGCGTTACACAAAGCACAGTGTATATGTCAACAACTTTTACTTTCGCTCTTTTTAGCTAAAATCAACTTAAAACAAGCACATTTCTCATGATATGAGTTTAGAATGGTATTTTATAGCTTTTTGACCTGGATTATTGCACAAATCTATCATCGGTTGAGATTATGTGGTCACGCAAAGACTATTCACTGCAGGCTATATTTAGACTGTCTAGGCCATCGTGACAAAGCGTGTGTCTTTTGTTGTTTCCAAAGAAATAAACTACAAAAACGTTTCCATTTAAAGAAAGCATATCAATATAACAAATAGAACAACTACATTTCCCATACTTTGCGTTAGAATGACATTTTGTATATGTTTGACCTCAATTAGTATGACAATTATTTTGTTATTCTGTCAGTTAAAGCACTTCGGTCTTCTTCGCAGACGTAGTCAATTTTACCAAACGTTTACATTGCTTTTAAAACCATCACAGAACCATAACGTTCAACTGTTTGTACTTAATGATATTTGTAATGTACATAAATCAATATTTACATATTTAAAGTTTATAAATACAACTGGTTACGTACTTTATTACATGTGTAGAAAATATTAGATATTTCAGCGTGTATTGAATTGCGTTGACTGTCTCTGGTACACAGATAAAAAGGTAACAACATATTTAAGTGATAAAAATACCAACTAAAGGTTTATAAAAACTATTTACAACTAGCTGGCAAAAAACCAACCTCTATCGAAAATACATATGAAAACGAGTGTACGTATGTACCGCGTAGTGCCCTGATTGCGTGACTATATCTTACTGACTATCGTCGATCAGTAACACGTTTAACCCAATATCTAGGTTAAAGACATTACTTAACGGAACATAAACAAATTCGGGATATATACAACTATTTGCAACTAGCTGTTTACAAAATACTAGCCTCCTCCGCAGGCATCTTTTAGGCAGAAGAAACGAAGAAAAAGAACACTAACACGACGCGGGCTTCCTGTGGCATATGGCAAAAAATGACTAGGCTTCGTCGTCCTCGAATTTTCAACATAGGAACCCTAAACTCACTCTCGGACTCAGAAGTTGCCTGCGGAGATCGCTAGAAGGCTAGCAAAAACCAACCTCTATTGAAAATACATATGAAAAATAGTGCACGTAGTGATTGCGTGCAATCATTTTTCATCTATCTCATCTGCATAACATGTAAGCGCATGCATTCCTCTGGGTTTTTTTAAGTAGACACTGTACACTTCCCTGCACGAGCAAGAAGTAACTTAGACTCAGAAGAAACATCGCAGTTATCACTGACTTTATACAAAGAAAGGTGGTTGAAAACATCTTTGTCGCAGTATCCAAGAGTCGTACATTCGGTGATGGTTGCATTGTATGAACTGGGCCCGGGGGGGGGGGGGGGGGGGGGGGGGGGGGGGGGTACTTGTACTCTGACGGGGACGTTCCGCTGGTACCTCTAAACCCTGACCCTATTTAAGACAGCAGAATCCTAAAAATATGTACCCTACTTCAAGACAAATTGGTAAAAAGTAGACCCTATCCAAGACTCAAGGGGGAAATTGTATACCCTAGGTAAGGCAATTTAAGACAAATTAGGCCAAGTTGTATACCCTATTCAAGACGCCAAGGCAAAAAAACCATACCATATTTTAGTCCATGGGCCAAGGCCATCAAAATCAACTTTTCGTAGCACCCCCCAGTAGACATAGTTTAATTGGTATCAAAATAAAGCTTATGGTCTATATTTTCTGAATTCACTTGTTTACAAGTTTCAAACCTGTGCTATAGCGAGAAATAAAGCTTTTCCCACGGGGGGTAGGGTAGGGGAGATTTGTACATTATGGTATTTACAATAGGAAACTTAACCCACATCTCTAACAAATGTAAATAAAAATAATTGAAACTTACAGAATACAGTTGCTATGTCCTTATCTAACTGTACATGTTATTGGATGACGTTCTGAGGTTTCCATGGCAACAGGCACCACTGGGATTTGACTCAATGCTGAAAATATGAGATTTTTCACACAAAAAATGTACAAAAGTAAGCTGCAAATACCTCACTCCAGCTCATTAATGGAAAATGTTGCTCAGATAGTCAAAAGGCATATTAGTGGTTAAGAATCACTTTAATTCACATAAGTTGAACACCTCCTTAAGACTGAAGATTTTATATCACTCAATACCCTACATTACACAGCAATGCTATTGAAATATATTCCTGTTATTCTAATAGCAATATGCTTCTATTCCTACTCAGATGACATATCTTTGAATTTCAAATGCATTAAAGAATAATTTTTACTTCAACTTATTGACTGTTTCATTGCCATGGCAACATGTTTTGCATAAAACCTCAATTTCTTATCATAGCATTAGATCTAATTCATATTCAAACCGAAAGATGTAAAATCTCCCTATAAAATCTGTTGTTCTCAGGACAGTTCACATTTTTTTTTCTCCTTCCCCTCCCAAAAATGAAAACCCTTCATAATTCTAAAAAAAATCACTTAAAGTATTCTCCTTGTTCCTTTCTGTTCCATTCCTATTTTTCCTATCCCATGGTTCAATGCTGTGAGAGTTGCTTTCCATTTGTTTGGTGAGAAGGTAAGTTTTGAATTAAAAGACTTTTTATATTAATTAAGAGCTCATATCTATCATAGAAATTATCATCATGTGTCTGTTACAAAATTAGGGCAGTGATTTTGCTTTAAAAGCATGTCTTTACTATAATTATAACTTAAACTTTTTTAAACTTCTTTGTATTATCTGTAAGTATCCAGGCGATCGTTCAAAAAATCAAGATTGTTTGGTTGCTTAAACAAAATTCACAGATGCAGACATGGAGAGATCAAAGTCATGTTTGAAAAATCGTTCTTTCATTACAAATATGCTTATAATATTATTGCTAACACAAGTGTTATTTGATCGATCATATAGTGGGGGAAAAATGCATATCGAATAATCGAAGGATTTTACCGATGTCGTTGATGTCCTCAAGTCATCTATCAACTCACATTTGACAGTCTTACCTGCATTGTAAGTAAACCTGGATATATTTTTGTTGATTTTCTTAGAGTTTAAAACTCTAAACTGTTGAAATCCTCCAGAATTTGCAGTAAATAACCACATCAAACTGTCCACCATTTTGAATAAGAAACAACACACTAAACCTGGCCTTCAACAAAGGAGGCCCAAATGAACACAGGGATCCCATTTAATGACTGCATGTTTTTAAGTGTCAAAAATATTTTACAGCAACAAACAAATGTGTATCATTACTTAGCTCATGTTGAGATGATAATAATCATATAACATTAGTTTGTTATACATTTTTATAGAACTTGATATACAATGCAAAACCCAAATTGGGATGGGTGTTTATGTCATGTACGCGATGATGCTACTGGTTCCCTGACACGATTCACAGACACAAGTTGGAGAAAATTTGAACAATGTGCCAATAAAAGATTAGATCAAATATATTCTGTAATGAAAGACCACTGGAATGATGGCCCAAAAGGTTTTTACCATAGGCAGTGCTACCAGAAGTACACAAACATTGCTTATTTGTCAAGGTTAGTTATTTGAAATGTGTTTCTGATCATTTTATATTTATCCTGCGCGATAAAAATAATTTTTTTTTTTATTTATTTAAGGAAAGAAACTGTTTCTTCAGCCCCCTTTGCAGAAAGCTATTTTACGTCTAGCTGTGGGCCAACAATACCGAAACGTCTTAGATATAATTCGATTGAATTCAAAGAAGAAAAATGTATTATCTGCCAGAAAGAGAAGGTGATTAAAGGAAGGCCAGGAAACCCTCGAACCCTCGAACCCGTGAGCCTCTGTCTCAAAATGTTAGTGAGACTGGCAGCTCTTCTCTTCTTAAGGCAGCGCAGATAAGAGAGAATGATCATGTCTTATTACAGATCACTGGGCAAGACACAATCGCGAAAGAAATCAAATATCATCGTTCATGCTACAAAGACTTTACCAAAGCAGATTCTTTAGCTAAGATCGAGGAGAGAAACTGCGAGCATGAGGATAACAGAACGCATGCCTACAATGATGCCTTTCAAGAAATACGTAGGTGCGTCCAGATGGAAGTGATATGGAAGAACAAAATAGTTAGTATTTCAGACCTTACTTCACAGTTTATGATCGAACTTTCCAAGCGCGGTGTTGACGTATCAGATTATAGATCCTCTAAGTTAAAAGAAAGACTAAAGAAAAGCTTTGGTGATCTTTTGTCCTTTAAACAGCCTGTTAGAAAGAATGAGTCTGAGCTTATATATCATACTCATGTAGAAAAAGGAGAATTTGCTGATAACATGTACAGTTAGATAAGGACATAGCAACTGTATTCTGTAAGTTTCAATCATTTTTATTCACATTTGTTAGAGATGTGGGTTAAGTTTCCTATTGTAAATACCATAATGTACAAATCTCCCCTACCCTACCCCGCGTGGGAAAAGCCTTATTTCTCGCTATAGCACAGGTTTGATACTTGTAAACAAGTGAATTCAGAAAATATAGACCATAAGCTTTATTTTGATACCAATTAAGCTATGTCTACTGGGGGGTGCTACGAAAAGTTGATTTTGATGGCCTTTTGAGGCCTTGGCCCATGGACTATTTGGCGGAACGTCCCCGTATAGTAAATATAAGGGAGTAGTGCGAACACAACGAACTATACAACTAATATATGTCAATTTTTGTCGGGCCGTAAAATGTATTTTCTATCAAAGGAAATGTATTTAATTTCACATTCTATCATCAGAAATTGAAAAATGAGAGACTTTGCTAGCAGAGAAATACAACAGTCACGTAAGACACACGCTTTGTCACGATGGCCAAGACAGTCTAAATATAGCTTGCTGTGAATAGTCTTTGCGTGACCACATAATCTCAACCGATGATAGATTTGTGCAATAATCCAGGTCAAAAAGCTATAAAATACCATTCTAAACTCATATCATGAGAAATGTGCTTGTTTTAAGTTGATTTTAGCTAAAAAAAAAGCGAAAGTAAAAGTTGTTGACATATACACTGTGCTTTGTGTAACGCTTACTTGAGTGAAAAAGGCCGACACATTTGGTTCTCTTAGGAAACGAAGTTTAGCGTGCCGCCAATAACTTTTTGATATGTTATTCTAGAAGGGTTAGGCTATAGCACAGTGGTATTTTTTTAGTTCTGGTGCATGTACCACGACCGATTTAGGCACATTGAAAATAAGCAAAAATAGCGATGTTTTGGAGACGTCAAAGTAGTGTCAATTGAAAATTCCGTAATTTATTCAAAACGTGCATTATCAAAACAATTTTTACATTAAATTGATAAGGAATAATGTATCTTTGCTAAATAAAAAAAATAGTTGAGATAAAATCAAACGCAAAGCCGTACGAGCGCCGAGAAAACCGTACATTTTCCTTTTCAACACAGGGTGCCCAGGCCCGTCAGGACCCCAAAATCAACTTTTAGCGATTTCTCGAAAAATAAAAGGCGCCCAGGACTAAGAGTTGGATTTCTGAAAATGTCTTACCACAAAGGTTAACGTTATTTAGGCATAATATGAGCAATTTCATTTTTTCACTGCTGTCCGGCGATTCTCGACCATTACAGACATTGACTCTTAACAAGTTTTTTTCTTAACATATTGTGCTGAGTTATTTGTTGCTTTTTTCTGTATTGTTCTGTTCCATAGATTGGTGTCCTGGATTACCTTTGGTGGAGATTTTCTCTTGTAGCGCTGTCCAAGATGAGTCCCCGCCATTGCTGTGAAGCCATCCGCACAATCCTCTTGTAAACGAGCACTCGTGGATCTGATTCGCTAAAATAGGATAATTCTTATATAAAAAATATATGATACACTCTGCGGTCTTAGTAATAGGAATAGTAAAACACTTTCTAAAGCAGAATTATATACATTTTATCGTCTCCAGGCGTTTTGAAATTAAGTGAGAAGAAAGTCGGGTTTTTTTTGCTGCAGTTAACCAAAATTGGTAATGATATTGCTAAAATGTTTTACAACTTTGAAGCAAGTTTCCAAGTTGTACAAACATTTCCCTGTTGCATGCAACAGTCGTAAGCAAGTTGTCCGGTTAACTTACACGGAGCAATTCGTATCGTAAGGATGGCGTCACCTAGTTGCGTGCGATAGTTGTAGGAAAAAGTTGTACCGTGTAAGTAGACCTTTACAAATAATTGTATTGTGAACGAACATTGCATACCCAATAAGCATGTTTGAGAATGTCAAGCTAATAACAAGAAGAATATTTATCTTAAAAATTCATATATTCACCATCTGGTAAATCTCATATTTGATAGCGTTGTAGGGTGACAAGCTGGTCAATTTAGACTAGAGAAAACTATTTTTATCGGAAATTATTCACAAAATACATACCTTTCATATTAATGTACCCAACAGCACGCTTTGCTTTCAGCTCTGATTGGTTGACAAAATCAAAAGCAGCCTTGAAGCAAATATCATGAATAAGTAATAATGCAGTTTCATGTTGTTTAGGACCGCTGTACCATTTGAGCAAAGCGCATTTGCACAGGAATAATTTAACCTCTATTCCGAGTAATGTGTTTTCCAAAGCTAAACGATCACATTTTTTCGTGCTTTGCTTGGAATTTGTGAATATTTTAACACAAATTGAGGCTTAACCCATGCAAATGCGCCTTTTGTGTAGTACAGCGTTGGTAGATAATTGGATCATTCTGACTAAAGCTTTTAAGAATAAATGAATGAATTGATGAACAATCGAAAGATTGAACGAACGACTAAGTAGATGTGTAGCCAAATGAACAAGCAAATAGAAGAACAAAGGATAAATAAGTGAATAAATAAATGATTGAATGAAAGAATGAATAAAAGAATGAATGGATGGATGAATAAACGAACGAACAAATAAATTATTAATTAAATAAATGGAGCTTGCTATGTAGTGAGATTTGTTATTATTACTATTGTAGTTATTCCTAGCTTTCTTTTTTATAATTTATTGTTGCTCAGGTTGTCGAAACATCAGACATCAACACCATCGGTCTTTCTCAAGACTACACCACCCCGGACGATCATGCCTCATCTACATCAATTTATTGTTATTAAGTTACTCAGTGGAAGTTTAATAATTAAATATAAAATTAATAAAGAAAAATAATGATAACAAGATTGAAGTAATTCAAGGAAGAAACATTCAAGTCATAATTCAATTATCCTATAAAAAATAAAATAAATACCTCTACACTATGTTTTCCTGGTTGAATTACTTTGTTAATAGTGACGGTAACATTAGTGTCTTTACAGTTCATTGCCAGTGATTGAATTATCGAGTATTCTTGATTCAAGAAGACCAAAGAGACATTAAGAGGACAGTTGATGCAGTAAATACCTTCACAGCAATAACGCAATGAAACTGAAAACATAAAAATTACGTGGGAATCTGTTACATTTTCGTTTTCTATTGCAAGTATAGTCTGACCTATATTATAGTGGTTAATTTGATTCAGTAAAACTATGCAAAACATACATACCTTGAAAAGATAAGCTAGGACCAACCAATGCATTATATATGTTGTTTTCATGCAATTTCATATCGAAAACTCTTTTCCCTGCATAACAAGTTGTTGTTAGTTCGTGTAAGCACTAACTGGTATAGTGCTTACAAGGAAAGGAACCTAAACAAATTGATTTTAGTTCGAGTTTATAAGAATGGACCGATCATATTATTCAATTTTAGTATGAGTCATTAATAATAAATGCTCAAATTAATCGATTTTAATAAAAATATACAATTGATAATAGAAAATTGGTGATTATCGAGACAATCACACCATTTCTCTATTTCTTACAGCATTTCGCGCTCTTAGAAATAAGAAATCCATAGTTTTTCTTCAAAAACGACTGGTTAATTTTACTTTTTGAAATGATTTTTGTTTTATACGAAAACAATTATCCACCTCTTGTTTAGTGAATATTAGTGAATAATAACCTTGAATCTGTCTTGATGTACTCCTTGTTGATAATAATGAATGTATTAAACTAAGCATACACAAACTGATATAACCAGAACCGGGCGTTTTTGTACGAAAATGTTTATAAAATGAAAAAAAAAAGAAAAAAAAGACTCTTAGACAAAGAATCCAAGAAACTATAATGTTTTGTTGTACGAATTTCCATCCCTTTCTTACCTGTAAGAGTCCTGTAAAGCCTATCTTTATTTATCGGTTTTTCCTTTGGTCCCCCATTAGCATGCTCCATTTGAACCAATAAGTGATCGGCACCTCCAGCATCGATCATATAGACTTCCATTTGATACATCAAGCATTGACTAAGTAATATTGGTTGAGATAATTGAGTTCGGTATCTGAATAAAAATAATTCTTATTAATAAAAAGAAAGCCAACATCAACCACCGACCAGCTAACCTGTTGGAGTCTTTCCAACCAAGTGAATTGTAATTCATTACTCGTGACCAGGCCTTTGGCCGGCACGAGTCTTAAAGTTTATGCAACGCCGTCTGACTGACCGTCTGTCTTTCTGACTTTCATTAGGGCGTCGAAGATTTTGAAAGCGAGGCGATAACACCCAGCATTCTTTGTGTACTTTCACAAGCTTAGTCGAGGCGGCCATTTTACGAAGACATAAGCAAAATGGACATATTTTATCGAATCAACACGCTTTCCATTCGTAAGGAAGCTGTCCTAGCACCGAAAAACAAAGAAATCTGCGAATATATTGTCGCTTCTCCTTCCATTCGTGAGGAAACTGTCCTAGCAGCGACAAACGAAGAGACTACAGCTATGGTCGAAAAACAAAACAAATTACTAATACAATGAAAAACAGTTAAATATTGGTTTAAGCCACAAATCAAAAACATGAGTGAGTATTATTAATATATTCAATGATAAATCATATTGCAGCAAAACAAGGACGAAATTTATTTGTAATGTCATCAAATGCATTTATTCAATACAATGTTGTACTGAAAATGAGAACTATTGTATTTCTAGACGAAAATTACTTATTTGAGGTGACTTTGAATGGAGTCCTGGCCCTCTAATTCAAGATAATATTGTGCAAACTGTTCAAAGAATTCCTCCAGTGGTATTATTGCAGTCTAGATTATCTGAACGAGGTTTTAAAATTGTTAGATGTTGGTGCAGGTGATCAAATGAGGACTTTGCACCATTTCATTTGATTAGTCCTATATATATACAGGAATTAATTATACTACAATAAATATTGGTCATGTGGATGAAGTACATTATGTTTCAACTTGTGCATTGGATAATTATTCTTTAACATCTATAAATGAATCTGATGGTCGCAGTGATAACATAAACTCTCACATGAATTATATTGCTGAGAGTAAACCATATTTTCTTATTGCAGCATATGTTATGTTTCTGTGTTATAAAATCCTATGGATATTGGAATTATGTAACATTAGATGCCATCAATGAGCAGGCTAGGCTGTATAATATTTGTAATAGTTTTGTACAAAATGATGCCAGTGAATTACCAAATGCTTTAAAGTGCAACTAATGGATAACTCCAAACCCTTTTCAAACGAACCCTTATAGTCTTAAAAACATTATCCCCGAAAATTTCTTAATTTTGGTGCAATCCTGATTTTTTACAGCGCTTTAAACTTATCAAAAACCTAGTGTCCAATCACACTCATCGTTTCAGTACCGCGTTTGGGGAGCCTGGAGCGAAACAATAAAAATACGTCATTGGGGTGACCCTCGGGTTAAATGACCAAATGATTGATGTGTCTAGCGCGAAATATTCTCCTATTTTTTTACAAAATTATGGGCCAATGTCGTATTTATTCCACTAAAAGAGTTAACTAAACTTTGTTAAAGGTAATAGCCATCGAAAAGTACTTATTTTTTGCAATGAGCGCTATCCTGAAGCATAATAAGAGCTCAGTGAAAGCGAACAACAACAACGAACAACACTGGAGTCCTTTGACAAATATAGTATCTAAACGTTTCTTCTCATACAGCCTTCTCGCTACCAAGTGTTCACTACCTTTTTTACAACGCAGAGATGACCTAAGATTATTTCGACTCAATCAGATTATTATATCTTCGATAACGTGCATGCACAAATTAAATTGATCATGATTGCAAACTGATAATGTTTAAATTTTACTTCGACAAACTATTAAATATTTCATAGATTCTAAAATAGATTCTATACTGAGAAATAACTTAGAACGACGACGGGGAAGTATAGAACTAGCTTAAAAGTTTTGCAGCATTATCAAACAGATTTGCATATATTTGCACTGACTGATAAACTTGAAATATAAATGCAATGACAAATGTATTTTTTCGATATTTTGCTGGCCAAGGACTAACTAATGTACTATCTTGAAAACTTTCAGAACGAATTAGGTATTACAAATCCTCTTTCGGTAGTTAAATAGAAAATCATTTGCAAACATCTTACATATTATGTCAGTGAAAATTTCAGGAATTTTTCAAGAGAAATAATAAAATACATGCATTACATTCGCGAGTTAATGTTTGAATGCTGACTGATAGACTCAGTTAATAGGTCGTGTTATAGTTATTTCGAAGGCCATTTCGAAGCTAACAGAATCAGTCTATCTCGACTAATAGTGACCATTAGTCTGAAATAGAAATAGTCTGAAATAGTTTTTCTTACTAGTATTTAGAATCTGCAAGTTTCAATATCTATTTGCACGTTAATCGCTAAATTAGAGAGTATTTTAAAAAGCTTATTGAAGTTTAAAAATCTCATTAAAGTTTATCAGTTCAGTCGTGATATACAGCGGCAATCTTCTATTTTACACGGCGAGATTCGAGCTTTGGACGTTCTTGCTCTTTGTTAACTTATATTCTCTTTTAATCGTTCCCGGCCTTCAATTCAGCTTCTTATTCTTCTGCTGCTTTGATTTCCTTATTATATTCTGATATCCTTTGTCAGCTAGCGGTTCATCAGCGCATAGTATCAACGTGAATACTCATCTTCACTTATACTTTCTTCGTTGTCTTGGCCGCAGGCGTCTTCGTAATGCATTTTACTTTCTTCGAAAAATCGCTTTCATAGCTGCTTTTTTTCTTTTAAGATTATTGAATCTGATTCACAAGATGATATTCTTTCGATAAAAATTACATAAATTACCAAAAGGGCAATTTACAGCTTTAAATATTCGAAAAACTTTCAATCTTTACAAATTTCCCATACATTCCTTTGGGGATTTTTGAAGACGCTCACCCTGATGACGTCACTACCAGTCTCCTCATTCGCGCGGTCGTGTGAATGTATGGGGCAACTTCAAAGCTCTTTTAAAAATCAGGATTGCACCAATAATAAGAAATTGTCGGGGGTAATGTTTTTAAGACTATAAGGGTTCGTTTGAAAAGGGTTTGGAGTTAACCATTAGTTGCACTTTAAAGATATATGATACCATTATTGACCTAGAATGCGCATAAGTCTACCATGCTTTACTGACATCAAGTAGTTCTTCAAGTAAAACATTCCTCAAGAAGTGCATTATAGAAAATATTATTATCAAAACAACCGGTTTCATGCTTTGTTTCTCTGGTTATTCTATAAACTGTATTATTCAACAAAATCGAACATCTTTGAAGTATTTTCTATTGGCATGTAAAAATGACCAGCTAATACTTTCTAACACAGCGTTTACTGATGGCAACTGTCTTATTAAAACATTTTGTGACATAAAAGAGCAAAGCTCCCAATGTGAAGCAAAATATGTACTATATTCTCTTTCCAGTTCTCAAATATCCAGTGATAAGGAAAGACACAATACTCTAAAGAAATTTAAATTAAACAAACAAAAGATGCAAATTAACAATAGAGATGTATTCAAAAATGGAACCCCCAAAGAAAAAAATAAGGTTGCAAGTGACAGTAAAATCACACTGGGAAGTGTAGCTCAGGTCTCGATCACTTACAAAAGAAATAGTATTTCATCCCTTATGCAGCTAAGAATCCAAGTACTCCAGTAGCACTAGTTTCATATTCATATTCTTTGAGTTTCAGCAGCTTCATAACATTGTACATAAATTGTGTGCGTTCAGTGACAACTGTCTTAAATGCATTTCTGCCATTCAAATCTGTAAACTAGTTCCAGCTTACCCAAGCTCATCACCTTGCATCCAGGGCACGAGTGTACGCACCATCAGGGCGTCTAGTTTCAAATATTTCACTATTCGATGTACGACCATGCGTAACAAAGGGTATATAAAGGGGGAAACAATGATAACTTAACAATCGTCGGTCGAGTAGTGAAACTCAGGAAGACGGGGATAAATACATCCATTGACGGGTTCCATTGAATTGGAAATTAGCTTAGGATTGGGGATGGTTCAACAATAGCCCGACAGGCATTCTTTCATGTTTCCCTCCTCTCCCACCCTAGCTCATGATTATGCGCTTCATGCTTCATATCCTGCGGACTCGTACCCTTCCCATAACTCTTTTGTCCGTAAGCCTTTGTGAAGTATTGTTGCGTATTGAATATATTACTGTCTTTTTAAACACTTACCTGTCAAACTGGTACCTTCCAGTAGTTTTTTGTACATACGCTAGTGTTTGTTTCTTTTTTGTAGGCCTGTAACCAATTCCTTCCTCGGAGACGTAGCCTAACATTAGGTCACACTCGTCATCGCAAGCTACTGTGAACTTGTAGTTTCCTGTGAAAGGAATCTGAAAAAGAAAACTTTAATTGAGAGATTTGAAGCCTCTAAACCGTTCGTAATTTCCCGAAAGCTGCAAATTATATACTTCAATTATATACTACAATTCACTAGATGTGGTACATCCTTACCTGTAGAAATGTCATCAGGTATTGTGCATAATATTCCGCTAAATTAACTGTCCCGATAAGACTATCAATAGTATCTTCACTAGCGGGTCTTTTAGTAAACATGACATCATCCTTTATCCTCGCAGCAGTTTTAGCTGCATCGAACCAAATTCGACGTCGTACTCCATGCATGTTTTTACGCTCTGAAATCGAATGAAAACCATGATGATTGTAATGACAACGCGATGGTGATAACGATTATAAAAATAGGCAGTCTAGACTGCAAAAAGCTTCTGTTTTATATTAATATAAATATGAAAAAAATATATAAAAACACAGTTAGAGAGAACTGCTGATAAGGCCCTTCAGAAAAGTATATTCAAGAAAAGCAAAGAAAAGTGATATTACAAAGCTATTCTGAAATTAAGTGACAACACAGGGAAAATAAATAAATGAATGAATGGGAATGAATAAATAAACAAATCATGTACTAGTTTTTAAGTATCAAGTAGTGTGTGTTGTATGAAGTCGATGAACTTACAATTTTTACAATGTGGTTTCACTAACAAAATGACTTTCACCAGGTATAATAATTTTAGTTTTTTTAATACTGAATTGATATAACACATTATCATGATTAAATGGAATAATAACGGTTGCAAGAGTTAATTGATATAATAAAAGTATTATGAGATAACACATTGCATGACAAAATTATATATACATACATACATAACTATATTTAAACTCGGATTTAAGAGTAGCGTACAGAATGCAGCTAATGTTTCCGATATATTTTACATATCTATTTGATAGCCATCCTATAAAATCAAAGTTTTTGCTGCAGGTGGCTAATTTTTCAGTTTGTATAGATATCATACATATAGGCACTTATCAATCTATTACTCAACCAGAAACAACAAACAACTTTGGTTGCATGTTATTATTTTTTTGCTTAAGTTTTTTGTCTTTTAATTTATAGCAGATTCTTGATCTCTTTCAGAATGTTTATCTGGGACATTTATACCTATTGTTGATATATCTTTTGAAAAATCTGCAAAACAATGTACAAAATATTAAGTTAGACAATTATCTAAACTGAATCATATATTTGCAATACATTTTAAACTCTAGATAAACAAAGATAATTTGCAAAGTACGGTATTCTTAATTCAAACAGTCAGATAAGCTCAAAGTAATTACATGTAAGCCGAATTATAATGATATCACTGAACTATGATAAGCTTTATATGTAGCGGTATATTACTCTCGGTTGCCAAACTTTAATCATTCCATTTCAGTTTCAAAGAGTTATTTAAAAGAAAAGAAACAATAAATAGCCGAGATTGGTTCACTCGACAATTTATATCTGGTTGTAGAAGCAGAAATGGTGAAGATCGTTAGGGGAATTTGGACCGTAAAAATCTCAACCGAGAGTCAAAATGCATAAAAATCGATAAATTAAAACACTTGACACAATTTCTATGAAGTATTTCCCAGTTTCCAAATATAAAGTTTTAAAAAACATTGAAAATAGAACAGTAACGTACCTCGATAAACGACTGACTGGACGGCCCCCGACTATTTCTTGACCATATTAGAACAGTATTTATCAAGAGTATTCAAGCAAGAAATGCATCGATGCCTTTCCAAATAGTATAAAGTGTATAAACATGTTGAGTTGGTTAGCTTTATCAACATTTTAAAATGTGGTGTTAAAGGGCAACTGACGTGTCAAATTGACCATTTTTAAAAAAAATATTTATTTATTGGAGAACTCAAAAATATAGTTTTTACGTCCTGAAAACGAACCCTGAATTTTTTTTATAGACTTTAAAATATTTTTTTTATCGTTTGGACGCCGCCATACGAAACAAACCGCCGTCACGTGATACGTCATAACGTCAAAGACAAAGCGCTCGAGCAAATTATGGAGGATTACTAGAGTTGTAATATGTAAGCTTATTGTCCCAAGCTTCTCGAGCTTCTCACGAGAAAATGGTCAATTGTTGTGTCCCAGACTGCACCAATTATTCTTCCAAAACTAAAAAATGTGAGCTATCATAACATACCTAAAGATTTAAAGCTTCAAAAAGCTTGGATATCCCGAATAAGAAGGTAAAACATGCCGCCATTAAAGAATTGTTACGTCTGTAGCGAACATTTCACCGACGAATGCTTTGAAACAGACCTCTATCAGCAGCTATCCGGTAAAAAGAGAAAAAGACGACTTAAAGTAGATGCAATTCCTAGTCTATTTAGCTTTGCCTCGTCTTCCGTATCGGGTAAAAGAAGAGCAACTTCGGAAAATCGTATCAAACGACAGAGACAACAAAAGGTAGGTTCGTTGAAAGATAACTTTAAAACATGTGTGAACTTTACTTTTCTATATGCCGTGAATGTACTTCATTGTGTAAAAATGATTTGAAATTTGTTTTAAAACGGTTTTTATATCATATCGTACCTGTATTTAAAATTATCCAAACTATTTTTGTTTTGCTGACTCTTTTAATAAACTTCACTATGTCAAAATTTGTCAAAGTCTAGTTCTACGTAAGACTTATATTATTAGTATTTATTCACTTTGAGAAGTATGAAATAAAATTACCTGAAAGCAATTACGAAAACATTATTCTAGGTGTAGACGATAGAATAGTGAATTATATTATATTGTATTTTAAAATAACAGTATACAAGTGGAGAGATAAATTGAAAAGGCCCTCATTAAATAGTTTTCTAAATTTTTTAAGTTATAACAAAAATGTAGAATACCAGAATACCATTCTTGCGAAAACAAGAAATGCTGTGTTTAAACATATTGATAAATGGAAATTCATTGAACCAGCTCTTAAGTAATATTTGGCAAGTTGTGTTCACAAGTTGTGTTTACTGTTTTTTTGTTTTATTTTCCTTTTAATTCTGTGTACATTTATATATTTTTTATTATTTGATAAAAATCTAGAAGAGTACACTTATAGTTATGTATTTATTGCCAAACTTTTTCTAGTTAACTTTATTATTTGTGCATCTATTGATTTTTGTTAGTGTGGGTACATGTATGCTGCATGTATACAGTATATGTTTATTCTAACATTCTATTAATTGAAATGTATACCTGTGAGATTCAAGTTGCTTGTCACTTGCATCAAATTTTACATGATATTCAGTCTCTTAAATATTCACATGAAGTTGATGGAAACCTGTTTATTTATCATACTATTTAAGGTAATGAATATTCTTTCTCTTTTAGATAGTGGAAAACCTCTTGGCCCCAAGTGTGTGTGAAGAAGTCATGGAAGTTAATGATGAAATTAGTGAAGAAAAAGAACAAACCCCTAACACCCGTGAAATTGGCATCCAGTGCTGCCTTACTGATATACATTACACAGTAACTAAATCAACTACTACACAAACAGATAGTTTTGGTGATGATGATGATGATAATGATGATGATAAAGAACCAACTGTTACTGAGGTACATCCTCTTGAAGACCACTCTTATGCTGTGCAAACAAATGTGTTACCACAGGAATCCACTGCTAGTGTATCCCCACAGAAATCTGTTAAGTCAATTGGATCATTTGTGTCTGATGATGAAATCCAGTATGATGATGATGATGACGATGACTACACACTCCCTTGTTCCCAAGAAACACATTCCTCTACTGACAGTGAGATATCAGAACCAGAGACCACCTTTGAAAGCTTCGTTGATGAGCCTAAATACTTGGTGTTTTTGTCAAACTTGAAGGAACTGTTTCGCCTATGTACAAAATGTGGTGCTGTTACTATTTCAGAACCGGAATTCTTACACACAGGAAGTATGCTCACTGCAAAAACAAAATGTCTCAATGGCCATGAGACTGTGTGGAACTCACAGCCCATAATCAATGGTGGTTGTGTTGGTAATTTATTAATTTGTTCTTCAATTCTGTTCACTGGGAATACTTATAGTAGAATTAATGACTTTGCCACATGCCTTGGACTACATTTTATCAGTGAAAAATTGTTCTACCGTAAGCAAGATAAGTTTTTGTTCCCTGTAATCAATGATACCTGGGAAATAGAAAGACAAAACACTATTGACCAATTGTTGACTCAGGAGAAAATCAATTTGAATGGTGATGCACGGTGTGATAGTCCTGGCCACAATGCGAAGTATAGCACTTATACAATGATGGACGGTGGCTCTAGTAAAATTGTTTCATTCAATCTGGTACAGGTCACTGAGGTGACATCTTCAAACGCCATGGAGAAAGAGGGTTTTGTACGCTGTTTACAGAATCTGGAGAATGACGAGGAGGTAACTATTGACATGATAACGACAGACAGACATACCTCCATAACAAGTTCAATGGAGAAAGATTACTCACACATCAAACATCAGTATGATGTTTGGCACCTGGCTAAGTCAATAGTTAAAAAATTAAATAAGAAGGCAAAGTTGAAGAAAAATCAGGATCTGGCCCAATGGATACAGTCCATTTCAAATCACTTGTGGTGGTGTTCAGCAACATGTGGGGGTAGTGTACAGCTCCTGAGAGAGAAGTGGGTGTCTATCTTAAACCATGTTTTAAACAAGCACAGCTGGAGGAACGCAGAGCTGTTCACTAAGTGTGCACATCCTCGTCTTACAAGAAGACAAGCACGTACCAAGTGCTGGTTAAAGCCAGGGTCATCAGCCTATGTAGCACTTGAAGAAGTCGTTCTTCAACCAAAGCTGTTGAAAGATATTGGAAAGCTCACTGAGTTCTGCCACACAGGTGGCCTGGAGGTCTATCACTCCATGCTTTTGATGTACTGCCCTAAAAGAGAGCACTTCTCTTACAAGGGAATGTTGGCCAGAACACAGCTTGCTGCCATTGACAACAATCACAACGCCAACCGAAAACAGGCAGAGATCCAGAAAGGTGATAGGAAGGGAGAAGCACGCTATCGATCCTGCTTTACAAAAATGCAAAAGCGCTGGGTGGTAAAACCTGTGAAAAAGAAAAAGAGTCTCACATTCCTCCCTGAGATGCAGAAGAAAGTGCTGAAATTGTATGCTGGTACAGAAAATTACCAGAGGGCAAAAGAAGTCGAGCTACCTGCTAACATTGCAAGTAAACAAAAACCTGCCAAACAAGAGTTGATTGAAAGACACAGGTCTAGATTCTCAAGATAATTTATAAGACAGTATCAATAACCAATTAAGAACTCTCTTTTGATGGTAAGTGACTTAACATTAGTAACACGTACAAGAGTTTCTATGATGGGAGTGGTTTTCATAGTCATAGACAAAACAATTTAGTAAATTAACATACATTACAGTTATATCATAAAGTGATACTTTAATTGAATAATATTGTCATAACAGAAACTGAGTAGGTTTCATGAACCTTTGAAATGTATACCAGAAGATATTATGAAATACTATGGTAAAAGGTTTTGAATTACATGTGGTTTGGTATATATTTTATATTGCACTATATTTTTTCACGCTCAAGTGTAAAAACTTGATTATGAATGGGATTATGCACACCATTGTCTGTTTATATTAATAAGTAATAAAACCAATGTTCACAAAAACTACAGTGTCCTTATTTGTCTACTTTAGAGTGGTTTTCATAAACCAGTGAAATACTTAAAGTGTACTTCCCTTAATTACTTGTTATTTTGCACGTTTTTCTTTGTCATTTCGGTGTGTTACATCCTATAACACTTTGGTTATTACACTTTGTTTCACTGGTTTTTGAAAATCCCTATTAGAAACTAATGTGTTTCCATTAACCCTGTGAACTATGATTAGTGTAGTTATTAGTAGAGTACAAACACTAAAAGTGTGCAATACTTTGTACTATTTACCACTAAATAGTGTTGATTAAACAATAGAGAACAAAAGAATTTGCATAATTTAGCAGTATTTAGTGGTATTTATGTTGCACACTTTTAGTGTTTGTACTCTACTAAATAGAATAAGATCCTGTTTTTTCTATTGTTTAAGTTAATAGTGCTATTTAGAAATAAGCATAAAATTAAACAATTACATCATTGATTACTAGAGTGAAGTTCACACATGAGAAAGAACAATCACTAATTCAACAAAAGACAAAACAAAGACTGTCATGCTGTTTTGTTACCAATCATTCACAAGTAACAAATCCTTAATATTTACAAAATGAGATCACTAGTTTTTTAACAGTTATATATAAATTACTAGAGTGATGGCTATTAGATTATGACAATGTTGATGCATTTGAAAAGAAACAATTGCAGTATATAAAAAGTAATGGGAATGTTTATTCATCAGCATAATGGAATCCCTCAAATTGAAAATTTTCTTCCAGTCCAGGGGGAGGGAAGTGCTGTCTTATGCACATACTAGCACAGGATGGAAGAACAACTCTCATTTCTTTACCTAAAATACCCCAACACCATCTTGCTAATTGTCTATATGCTATATGACGGTATTGTTTGTGTTCTGGGCCCTCATATGCATCTTTGTATTGCTGCTTGTATTGTGACCAGGCTGTTTTTAGTACATATTTGTTAGTACATACAGGTAAAAACCCAGGATGCTGTGTTATACATGGCACTGGCTGTTCTGAGTCTCCATCAGTTACAATTGACTGGCATACTGAAAACACACTGTTGATTTCTTGACAGCATATGCATTCTTCAATTCTATCCATAATTTGGCAATTACCACAGGTGCACCTATATACACAATGATTCAGTATTAGTAATATTAAAATAAAAACACTGAAATATAGTAGTATTATTTTGCACAATGAATTAATTAATTGTAACTGGTTTTGAGGATGAAGTAGCTTCAGTTACTAGCTTATAGAACTAGAGTACAAACACTATAAAATGTGTGTAACATAAATACTGCTAAATCATGTTAATCCTATTACTGTTTAGTTAAAACTATTTAGTAGTAAAATAGTGCAAAGTGTTGCAGACATTTTATAGTGTTTGTACTCTACAACACTAACACGGTAAGTGACAAATTAAACTTTATGGAATGCATAGTTGCAGTATACAGTTTAATCCTTCAAAATCGTTTAATCAACAGCAGCATACTATCTAAAATAAGCAATATGAAGAGGTTTTAACAACTTTATTTTGTGAGATAAAGCCTTGCTCGGACACATGTTTACTCGTATATTTAATAGCCGTTTAATTAGTTGACAAAAAGACAAAAAAAATCAGTTTTAGTTCTGTTCACTTACCAAGAAGAATTAATTAGCCGGTTATTGACTTCCTCGTCTTCTTCACTGCCATTAGAGGCATTAGAAACGCTGTTTGAGGTGGAATCTTCCTCTGAACAAAGCTGTTAAGGTTCGAACTGGTAAGGCCGAATGCCATACTCATCCATGTCACCTTCGTCGTCGTAATATTCATCAAAACTTTCAACTCTAGAGTTTTCAGAATCGCAAGAGACAGAGCTTGAATCGGACATTATTTTCTTGACGAAAGAGTAGTTTTTTCCTCAATAAACAATCAAGCAAACCTGGGAAATAACACTAAGAGCAACTTACAGCTCAAACAGTGGAAGATCGTGGAAGATACGCTTTGACGTCGTGACGTAACATGACGTATTTCTGAGCCCGCGATATACCGGCGTTCAAACGATAAAAAAAAAATTTAAAGTCTATAAAAAAAATTCAGGGTTCGTTTTCAGGACGTAAAAACTATATTTTTGAGTTCTCCAATAAATAAATATTTTTTTAAAAAATGGTCAATTTGACACGTCAGTTGCCCTTTAAGTCACGATCAAGCCATTACACTAGAGGCAAAACAAGTTATTTGTTTTCTGCCTCACGTCCGCCATTTTGATTTCGATGGAGGACAGTAGCTTCGTGTAAACCTTTCAATCGATAATTTATTAATAATAAGCCGAAAAGAGAGACGTGGATCGTCGTGGATCACGTTAAATGCTTCAACCAATCATTGTTAAAAAAAGTAGACCACGATCGATAATCGAATGATTTGTGCAGTATTTTGGGCTTCCTTTGTTTACACTCAGACTCAGATTCCTACTCGTTGTCTCGGTGCAATTAAGTTATGGGAGACAGAGGAGTAGCCTTCCCCTTTACTCGCTAAGCTTCCATGCGGGTTTAATGAAGGATGTGGGAGAGAACCCTAGGTGTTTAATTGAGATCAAGGAAATGCATAAACATCACTTTACGGGTTTGGGAGTAGTATTTCAACGTGTCTAACGAACGACTTCCATCCGGCGTGCTCCGGGGAAACGCCCAGTAGTGTGCGAGGTAACCGTCTCGTCAATTGATGGCCATTACTAGCCACCTAGATATGATGGTAGAGTACGTCTCTCTTGCATGGCCGTGAGATATTCGTAGTTGGCCCACATGGCGGTCGTCTATGTATTTAAAGCATGGTACGCCAAGGAATTGTGTTATGTCTACGCCACTGGAGAGAAGGGAATATTTCGGCCCTTTTGATGTAATCTGCCTGCTGTGAAGAGGCCTGGGTTCCGAAACCGAAGCATACGCGCGGAAGCGAAGGCTTTACCTTGTGATACCATCTCATAGAGGGGAGTGGTCCGGTCCAGTTAGTGGGGTTGCCTTCCCAGTCGCACAAGTTTATTTCTTATTGGGATGTTTTTGGCTGCAGAATTCTGAGAACGCCTTGATTGATTGATTGAGATTTTGTGCGTTCAATTTTTTAGCGTAATTTGTTTGAAGAAATCCTCGCTAAATTCTTGAGATAGGATAATCATCGAGTTAGAGGTTGAGTTGAGTTTGAGTTGAGTTTGAGTTAACATTGAGTTAGCTTTGAGTTAGCTTTGAGTTAGCTTTGAGTTAAGTAAAATATGAAATATCAACTTTAAATATCAATATAATTTTAATATATACAATAAAACTGTAAAAAAAATACCTATAAACTTACATATTCAAAAACGAATAAAAACTGCATTATTTCACGTAGTCAATTATAACAACTTTACCTTATATCCTAGCAAATGTAGACAGTTTCTTTCAATGTCACTTCTAGTTAGATTTATTTTTAGTACATTTTCACTTAATACTTGTAAGTTTGACTCTAAATAAATGTAAATAACTGTAAAAAAAAAATACAGACTGGCCGGTAGTCTGGCCGCCATGTTTTTTTCAACACAGGGATCCCATTCATTTTCCGTGTGTTACAACACAGGAAGCCCATTTTTTTTGGAAAAACGAAAACGAAAAATTAAAGATTTTTGTTTTTTTGGCCTGAAAAGCGGGGATTGTTTTAATTCTACATTAAGATAAATAAGAAATTTCCAATACATTTTTGATGCGGCCAGGAGAGTCAACCTCAACAAAATATATAAAATATATATATTAAAAATCTATAAAAATATATTGTCAGAACTTACACCATAAACTTAAACTTACACCATCTTCAAATGTATGGAAGTTGTGTTGCATGTCACTATCTTCCTTGCGATAGACTCATCAGCGATAGACTCATAAGTAGCATTTCATGTATAGTTGAAATAAAACGGCTTTCCCTTATACCCAAAACCCGATTTTTCACAAAAACCCGAAAGAACGCCTGTTTTGCAGGCTATATTATCGTCAGAATAACAGTTTGTTCCATAACTTCTTCCTTTCCCTTTTAATCGCTATTCAGAATAACATATAAGATAGAATAGACCGGCATCAAGGGACAACTGAGCTAATTTACAGAGAATATTGTGTCTGTTTTTTGTGTCAAGAAAACGTAATGTTTAAAAGAAATTGCAGACGAAATACGAAATTTAAGCGCGAAATAAAAATAGTTTTCTCATTAAGTTTTAAAACAGCACTTACCTCGAAATTGATTTGAAATTAAAACAGCAATTAGTTAAATGCTTAACAATTAGGGAATACCATTAAAGCAGAATGAATTCATGCAATACTTACATACAAGACACGGACGTCCAAGATGAACCGCTGACAAAAAACGAGCATGCGTAGATCCACACGTGTCATGTGAAAGTTCCTCGTTGAGGTAGACTCTCCTGGCCGCATCAAAAAAGGATTGGAAATTTCCTATTTATCGTAATGTAGAATTTCGGAACATTAAAACAATCCCCGCTTTTCAGGACAAAAAACAAAAATCTTCAATTTTTCGTTTTCGTTTTTCCAAAAAATGGGCTTCCTGTGTTGTAACACACGGAAAATGAATGGGATCCCTGTGTTGAAAAAAACATGGCGGCCAGTCTATCGGCCAGTCTGTATTTTTTTTTATAGTTATTTACATTTATTTAGAGTCAAACTTACTAGTATTAAGTGAAATTGTACTAAGAATTAATCTAACTAGAAGTGACATTGAAAGAAACTGTCTACATTTGCTAGGATATAAGGTAAACTTGTTATAATTTGACTACGTGAAATAATGCAGTTTTTATTCGTTTTTGAATATGTAAGTTTATAGGTATTTTTTTTTTTACTGTTTTATTGCATATATTAAAATTATATTGATATTTAAAGTTGGTATTTCATATTTTAGTTAACTCAAAGTTAACTCAAAGCTAACTCAATGTTAACTCAAACTCAACTCAAACTCAACTCAACCTCTAACTCGATGATTAGCCAATCCCTAAATTCTTGTATTTTAAAGTAACAACATCAGAATTTCATAAAATAAAATAAATTATTCTCTGATTTTAGTGCTATCTTTTTTGTGTGAATTTGATAATAATGATAATAATGATGGCATGTTTATGTTGAATGTTGGACTGATGCTTGGCTTATCAACAAAATACTCCAGTTTGTGTTTATTCAAAAAGATTACACAATGGATATGATTAAGTGGTAATAGAACTTTGTTTCGTGAAATTTTGCAATCACTCGTATGATTTCAGACCAAATTGTACTCCACTCAGTTCTATTACCATTATTAATAACTCATACACTTACCGATCTTAAAAATTTCAACTTCACATAACACCAACGAAACATTTTTATTATCACTGGTTATCACTTTGACAAATCTCGCTCGTACTGTTGGGCTACAATAGATCTCCGTGACGCCATCATCATCAAACGATGCCGCTGACCGACAAGTTCGTGTTGTATTGTTATCATCCGTTGCCATGACTTTGATCGCAGTATAGGGTTGCATGCAACAATCCGTGATTGTAGTAACCATCACCTTGTGAAGGAATATTTCATTTGGTAGTTCGATGAGCAGAAATGGTTTATTTTCCTAAAATAGTAAAACTAGTTTCAGTTATGATCGCTTAGTTTAACGACCGAAGCGACAGAGACAGAGACAGAGACAGAGACAGAGACAGAGACAGAGACAGAGACAGAGACAGAGACAGAGACAGAGACAGAGACAGAGACAGAGACAGAGACAGAGACAGAGACAGAGACAGAGACAGAGACAGAGACAGAGGAGGTGTAACGATATCTAGGAAATAAGCAGCAGCTGGTATATTCCGTATATTCGAGTTTGTCTTACCAGTTGACTAGAGTAACAAGTAGTCCTATCGCCATCTACTGCATATGTCGGGCTTGAATGTAAAGCATTACTTAAGGTAGACGTGTTGCACTTATAAGCAACATTAACTGGAAAGGAAAAAACAATTATATAGATGATTTTGGTAGCCTTTTATCAATCCCTAGTCGAGACGTCTAACGAGACGTGTAGTTACAAAAACAAAGGATGATATTATTATATTTTCTTTACTAACAACTCTTACCTTCATTTCTCATACATATGGCTCCCTCGGCTTTATATGTCGATCTCTGATTGGACAACTTTAAACTGCTAGTATGCAGCGTCCCATAAGAAACACCTTTATTGAACATTGTAATGTTCGGGCTACCAGTGAGCCATAAACTACTATTCAACGGTAAAACCTCGTCACTTCTACCCATCCATTTCTGGTGGCCTTCAAAGCCGATATAATACGTCGAAAATCTGGGTCTGCTGCTGTTAAGTATGGCTTCCATTCCAATTCGTATATATTCACTATGTATCTTGGCCAAAGTGGCATTCATTTTACCGCAGGCCTGTTTAGCGCTGTCAAAACCATTAACGTTGATGTTTCCGATCAAAAAGCAATTCCCTCGTACGGCTACAAACCCAGAACGACAACGCAGAGATTCTAAAACAAAAGAAGTTATACAAGTATTAATAAATGGGACTAGCTGGCGATTCAGATGTTGCATTGATTGTTCGTGTGGAACTGGTGTTTTGCCGATATTGTATGCGTAACCACAAATCCATTTCGGTCATACAATAGCTGTTTTTATGGATGCATCCAAATGAAATATTCTTTTGTTAATTAGGAATCATACAAATGAGGGGCTATTGAAAAATATTGGAGAAAAGCTCCATTGTTTTGACCAAACATGGCTGCCATTAATTCCCTCTATTACCATTGGCTGTTCACCACTACATTTTGTTTGAAATACATATGCACTAATTATCAAATCCCATACCTGGTTGAATATCTTTGAATTGTTCGATCTCCTTCTCTAATAAAACATCATCATAGATTTGTAAACTTGTGACTTTGCCCTTGAAAGCTTTATTGGTGTGAGATGAGGCTCCTAGTGTTATATCAGAGTCAGCAGATATAGCTTTTCTTGGTAAAAGGATACGAGAAACTACAGTTTGATTTCCAACGCGTATTCCTATAAGCCCCTTATAGTAATCGTACCAAACAGCAATATGAACCCATGAAGATAGTTGAATCCCTTTGCTTTCTATTGAATAAGTTTTTTTTTGCCCCTTGAACGGAATTGTAGCAGCGATTGTTGTTTGGTTTGTTACATAAATCTCTAAGCCTGTGCCATAGCTAACTACTACACCAGGTCCTTCAGGGTAGACCCATGCTAAGATTGTCAACGAGGTCATGATGTCAAGTCGTGTACGTAAAGGAAGTATTAGATTGCTTGAAGGTGATCCATTGAAGTAGTATGAACCGTTTGGCTCGACCCGAGGTCCATCAGCTAAGATCACGTTGCTTGGTGTGCCGAGTGGTAGAGAATCAGGATTCGCTTCCCTGGTGCTACTATTACCATTCAATGGGTAGAAAGCAATAGGAGATTTTGGCCCTTTTAAAAAGAAATTAGCATTGCTATTATTGTTGGTGAGGGTTTTGGTGAGGGTGATAATGTTGATAATGATAATGATGGTGACGATGATGATGCGCTGGTGGTGTTGATAATTATAATATGAAGGTCATATTATGATGAAAGTGATGGTGATAACGCTAATGATGGTGATGATGATGATGATATTTATACGATGATGCTGGTAATGAGAGCAACAGTACCATCAGTAGCAACATCAACGACTGCAAAATTAGGAACAACGCCAGCAAAATAGCAAAACGAACAGCAACAACAAAAAGAAGAAGCAACATTGATAGCATCAGCAGCATCGAAAACAAATATCTAAATACCAAATGTAAACAATCGATTAACTACCGACGCTAGATATTAGTGTTTTTCCTTTTTCCATGCTTACTTCTGATATCTTGACAAATGTAAGCCACAGAATGATCACATGGCATATCATTCCAATGATATCCATTCCATTTTTTATCCAATGCAGGTGCGTCTGATAGAGCTCCGCAAATCCCATCCCCATTTGGTTGGTTAGGTCCCCACAAATTGCTAGGATCTGATGTTTGGCCGTCGTTGGTCCAAATCCACTCAATCGATCCTTGGAAACCTGTATGTATTGTTTTTTTGAAATTGAACTTTTTGAAGATTTGTGATGCAGAAGTGAGAAGCTTGCTATCAAATGTTGCTAACGAGCCACCTAATTTAAGGCACTCACTACGAGCTTTACTCCAGGTTAGTGACCGTACGACAAATCGAACACACGTTGATCTCACTTGATACCATTCATTGCCACACAATGATGTTTCTGAAAAATAGCGATATTAGTTTAATGGCGTCGTCGGGGTTCGTAAACGATAATTTTGGCAAATAAATGTCATTTCCGCGTTACTGCGACAAAGGCTTAGCTATCAAAACGTCAGTTGGTTTATAAACTTTCATAAATCCTTGATTTAAAAAAAAACCACACACACACAAAATATATGTTTGAGTTTTTGAAGCCGTTTAATAAACTCGCAGATGGTTTTTTATCAGGTCAAAAGCACTTGGCTTCGCCTCGTGGTTTTAAGTATAGTTTAATAAACGAGCAGGAGTGTTTTATCAGGATTTCAAAAACTCCGAAGAAATCGTAACCGTGACGAGTGTTTTAACTGAAGATAAAGATTCACCCTAATTTACATAAACTTTAACATGGATTTTCTCTAATAAACTTTCATAAATCCTTGATTTAAAAAAAATAATCTAGGTTGGAGTTTTTGAAGCCGTTCAATAAACTCGCAGATCGTGTTTTATCAGGTCTAAAACCACTTGGCTTCGCCTCGTGGTTTTAAATCCTGATAAAACACTCCTGCTCGTTTATTATAGTCCCCTCTATATGAGGTATATGGTATGATATATATAAATAAGTATATATCAAAATTATTTCAAATACTTACCTCGCTTAGTAATGTCTGTCACACCAAACGAGAAAACAATTCCCGTGCAGCACTTCTTAGCTGTATATCTATTTGTTTGCACTTCTATTTTCGAATTTTCGAAATTGCCAAATGGACTCGCGGAATAGATCCTTTTACCAGCATTCGGTAGAAGTGGAAAGCTATCAAGAGGAAAATTGTTTGAGTCTCGTGTATCTAGACCTTTTTTGAACATGGGAGGTGAGCTGTAGATATATACTTGCTGATCAAAATCGACAGTTGTGTTAATTTGGAAACTTAGGAAGTTCGACCATCCGTTCGATTCTATTGTCGGTTGCGTAATGTCAAACTGTAGATCGTCTCCTTTTATTATCAGGGAAAATGACTTGGTTTCTGTAAAATGAAAATTAAAGGTAACTGCTACAGTTGAATACAAAATAGTAACTATACCAGGTAATCACTTCGGCACACAGCATTCGTGGGTATATTGCAGGAAGCTTCAGGCTTATCGCTCTCAGCTGCCTGCAATATGCCCAAGCATGCTGCGTGCCTCTATTATTTATCTATTAAATAATATCCAATTCTTAAATATCCGTTTCAGTTGCAGTCGAGGCTACTGTCGATAATTTCGGCTAATTTTAAGTCCGACGTATTTTTGGGGGGTTGACAATTATCGTTCTGGGTATTTTTCTTGGGTCAAGAGAAGTATTTGTAAGGTCTTAAAAAGAAACCCGTATTTTTTGGGGTTTTCACATCTCCGAGTTCACTTTTTGTTTCGATCCCTGTATCAGATTTGGGAGTAAAATTTCAGGTTTGAGTGTTTTTTAGGGGGTTGCAATATAAAGCTCCGTCGGGTATAAAGGAGATTGCGCATCGTTTACATGTTAGTGAGACTTTTGTAAAAACATCGACAAGATTTATCGAAACAACTTGTCTGTTTTCCTATATTTGGGTTTCTTCTAAGTCTAAGTATCTATATCTTCAAAGTCTTCTGTATTTATTGTGCTACAAGACGTCATTTTGCTAGCTTCTTGCCCAAGCATAAATACACCTATTTCAAAAGACGTTGTCAGAAGGAGATTGCAATCTGCAATCTAAGACCGAAATGAATTGTGGGGTACGGCAGTTTTTTCTCATTGCGTGCACTTTGTGGTGTCTAATATGGCGACGGTAAATATAAATTTGAAGGTTCTAAGCACACACACACAAAAAAAAAACCAGGGCCAGGCCTGGTTTTTGCAGTACGTAATTTTCCTTAATGCATTTCTGTCTCAGATTGCAGATTCAGATCTCCTTCTGACAACGTTTTTTGAAATAGGTGTATACAAAACAAAACTAGAAGTAGTGAAGTCAGCTCGCATGTGAAATGTCGAGCGGGCTCACACCTTTTAAGGGTCAGCGGTAATTGACATAAGCACCGCTCCCAGTCGCAGAAAAAATCAAAATCAAACCGAACGTTGAAACTTGCTAGTCGCGATGCAACGATTTCGGCTGTAAATAACTGCTTCTTACCAAAGAGGTCGCAGGAACCCTTTGTAAAGGTTATATCGTCGATAGTAGCATCGCCATAACCACCTGTGCCTCGTATTCCCTCGATGACAATCTAATCCAAATATGATTATTGATAACATTGAAGATAGCAATACAAATGGCCATGGCAGAGGTGTTGGTGGTGGGTGTAGTGATGGTGATGATGGTAGAGATGGTGATGGTGGTGAAGGTGATGCTAATGCTGATGGTGATGGTGATGGTGATAATGGTGATTGTTTTGTCAGTTTAGTTTATTTATTAGTTACAATGATACAATTTTAGAAATATTACATATAAAAATATTTAAACAGTATATATAGATGTGACAGGAGAAGAAAATAAAAAAATACATGCTTAACAAGAAATGCTTTGAAGAAATATAAGAGGTTAAAAATTATTATTATTATTATTATTATGATATGTGATAAATAGAGATTAATACATGGGCGCGCGGAGAATTTAAATGTATCTTCGAGTGTTCAATCTCGACATCACACGAAATTGCTTCCTGTTGTCCATCTCTAAGAGAACTATAATTGGTGACAGACATTAGATTTTTATGACCCGTTACTTGAATAATCTGATTGGGAGGAACGTCGTGATCTTGCAATTTCTGAACAAGAGTTTTTCTCGCACTGTGATATGTGAAGCGTTTATCGCCAGTCAAGCCTGCCTTCTTTGCACATTATTTCGTAATTGTGTTTAGTTTGTTTATCCCCATGGTCTGACTCTTGAACCATTTTGTTTCTGGTAAGGCAAGTTTTACACTGGTAACGTGGTTAATAGACAGATAAAATGGCGCATGATTCTTGAGGTCGTTTGATGCAGTACAGTTTGTACGCAGTGATTGAGTTTCGGTTGTTTGGCACTTCTGTATTCTCGTACATTTTCAGCTTTACAACTCTTCTGTTCGTGAAACAAAAACTTCATCAAACAACATCCATTAAGCTGCAACAATACGCAACATGGTGTGCAAACGCTCGCAACATGTTGGGCCCAACATTGTTGCGTGATGTTGGCCAACAATGTTGCGTGCGTTTGCACGGGCCTCTAGACTTGAGCACTTCTCTAGTTTTAGCAAACGCTTGACCTGTGATAATAGACTGAGTGTAGCGACGTCTCTTCAAATATCGTTCAAATGAAGCAATCATTCCTCTCAGTGAAGTTGGCGCATACTCATCACCACTTTGCTTCATTACAGATAATATGAACCTGCTAATGTGTTTACACATTAGGTCTTGTGGCGGGATTTCTTTAAGCCGACGTCTTTCATTTTGACCTTCCATTAATCACGTTGTTAACAAAGTCATGTCATTTTTTTTTGGTATTGTCATTCTCTTTCAAATCTATGAATGCATCGATATCTTCTTCTTCGAATGCCGGGATAAATCTAGCCATTCTTAAGCAGGATTCGATAAAAAGAAAACAGAAAAAGCCGCACAACTTCGACAAAAGTATTTCTTCGGCGCGAAAACTCATACACAAGAAGTCGCTTTCCTTCTTTTTGAAAGAGCATGTGTAATTTCTGTAGCGTAGTTTGAAAGTCGTGTCGCAAAGTCCGATGTAGGTTTCTTTAGTAGTCGCTGTCGTGATCTCTTCTTGGTAGATGATATTTTGACTTTGACAAAGACCTTCCATAGGGCAGGTTGTGGATTTGCGGCAGTTAAATATATTGTTGTCGGTAAGTATCGGTTTTTGCTTTTTAAGTACAGATGTATTATGGTTAGATATTACGGTTTTTATATTAGGCATGCAGCTGTAATTTAGTTTAAGATTTTGTGGATTAGATTTAGGAAAGTGTAAGTCAATTAGTTTGATAAAGCGCTTTCCAATGTTAGTTTCTACGTTTTTGTGGTTACTCCGTTATACGGAGTACCACTTTGTCATCACGCTGTGTAAGTCCGTCTGTAACAATAGACTGTGACGTCACGATAGATGACGTCTCTGCCCCAAGGCCTAGGTCGGTACGCGCAAATAAAGGTACTTTTATGTACTTTTAGTCGTTATTTCTTTTAAAAACTTAATCGATTAAGGAGATCCTATTTCAAGTTTCATCTGCCGGATAATTGAAGGGCAAAATTCTTTTTTTTAATAAAGACGAGGATATCTTGGCCGGAATAATCCGCCGTTAGCGAAGACCTTTCACAGAAGATGTGCCACGCCAGCAGAATTGCATTCGCTTCCGTATATTATCAAGCACTGTCAAACAGAAATCTTGAGTTTATACTGATTAATGTGCTATATTTGTTCTTCATAATGTCAGAGAACGTGACTTCCTTCACGAAGCCTACAAAGCGAACACCGTCAACACGACATAAAAACATTCAGATCGGCCTGTCTGAAAACCACTCTCAACAGCCCAAATCGCCTCAAAAATTACACAAATTGCTTAAATAACTATCTATCTTTCTTGTTCTGACGTTGAATTTTCAAGAACAACTTCAAGTTTTCGAAGCATTCAAGTTTTCGAACTCTATATCCATTATCGCATACTCAAATCTTCGTAGCGGCGCTTTGGGGGGAGGGGACGGGATGAAATGTCAACACTTTGTAACACAGGCATCCCGGTACATAGAAATATATGTCGAACAGATTCATACAGCCCAAAATCCATCTATAAAAACTAGGGGACGTCGTGGTGGACAATTTCCATCACGAAGTTACTGCTCAAGGCCCATTACTACAGTTTTTTCAAGACGAAAGACTACTGAGTTCAATGAACTGAAACGAATTTCTACATCTTCATTACATATTCAAAATCAACATCTTCGTTCTGGCCCACTGGTGTTTAGAAATGTGAATAATTTAATCTCAGTCCCAATTACTTCAAGTCCATCTCAGCCCAAGATAATTCCTAAGTGCCTCATCATTAATGCAAGATCCATTGCAAAACCGGATGCTTTGCCGGCGCTGTATTGTGAATTAAAGTCGCAAAATTGTGATATTTGCTGTATCTCTGAAACTTGGTTAAACCAAAACATTCCTACTCATCTTATCTGCCCTAGTGGTTTTTCTATATTACGCAAGGACAGGTCTGGTCGTCAAGGCGGTGGAGTTGCTATACTGTGTAGAGGCGATTGGCAGCTGGAAAGATTAGAAGGCGACTTTTCCTCTGATTTTGAGTGTTTATGGGCCAAAGTATCAACTAGTAACTCTGTATTTTACATCGCTGCCGTGTATCATCCTCCTGAGCCTCAGTACAACGCTGATGAACTTACTGACTTTTTGTCCAATACATGCAACGATATTCTGTCTTCTGATCCTAACTCTAAGCTTATCATTTGTGGAGACTTAAATCAACTACAATACAAAGACTTACTTCTGCAGAATTCACTGCTTCAAATGGTTAGATCTCCAACAAGGAAGGACAAGATACTCGATGTTTTCATTACTAACGTTCCCCATTTGTGGGATAAGATAACTGTATCTAAGTGTCTAGTCAGATCTGATCACTCGATGGTAATAGCCTGCCCTCGTGTTTCTGCTAAACCTGTTAGAAAGACCACTAGTTTTAGAGATGCGAGAGAACAAAATAAGATTCAAATGAGTCGTTGATTACAAGAACTGAACTGGACTGATGTAATTTCAAGTGAAAAGGTTGATGATAAAGTCAAATTAGTACAAGAAAAAATCATGTTGTTGTATGACAGCTGCTTCCCGATGATTTCCGTCAGAGTTTCTTCAAAGGACCCTCCTTTTGTGTCACCGTTGGTTAAGCACCTGCTGAATGAAAGACGGAAGCTGTTTAAACGCGACAGTGGTAGTGTGGCTAGACAAACCCTAATCGAAAAAATCAACGATTTGATTAGGAAAAACCAACTTCTAGCAGTGAAAAATGACATCAACAAGAATGATAAAGGATCTAAATCGTGGTGGGGTATCGTCAATTCAATAACTGGTCGGAAGTCTTCTCATGTATCCATCAGCTCGATTATTAATCCAGATGAAATTAATAATTATTTCTGTGCCATAAACACAGATCCTAACTACGCTGAACCTGAAACTTTGACAATTCCTGTTGGTACTAGAATCCCGGAGGTCTCTACTGAAACTGTTTGCAACTTTCTACTTAAACTGAAGAGAACAGCTGCTGGTCCTGATCAACTACCTTTCTGGCTGTGGGGAGACTTTGCTTTTGATCTGGCTCCTATCATAACTCACATCTTCAATTGTTCTCTAAGATGTCAAACAGTCCCTAATTCGTGGAAAATGGCCGACATCATGCCGTTACCAAAGGAGACACCATTTAAGACTTGTAATCAGCTTAGACCCATATCATTAACTAATATTTTAAAACTGAGCTTTTTAATAGCATAGATAAGTTTATAGGATCTGATCAATTTGCTTACCGTAAAGGCTATAATACCACAATGGCCATGATTAAGTGTCAGCATGAATGGCTTAAATGGCTTGACGGCGATGCTGATTTTATAAGGGTTTTTTCATTCGATTTCAGTAAGGCCTTCGATTCAGTTCCGCATGATATTGTTTGTAAAAAGTTAAGAAATCTTGAAATCAACCCCTATATTCATAATTGGATAGTAAATTTTTTAATGGGCAGACAACAGAGGGTTGTTGTTGATGGTATTAGTACGAATTATCTTGCTATAAATAGAGGTATTCCCCAAGGGACGGTATTGGGACCCATTCTTTTTTCGATAATGGTCAATGACATAAAGGCAGTAAATCCAACTAGTAACCTTTTGGTCAAATATGCAGATGATATTTCGTTAAGCGTACCTGTTGGTACTAAATTAAATCACACAGATAGCGAGATCGAGGTTAGATCTATTATGACATGGGCAGAAAATAATCGTATGAGTTTAAACCTCGGGAAAACATGGGAAATGTTAATGAGAGGGAGAACCACAAAGGATCAGCCTGACCCGCTGCCTTTCATTAAGCGTAAATCAAGTTTAAGACTTTTAGGAGTCACTTTTGAGGATAGCCCAACTAGTTGGGATGAACATTTTGATTATATGTTAAATAAAGCCAGCAGTCGCCTATACATCTTGCGCGTTTGCAAATATTATGGGTTTTCAGTAGACTACTTAGATCTTCTTTTTAAGTCGTTAATTCTTTCAATTTTTACATATGCTATAGAAGTCTGGGGTGGTGCCTCTTATAATAAATATCTTAGTCGTATTGATAGATTTTTTAGTAGAGCTTTTAAATCAGGTTATACCAAAGATTGTTACTCTATATTAAGTATTTTACGGGAAAGGGATCTCAAACTTTGGGAGAAAATAAAGTCGCCAAAAAGTCCACTCTATTGTTTACTGCCACCCACCAGGAATCGTATTTTAAGAAATAGGGGCCATTCTTTCATTATACCTAGAATTAGAACTGAACGTTTTAAAAGCGTTTTTATTAATAGAAGCTTACTTAATTTTAGATAATTTATTGTAGATAATTTTTAAATAATGTATCATATATAAATTTATTGAATTACTATTACTATTACTATTTTTCTTATTATACATATTATATTTTTTTTCTTACAAATTAACTGTAAACTGAACACGTCTGTTGTCCAGTATGTACATTTTAAATGTAATGAATAAAGACTATTATTTTATTTTCGTGACGTTTATTTCTCAAAAGGTTAATCTTGATAATAATGTTTCTGAGAATTAGTTTTCATTTTCTCAATAAAAACATTATGAAATTTGGAATAAGGACATTTCTCATTAAAATAACCTAAAATTAGTCATAAATGATTTACGTGCATATGTTTATTTTTGTGCACATTTTATACATTTTGTAAACATTAATCAACCAATTTAGTTCCTCCTCACCCTCGGGACTTTCCAAAGTAGCCGGGTTGGCCGCAGAAAATAGGTATAGAATAGGTATATAGGAATAGATTTGGAGCTTTTTATTCTGACCGCCTAATAGAGGGTGACCACTTAATGGGTGACCGTTTGATAGAGGTACCACTGTATATGTATTGTGTATGATCTATGTATGATACATTATGAATAGCTGTTATTACAGTTATATGCAAATGATTTCAAACAATGGATTAAAATTGAGGCTTTCGGGCAAACCTATTGTTTTCGCCCGAAAGCCTCCACTTCAACCCATTATTCAAAATCATTTGCATATAACTGTAATAACAGCTATTTCAATCCCTCAGAATCCCTTCTGTTCAGTAGCCCAAGTAATCGCTCACAGAGCGTCTAGTTTCCATTTAATCTAATTTTAAAGTAGGTCTATAATTATTTTTCTATTTATTTTAACTTCTACTCTAAATTCAAAAGCCACTCGAATAGCATTTCAGCATTTCACTGCAGAAACTTATAGTATCATCATTTCTAACACTTATTAAACTTAACTGAACAAGTGAGAGTAACCACATGAGCTCCTTTAATTACAGTTGCACGGCCTTGTGTTGTTGTTCGTTGTGGTTTTTAAGATCTTAGTATTATGTTGCTTTATTACGTTGCCATGTTGAGTGTGTAGCAGTAGCTTAGCTTGATCGTGTTGGTGTTAAATATTTTATTAAATTTGTGGCCTCTTGGGAAGTGCTTCCTTATTAATCTTAAAAAGATTTCTGCGCCATCATAACACCCCATAGTAACGTGAAACATTGGGTTGGTCCTTTTTTGATCCAAGAGTAGTCGTGATCAAAAAGAAGGGATTTCCTAGAGTTTTTGATGATAGCCAAAACATCGTCGGTGATGGTGTTTACGGATCTTGCGTAAGCGATTGCTTTGTCTAGGAGCTTTTCGGTTATTGATGGGTAGAATTCAACAATGTTAAACTTTATGAAGCGTGAATTTCCTTTGTTTGGGATGTCAGTGAACCAGTTTATTACGGTTGAGGTGTTTTTCCATTGATTAACTACGATGGTTTTGTTGATGGTGTCCAAGGTACTTTTTTACGACCATTCCCATTTCTAACTGCGATGGATTAATCAGTCGACAAGGGGTAATAGATTTGAAGTTCTCTTTATGGTCTTATAGGGTGATAAATGCGCGGGGCAGTCCGCATTACATTCCCTCCGTCCGTCGAGTTTCAACGTTTTGGCGAGGGATTTAGCTTCTCTGTCGATATCGTCTTTGATATTCGGTTCTGACTTCTTGTAGGACTTTGTGATGTTGTCGTGAAGCAATTTGGTGTATTGGCTGTGAGGCATTTCGTACATATTGCAGGTTTTGTCAGCAGGTACCAGGGGCGGATCTAGGTGAAGGAGGGTGGCTAGCCAAAATGATAAAAGTACAGGATAAACTTGAACGTGAATGTTTATTTATTTTCAAAACATATTTTACGTCGTCTTTCCTTGCATTAATTTATGTAACAGCATCAACATTCTAGAGTGTGTCACGCTAAGACTTTTACAGTGATTTCCCGCCACGGTGTCGACGTCGCGACAATGCGACGCTAAAACGGCTGAATTAATCATCTTTTTTTGCTCGCAAACGGTCCCTTTATACTTCTCATGGGTTTATGCACTGACTGGATCTGACAATGCAGAGCTCAATCACTAACTTTTTTTCGAAAAGAAGGTAAGATATGATGCAGTTTAATACAGTTCGGTGTATTGTGATTATCCTTCGCTATAAAGCATGAAACTATAATTCTTTGACAAAGAGTATTTTCATATTCGTCCTCTTCGAATTCTACGTCAGTAATGATAAGCAAGATTCACAAGATGAACCGCCTCAAAAGAGAAATTGCAATATATATATATATATATATGTCTTCTATTATTAAGCAATCGAGAGAAAGAAACGTTGGGAGCCTTTGTAAGTCTAAGGAATTACTTGATGCTCATTAAAAAAAGGGATTACATATCAAATGCATGGCGCGTGCATCCTATATCAGAGCCCAACATAAAAATATAGAAAGGAAAACGTGCAGAGAAATAAAGCAATATTGCCGCACATTGTTGATGCAGTCCTTTTCTGTGCAAATCAGCAGATTGGTTTACGAGGCCATCGCAATGACAAAGTGTCGTTTGATGATACTCCGACGGCTAACGAAGGGAACTTTATAGCGATCCTGCGTATTTTGGCTGAGAGTAACCCAGTCCTCAAAGATCATCTCAAGGCAGGACCTAATAATGCACGTTATACAAGTAAAACGATTCAAAATGAGATAATTGAAATCTCCGCAAACACTGCGTGATTACTTTCGAAAAACCTTCAGCAAAACCCTAACTTGTCGTTGATAGCAAACGAGACTACATCTCAAAGGAGGGAAGTTTTATCTGTTTGTCTTCGAATCCTAGACTTGACAGATACGTCCCGACATCCTGTAAAACATGAAGTGTTGATCGACTTATGCGACCTTTCAAGAACTACGGGAGCGGCCATAGCTTCAGCAATCTGTGAAAGTTTGAAGAGACACGCGATTGATATTACTCAATGTCGCGGACAAGCCTATGATACCACGACGTCCATGAGCTCGGATAAGAAAGGAGTGCAAGGAGAGATCTCCAAACTTGCTCCTGATGCAGATTATCAAGGCTGCTGCCTCCATAGTCTCAACTTAGTTATTTGCCATGCATGCAAAATCTCATCAGTTCAAAATATGATGGACAGTTGTCAAGAACTGTATAAGTTCTTCAATAATTCACCAAAGAGACAAACATTTATCATCGATGTGCTTTCGCCAGAGTCAAAAAAGCGCAAGCTGAAAGATCTGTGTAAGACCGGTTGGGTAGAGAGACATTCAACGTTTAAAAGTTTGTATGACCTATAGTAATACGTAGTGGTAGCCTTAAATGAAATATGTGGACCTACAGAAGATGATCGCTTTTATCCAAACAACGAAGACTGGAATTGGGTTGCCAATACGAAAACCAAGGCAAACGGACAACCTCACACTATGACTAACTTTGGTCACATAATCAGCTTTGTGTGTTCAAAGGAGTTGTTGCAACCGATGAGGCCAATTGTCACTGCGCTTCAGGGCAGACTCGTGAAAGTCTACTTTGGCTTAAATAAAGTCGAACAAGTTAGATCTTGGTATGAAGATATCCATAATGATATCGATTTTAGGTATCAACGCATTTATACGAAAGCTTTGAGTCTTACAAAGCTGGTTGGTTCAGTTGAACAAAGGCCAAGGATTTGCAGTAGACAAAGACACAGAAATAACTGTCCCGCAGAAACAGTTGCAGATTATTGGAAGAAGACGATAGCGATACCATTTCTGGATGTTATTTGCGAGGAGCAAGGAGTAGATTTAGCGAAGAAAAAAGAGCCCATTTCGAGCTGTGCGCTCTTATCCCTGAAGTGATAGTGACAAAGAATAACAAAGAGTCAGTGGAGCTGATTGAGGTCCTTTCGAATAAGTGGCCAATGCCATCAGCTTTCGAAAGTGAACTGCTACGCTGGCAGAGCCTCTGGAAGAAGAACCCACTCCCATTACCTTCGGTTCCTAGGCCTGTTTCTACACTTCTTGGCAAGTATGCAGATGAAATTTTGTTCCCAAACGTGAGGGAGCTGTTCAAGATCTTAGCAGTTCTACCAATAGAGTACTGAAGTGAATACGTCACCTATTGTCAGTTGTCAAGGAAACTGGTTCCAAACTAAAGTTTCTGTTTGACTCCGGAATCCATGGCAACTGACGTCACACTTCACCACTCTATTGGTAGCACAAAGGCAGAACGATCATTCTCGTGTGTACGTAGAATCCACACGTGATTAAGGAACTCTATGAAAACAGACAGAATGACAGATTTAGCTCGCCCCCAATCCCCGCTGCCCTCGTTTTATTAAAGTTAAAATTTTCTGAATCCGCAGGGGAAAGTAGGGACTGCTCGGAGTCTAGTGATCGCTATGCATTGCTATACCATCCCGCAGTTAAACACACAAAAGATCTACCATTTTTTATTGATAGCCACCCCCCTTTAAAAATCCTAGATCCGCCCCTGAGGTACGAACATGTTCGTGGACGATTGGATGATTTTTTATGGAAGCAAAAAGTTGATAACTTCTCATTAAAATGACCTAAAATAATTTGTTTTTTAAAGTTCCTGTAAGCCAAAGGTGATGTAGGTGGTAATGCCGATGCTGATTGTATAATAACAATGAACGTGGTACTTGATATAGAGAAGCCGACAATGACAATATAAATAATATAGAGACATCCGATACAAATATAAATATAATACGACAACAATGATACATTAGTTTACCTGATAATAGTTTGTGATAGCAATGTGCACCATTCCTTTGTGCCATTTATTACCTCTGTCACCAGATTTCACCCAAAGTGGCTTAAGATCAGACGAGCCTTTTTCTCTAACGTAGATAATCACACAACTCATTGTTCTCCCATACATGTGATAATCAAATGCCATGCACAGATTGCCAGACATCCAGGGGCTAGATATCCGAGCCTGCTTGTCACGATCTTTTCTCCACGAGGATTCCAGGAAAATAAACGTACCAGAGATAATGTTGCAAGGTCTATCTGGAAACATAATATAAACCTTTGGATTAAATCCCACAACGCTCGATTTGACTGATGATTGGTAGTTCGCATGGACTTTGACTGATTCGATTCATTTTGTTTATTGAAGCCAAACTTGGAGAATAGAAAGATAGTCATTTTTATTATATAACATATAGTGGTATACCGAGTGATATCAAGTAGATAAAAAGCCTATCCTAGTCATGAAGATATCATTGATATCACACATGTGTGATATCACTTTCAACCAATCAACTTTCAGTATTTTCGCGCGCTCTCACAATCTCTCTCAACTGATTGTCTCAACTGATTGTCGTGTACATCGACACTGTTTGTCTAGATTTTTTTGGTTTAAAACGACTATTAGCTATACTGTATGGCATCCAACAGATTTGTTGATATTACTGATGGAGAGCTGAACGAGTTTTTAGAGAAACAGGAAAATGAAAACACAAAAAGAAAAACATCGTATGATGTGGAGCTTTTCAAGGCATTCGTCCAGAAAAATCATGCAGACTTACTTCAAGATCGATTAATTCACGAACTGCAGCCATCTGTTTTGAACGAACTTCTTTCTAAGTTTCTGTATGGTATCAGAAAAAAAGGCGGTACGGAATATGAACCATCGAGTTTACGAGGATTTCTTTCAAGCATTCAACGATATTTGAACAAAGAAAACTACGGTTTGACGATTTTCAACGATGCTCAATTCAAAGGTACCATGGCTACACTTAAGGCAAAACAAAAAGACCTAAAAGCGAAAGGATTTGGCAATAAACCTATGACATCTGAACAACTAACTGATGAGGAAATTGAAATACTTTATGAAGCAAAATGTCTCGGAATTGAAAGTCCTCAAGCGTTAATAAACACTCTCTGGTTAAGCACGACGATTCATTTTGGCCTGAGAGGCGGGAAAGAACAGCGTAAATTACTTTGGGGAGATGTCATCCTGAAGAAAAATTCAGATGGAAAAGAGTACTTAGAATACTCCATTGAACGACAAACGAAAACAAGGACTGGTTCCGACCCTAGAGATACGCGAAAAATCAAGCCGAAAATGTATGCAAAGCCTGAACTACCTCAAGATAGAGATCCGATTCGTGTTTACAAGATTTATGCAAGCAAGCGTCCCGAAACCATGAACACAAATGACTCTCCGTTCTACTTGGCAGTCAATAATGTACAACCTTTTTTTCTTTCAATTCGACCTTGGTTCAAAGCACAGCCAATTGGAATAAACAAGCTCAATAGTATCTTGAAAGATATGGTAAACGATGCTCATCTTGAAAATAAAAGATTGACTAACCACAGTGCTCGAAAGCACCTCGTTCAGAAATTAAACGACAACGAAATTGCACCTACACAAATAATGCAAATTACTGGACATCGAAATGTTAATTCTGTGAACAACTATTCCTCCCTATCAGACAAACAGCAGGAAAATATATCGTCAATTTTGTCATTCAATAGTACAAATGATAATCCAGGTTCACGCGCGTCCACAAGCAACACAACACAGTTAGCTACTGAAGAATACCAAAGCCATCGTAGCCTTGAATCATGTCAGATGCCCTTGACAGGACTGGGATCGCTTATAAGTGGTACAATTGTTGGAGGAACATTTACTTTCAATGTAAACGTCCAGCAGAACGCTCAAGATAGACCTCAAGTCGAAGAGGAGAGCCGAAGAGAGTTTAAGCGTATCCGCAGAGTAGTTGAGAGCAGTGACGAAAGCCAATAGTCTATAGTCGTCGCGGTATGTTTGCAAACTTTGTTTTTGTTAATGCACTTTATGACTTTCAGAAAATTGCAAATATTTTTTCACAATATATTCTAAGCATTTCTTATTTATCATATTTAACTTTACTACAAATTTGTAGAAACATAACTTATTTATAAGCTTAACAGATAAAATTTTTTCATCGCTGACGATTTGTCAATAACAAGAGTGTAACGAAACCATTGTTTGGTAATAAAATATTTTTTTTTATTTGTTTCAATCTGTTATATAATAAACAGAACATTACATGTGCGCTTGGAGATATGAATTTTATCTTCTCGTGTTGAAAAGATATCCCACTCGTTCGCTGCGCTCACTCGTGAGATATCAATTCAACACTCGAAGATAAAATTCATATCTCCGCGCGCCCATGTAATATCCTCTATATATCTAGTTTCTTACTATCTTCTCTTTATATCTCTTTTAGTTTAAATTTAGGAATATAAAAGGTGACGCCGAGTGTTTCTTTGCCTTCTCGATTGCTCTACACGCTCCCACGGTGTTTATTTTATAGTTTATAGACACACATATATAAATATAAATCACAACCATGCATAATCTCAATCTGAAATTAACTAAATTGCTACAAAAACCGACAAGCTCTACGTTATATAGAAATCAGTAACAATTTACCTGTTAGTGGACCCAAGTAGCATTCAATCCCAACCTTTCTAGAGAATTGGCACTGATTGGTACCCCAACCATCAAAGTTACAGTCAGCCAGTCGGAATTCACTGCCTTTGCATGTCACATTAATAACCCAATTAAAATAAAGTGTAGCTGAGTCGATGTAGTAGAGTTTTCCACCTCTACGGTGCCCAAGCTGTTGACATACAACGTTTGTTACAAGGCTTTGCCAAGGCTGGTAGCATACAGAACCCCATATGTGATTATGATAAATCTGGAGTTCTCCTCTAACAGAGGTGCCTACCAGCCGAACGTCTCCCTCTTTCGACGAGTTTGACTTCTCTGAAAAAAAAAAACCCGCAAATGATCCATTATTCCCGAAATTAAATGCTCACGAACACGATCAATGATATATGGTATTCATACAAGCAATAGTCACCTTGAGGTTTGCATTGTTGTACAATCTGAGTAGTAGGTCCAGTGTTTTTGCTTGGCGTAGACTTGCTTCCTATAGTCCATTCAAGGCCAGTATTATATTCACTATGCCACAAACACAGACCACTGTGCAAGGTGTTTGGCTCTAAGTTGCAATCTCCTAATTGAAAAAAAAAAAAAAAACTGATTCGGATGGTTTAAGATGATCATCGCAATAATTATTATTATAAATGAATGAATGGACTGTCTGCTGAACAGAGCCGCGAATCAGTTTCCAATATGCACAAGCTATTGTCTAGACTGGCCAATTAGAGCGAGCTTTCTTATTGTCAACATCTTCTTCAACGCTATCGTTGTTTATGTATCGTTATCTTTTTGCCTAGATAAATTTCATATTCTGACATATTCTGGACAACCCGAGACGAGAAAGCAGTTTGAACTAGACAAAAGATATAGATTCACCTTGACGAGGGTAGCTCATGCAAACAAAGACAACAATCGAGAGAAAGTAGAAGGCCAGTGGCAGGAAAGCTTATGATGATGAAGACGATGATGATGATGATGATAACTACGTACAATGTACACCATTCAATCGTATACTATACAATACCATATTTCTGGGTGCTTTTTCCATGTTCATCACAAAATCCAGGTTTTAAGGACATCGCCGACAACGCTACAGCTGTTTTGCCTTTAGGACTTGCAATAATGGTTACCTAAAACACAAAGTACTTGGTTACAATCATGTTCAAAATTACCTGTTCTATTATAAACATCACTTACTAGCTCTCACCTTTCCAACTGTAAAATATCGAATCAGTTCTCCGTCTCACTAATTGGAAACCTTTTTTAGAATTTAGATATAGATATATACCTTTTTCGATATCTCAAATACATCGTTCAGTCTTTTTAAAAAGCCTGGTTTACACTAGCGACAGAAGCATAAGCAATTTGCGCAAAATTAGTTGGGATTTGCTCATTACCCGCAATTGTCTTTTCTCACACCTAAAAAAAATAAATGCTTCATTGAGTCTGTGTTTGTTGCTTATCCTTATATGCTTATGCTTATGTCACTAGTGTAAACCAGGCTTAAATGACTTGTTGCTTTCGACAAACTTTTTAAAATAGCTGTATACGTATTATTTTTTATCTGTTTCGGAATTAAATATCACTTTTGAAAACCTTTTCGAAAAGGGCGCATTATCGTACCTGATAGACTCCAGCGTGAGGCAAAGTAATTTGCGTCATCTTAAACTTTGTAGTTTTGTTAACGCTCCATATCTTAAAAACACTACTCGGTTCTTTGGACAATATAACAACATCAAGGTTGCTCTGATCATTTGCTATACTATAATTGAATTCCATACAGTACGGAGAATCTAGACGAGGACTGATCAGATATGCTTTGTTTTGACCTTGGTGTTGCGACGATGGAGAAGTAACGTAGATAAAAGCATTACCTGCAATAGAAACATACAAAAAAGTAAAATAAGAATCAACATGTGGAGATATGTATGGAAAATAATTGAAGTAGCGACCAGTGCCAGAATATGAAGAATCATTTTTCTGCTTTAAAAATAGCATTAACGTATTTGTCAGTCTGTTTGCCTGGCCCTTTGTCTGTTTCTAGTTTTATTAAATTCAATGAAATCATATTTTCGCCTTAGTATGATATTAGCAGCCCCCTAAAACAACAGATTGCATTAAAAAAAAAATAACATTCCAATGTGTCTCTCTCAGTCTGTCTAAGGCCTCTTTTACATGAATCCGATCCGACTGAAACCGCATAGAAATATTTGCGTCCACACGAATCCTGTTGATCGTTTCCTATTCAAAAGTATGCGGTTTCAGTGACCGGATTCACTGGATTCGTGTGGACGATAGGCCGATTCGCATCAAAAAGTATGCGGTTTCAAAAGTATCCGGATCCGTGTAGCCGGGGTCTAATTGCCTGCCTGTCTGGTTTTTTTGCATTGCTTGCTAATGTTTTGTTTAGTTAAATTCAATAGAATCATATTTTCGCCCTAGAATGGGGCAGTTCTAAACAGCGAAACAACGGAACGAAACCCGAAACGAAACAGCGGAACGAAACAGAGATAAATTCTTTATATTTCAAAGATTATGCTACAAACATAACCAAATTAACGTACTGTTCAGGCTATGTTTAAAAAGCACTTGTATAAGCTACAAGCTAATCATACCTTCGTGACCGTGGACCGGTAACAGTCCCTTTATTTCTTCTGTCTCTAATTTCTACACTCAAAATGGTGAAAAAGGTAAATTTTCTTCTTCTTTGAGTAACTGGTGTCGATCGAGCAAGCCATTCTCGTACCCAGACCAACTTGGTCGTTCATCTCTCCCGTAATGATGATGGTAATGATGATGATGGGCGGGAGAGATAAAGGACTGAGTTGGTCTGGGTACGAGAATGGAGAGCATGGAGATGGCTACTAACGAAGGTATGCAAGTACTGGAGTTTTTGTTAGCAATGCTTCTTTTCCATCCCAAGATAAATCTATATTTTGTTATTAACCATCAAATGACATGTTGTTTGAATGTCTTCTATAATATTTATGCTTTGGATTCATTCATAAGGTATAGTTTCCTTTTTTTGATATAAATTTTTATCTGAATTTTGTCATAATATCAACATAAAAGGGCTTGTTTGGCCCTGTCATTACCCATTCTCGTTCCCAGAGCCCAGAGCCCACGGTCAACCGTCCAGGGGAAGGTTTTGCCCGGGCGAAACCTTCCGCTGGACGGTTGAACGTGGGCTCTGGGAACGAGAATGTGTCATTGACAGAAGGCAGGTTGGGCTTCCTGTTTCAAGAGCCGTTCTGGGTTTCGTTCCGTTGTTTCGCTGTTTAGAACTGCCCCCTAGAATGTTATTATATAAGCAACCAACTAAAAACAAAAGCTTGCATTGAAATTTATCTTTCCCATTTGTGTTATAACACTGTTATTACCGAATTGCCATTGCAAGCCATCCATGTACAATTTATTGACCACATTTCTCCATCCACATAATGTCCCATTGAAACTGCAATTACCTGTAAAGTGTACGGATAAATAGATAATAAATCAGCACAAAACCTGCATGACATGACAATAGAAAACACAACAATAGCGAAAGCACGATTATAAATCGTAATGGCCTGAACAAAAATAGAGGTCGTAAAGCACGCTATTCAATGATTTACATTGAATATGCAAATTATGCCCATGGGAATTCATTAATGAGAAAGCTAACGATCTTACAGCGCAACGCGTAAAAGTATGGCCACTGATAATGTATTCGCATACTTCTGTCTCGCAATCGATCCAATCAGCGTTGTAGGATTGTGTTATCTTGTCTCGGATCAAAACGCTTATTGGATCGATGGCGAGACAGAAGTATGCGAATACATTATCAGTGACCATACTTTTACGCGTTGCGCTGTAAGGAGTATATAAAGGAAATGACGCTTATTAAATATGCAGTTTCAATCAACCAACAAAGTTACGAGGTTTAAACCACCCACCTCCCACGAGCAAGCCAGGCTAAGTAACGCATAATCCATCGTTCCTATTTCGCTTCCTGGTTTGGGTTTTTCCCAGGCCAGAGTTGCTTTCCATAACTCAATAATAACAATGCATAGGGTAAAATAATACACTATACATTAAGTTTGGGGGGAAGGGGGAGAAAGTGGAGAGGGTGAGGTTCTAAATCTCAATTATAGAACCACTTACATGATTGGTTAGATTGCCTTATAACCATGTTACAATGCTGTGTTAGGTTATCAATAACTTCAATGTTATCAATAGCAATGTCTGCAGTGTCTGAACTACCAGCGGTCGCTTCAAATGATACCTACAAACAAGACAAATTGTTAGATGATTTCTGATTGATTTCTGTGTTAATACATTGTTTGTTTGTTTGTTTACCTGATATTTGTCAGTGTAATTCATGTTAACACAGCCTTTCTTCCAGACATTGCCTTGATTACCACTTAGCCTCCATAAAGTAGCCCGTGTTCCCGTGGTAGTATTTACTGTAACTGCTAGTGATTCTACTGTAGCGCCGTACATATGATAGTAAAAGGTGATTTGTTTAGGACCATTAAGTACTGGACTGATCAGTACTGCCTTGCTATTGTAGATAGTGTGACGAGATGAATCCATGTACGCATAATAACCATTACCTGAAATTAAAATATCGCAAATTTAAACCACTCCACAATACACAAGTCTATATATTGTCACCAACATTGTCAGTTCTATCAGTATATCTCAAATTATGTTAAGGCTTAGGCTGCGCAATGAAGAACTCGAAAATAGTCTAATGCAGCTTTTCACGGTTTGAATTTATGTCTAACTATTTGTTTGTTCGTTTAATAATTGGTGGATTTATTGGTTTGCCCGTTGTACTGCTCATTCTTTCATGTGTTTGTTATTTCGTTCGTTAATGTTTCTTTGCTCTTTAGCTTGTTTGTTTGTTCGTTCGTTTGTTCGTGACATGAACATGATTGGTTAGTTTGTTAGTGTTTAATTTTTCATGTTACAACTAGTTAGTTAGTTTTATTTCGTTATCTTTTTTTTATGCTACTCTATACCTGAAACATCCTTTAAAGATCCAGTTTCAGCAAAGTTTGATTTTTGATTCTTCGAAGTCCAAGAAATGCCAGATCTATGTACGTTACTCCAAAGACAGAACGGTCGACTCACATCAAACGAACAGCTACCTGAAGGAATAAAGAGGAAAAACTTAATAGTAATACCTGTTTGTTCTGTTTGTTGCATACTGAATATTGCACGATGCTTACAGTAAAAACCCGCGAGTAAGAACCTATACCTAAACCCTAATGGTAGTTAAGGTATCATGGAACACAATCATCTTCCAAAACATATAAATTTCAAAAACCTTTTAATGGTGTTCATTTTATTAAAGACTATAGTTTTGGGAAATAATTTTTGTGAAAAGTCTTTTCTTGAAAAACGTGACGCTTAGTTGACTGGAATCTATCAGCAACTGCATATGATAATATCATATCACACAACAACTGTGTCTCATCAAAAGCCTTATTGAGCATTTATATAGAATCTTTATAAAAAGCGAATAATTTGATCACGTTTTACAAGAGTATCATAGGTTTTCAGTTCATTACAAGAAAACTTTATATTTCTTCAGGTTAATCTCAAAAGTATTGATATATTCATAATCTTTATAAATACCTCGGAATGCGGTCATTTCCCTGAGCATTATTTACAGTATGCTCTTAGCATTTTACCGGTTCTGCCTTTCTCTTTAACCTGCCTCTTGCTATACGTTTGCCTTTGCCTTCCAACCTTTCTTCTTCCAACTTTTCTTGCTGATTTTTCTACTATTTTACGTGTATAAACTCAGGGCAATGGTTGATTGGTTACAAGAAATCTTCATTACATAACATGAGACAATGTTTCGGGTTAATGTCCTTCAATAGAAAAACTAAAGTAACCAAACTCGGCCAGTAAACTAACCATGTATTCAACTCCAAACATTACGTATCTTAAACTTTAAATATCGAAAAAATTACAAAAGCAATAATTAAAATACAAAACGCAAACACCGTTTTGTACTTCAACATATGAATAATGCAATGAAGCAAAAAATTAGATCACTTGTTTTGCAACACCAAATATTCAAATATTACACTATTTAAAAAAAATAAAACAATAAAAGATACAATCACGATAATATATGTAATCCTTTTGAAATATCCTTTCAGAAAATATATAGTTTATTACCAGTTGAAGTAAATAGTATCGATTTATCGGAGTTCAAAGTAGATGACCCATTTGTGTTCCATGATACTTTAAGGGCTACCGACGTATTTACTGGGCTTGTCGTGAAATTCAGCTATCCAAGGCTTTGGAAAATGTCTTCATTTAAGTTTTATTTCCGATAAAAAACGACCCGACTACAGCGGTCATAAAAATGGACAGAAAATCGCAGATAGTCGCACATGCAATACTTCAAATGATCATAACTTTGGAAAATCAAAGGGGTACTCCCTTTGTCCAAGTGGTAGCGGTGATCGGCGTACCTTTTAGGGTAAAAATATTTTCTGTTCGTACCTTTAGGATCCTTTTAGGGTTCAGGAGCTGGTTGTACGAAAGCCGATTAGCGCTAATCCAGGATTAAATCGAGGGTTAGATTAACCCAGGGTTAGTTTTGCGTTGCTCAAAGGTCGATTAACGTTAACCTTGGGTTAAAACTAGCTAATCTAGGGTTAAAATTTAACCCTGCTAGCGACCAAGATTAACTTTTTAATCCACGATTAAAGCCGACGAATACAAAATGGCGGACTTGTTTTATCACAATAAATAAGACAAAAACTACTCACATGTATCTTTTAATCCCAAACATATAATCCTTTGAGTAGTAATAATGAATTTACAGTCTTTTTTGACGTTTTTCGCTCGATTCTCTTCGCTATTTGAACTTGAAGTGCTTAGTGACCACTCAAACAGGAAACCCAAACAATGCATCGCTTATTCGATCACTTATTGACCAATCAAATTAAGAAAATCAAAGTAAACACTCTAGCGATTAGCAATTGCGGTCATGCGAATTTTTAATTGTTCAGCGGTCTAGCGCATGCTCGTACAAAACTCCCCTCTGCTATAATAGACTATATCTGGACAAAATTTGAGCGAAATCGATTTTACGCAGTTTGACGGACTACCACTCTTAAATAATCAAAAATAAATAAATAACCTTTTTAACATTTAATTGTTAATTATGGTAATATTTATCGATCAAAATAGTAGGAGATCTAGAATTCTGAATTCACCGAATGACACTGACAGAATGCGATAACCGACTGAGAGAAAATTAATAGCTACGTGGCGAGCATTGGTTGTTTTTGCAAACATTTTGACAAACAAAAGTTGAGAAAATCAATCAATATTGCAAAAACTCACGAGAGAATACACAAAGTTTTTTTTAATTTTCTAAAGAATATAAAGCTCGTTCACATACCTCAATAATAGTTGAAAAATATACTTGTAGTTTTTATCTTTCCTTGTAAACATAGTTATTATATATTTGAGATACTACGCGCGTTGTGATTGGTCGAGCGCTGTGCTTTATAGGTGAACGGAGCACAGTTGTGACGACATCATCACGAATCTCTGTCACGCACCGAACTCGATTTCTTTCAAGCTTTCTGAGCTTTGGCAAAATTAGAAAAACAAAACACTAAAATAAGATATTTTAAATCAGGAAATATTGAGAATCAGCCTATTTTCACACAGAAATACAATCTATTGTTTATATTTAGAAGGCAAAGTGAAGTTTCAAAAGAAAAAAACGTAAAATACAACCAAAAAGTCACCAAAAAAACAAATCGCAAAATAGGACTCAAAACCGGCCAAATATAAAATTACACCAAACTTGATGAGTTCAAGACTTTTACAAAAAGCATAGCTTTCCAAACGATCCTTAAATATTGCATTCTCTAACAAAAACAACTTTGAGCACTGATGTTTTTGCTGAAAAAATTAAGATTACTATCAGTTTCAGCAAACGGTTTGCTTGGGACGAACAGTTGGTGAAAATTTGTCAAAAGGACTGCAAAACGGCATAAATTTAAAACACATATGCTCCATGAGAACAAACTGGCATTTATTACAATTTTTTACTTAAAGAAAAGTGATTTCCATTCATCGTTTATCCATAAAAACTTGTTTTTATCGGCCTTTTGCAGTCCCTTTTGCATAGATTGAACATTCGCACAAGTGTAGCGTGGCGTGACAGTGTTATAGAAGACCGAAATAGGAAACCAAGACGGTAACCAATCAGCGCTCGAGAACTCACATGAATGTTAGTAGGGAGAATTTTGAACAAGAATCAGTAACTTTATCGATAAAAAACGTGAAATTAAAGTGATTTAAGCTTAAACGAAATGAGCAAATATATAATAAAACAAATAGAACAGTCTTTTCCGTGCTCTGTTCAGTTATAAAGCACTCAGAAAGTGAAGAGAGCACTCAAGAAGTGAGGAGAAGCACTCGCTTTCAGCTCGTGCTTCTCCCATCACTTCTTTCGTGCTCTCGTCACTTTCATCGTGCTTTATAACTGAACAGAGCACGGGAAAGCCTGTTATATTTGTTAATTAATAGATTATTAACTATGTTGTAAACAACACGTCGGTGAATTGAGCTATCTTTTGATGAGATATGTCGTTGCTTTTCAGTCACTTTTAAAATGCTATAAATTCACGAGAAGTTTATCTACAAAGTCTACAACGTTTTTGAAGTAAGGAAGTGTTCTTGTATTTCTTTTTCTGCATACAAAAGGATAAACAATCTTGAAAAAGGTCGATTTGCTTGATTCAAAGTCGACCTGTCAGCGATCCTAATGATCCTAATTGGAAAACAGGCCTCGGCGGACCTCGGTCCGTACATCCAAGACCTCGGGCAGTTTTTCACTATACGGACCTCCCAGCCGGTAAATAACATATATATAATAATCAAAATAATATAAAATGATAAAACCAATGTACACTGTTGCATTGTTGGGCTTAGAGTGTATATTGATCACTTTGCTTGTGCTTGTGCACACTGACCTGTTTTGGATGGCTCACTGCAGTAACGGGTACACATTGGTGTTGAGGGGAGATAGTACACGTAGAAACTCCTACAGCTCTTTACATGAATCGTAGTTTTGTACCAACAGCAGCTGTTGACATTTGTAAAACATACTTTACGTTTTACGATTCCTGAAATGGAAATACATCACATTTAAAATGACGGTCAAATATATGATTGACTGACTGACTGACTGACTAAAACACTCCCTCCCTCAATCTTCAACTCCCTCCCTCCCTCTCTCACTCATTGTCTGACTAACACATTATTTGATTAATTAATTGTTTGACAGACTGATTGTTTGGTTGATTGTTTGATTGCTTGATTGACTTACTGATCATGATTGATCAGAATTAATTGTAAATCGTCATTAGTAATTCTTTATTATGTTAATTTATTTATATTAGTAAGGCACGGAGAGAGAAAGTATTCAGTCGGTGTGTGAGTGTTGGACGTGGTGTCTCAAGCTTATGAGGAAAACGTTTACAAGAGAAAGGTTTGGATTGAATAAGTAAACTCATTCTTATTGGATTCTCCGACTAGTGGTGTTAAACTGTTGGAGTCAAGTGGGCCTACGAGGTGGATAACAGCAAATATTCTACGGCCGCATAAAAAAATAGGAATCAAAGGGCCCCAATGACCAACTCGTGGATCATTGTTAGAACATTTTGAAAGCGCTTAGTGATTAGACCACTTTTTATTATTGTACATGTAGATTAACTATTAAAAAGATGAATGATGTTTTGAAACTATTGATATTTATCAAAAAATGTATAATTATATTAGTTATTTGTTTCTAAGCTTTGGTGGCAGTTCGTATTGGAATAATCCAGCTGTCATGTCGTTGTTTTTATCTACCTGCCTGATTAATCTGCTTTCTGGGAATTCGAGGATCTAGTACTAAGGCTCGAATATAACTGACTGTCTGATATTGACATGTTTTAGAAAAACTCTTTCCGTAAAAATGTTAGAAAATAGCAGCTAGCAATTGTATAATGTCTTGAGCAAACCATATACCCAAAGCCAACGCTGATTTGGAAGAGCAAATCGATATAGAACCACAAGAAATCCAAATAAATTTGGCTTTAAATCCAAGATGGCGAATTTTTGCTTGGGCTTCTTGTGGTATTTGGGCTTCCTGTTTTATTTGCGCTACCTGTGGTGTATTACCTCGTGCTTTGAACGACTCAGACGTTTTTAAGCCGGATAGACGTTTTAAAATTCATCGTAAACAAATTCATGAAAAAATATTTACAATGCAGGTATGTTTGTTTTCGTTATTTTTACGTGTCTTTTTTTGAATTGTTAGACTGCTCAATCATTTTGAGCATGCGCGAAGGAATATCTGATTTAGTGACCTCTCTCATATAAATAATTTTGCTTAAAAACTTTAAATTAAAGATACACCATTTTTTACGTTATTAATAATACGTATGCACACATTGTTGGTGATAAATTGATTATATAGTGAAGCCACATGAGAAGTTAGAGTGATTATTTGGGGTATAAATTTTGAATTTACATATAGACTACATAGTGTGAATAGCTTTGTGAGGTTAGAACGTGACCGATATGGTGGGGCCGGGTAAGTTACAAGTGGGGTGGGGTAGGTCGTGACGTATTTACACAGGGAGCCCAAACTGTAGGAGGGGTGGTCTTGATAGTAAACGTCATTACACAGGAAACCCAATTGGGAGAGTGGTTGTTTGAAAGATGATGTAATGCATATACGGCGGTACGCTGACCAAAATCTTAGGGCTCAAAAGTTTACACTGACGATCTAGTGAGCGAGTGAGTGAGTGACACTTCCGGTTCAAAAGCCCCATCCCAATAACTCGAGGATCTTCGATCCACGAGTTAACAATGTAAGGATTTGGGAGTGTACGAAGCAAGGATTAACTTCAGTTACTTCAAGGAGAGTAAAATACCAAGCCAAGTTTGTATTACGCAACCGGTAAATGTATCAATATTTCTACAAACGACTCCAAGGGTGTGAGAAAAGAACTGTGCACTAAAGGCATAGAAAATTATGAGAGAGTGTGAAATTAGAAGTATTTATGTTATTTAAAGAAGCGTTTAAAATATTATATAAATCGGATAATATATTATATTTAGGATATTCTAGTTGAAAATTAAATGATTATATCTAAACGTGTAGTAAATTGTGTCTTCAAATTAGTTAAATATATATCTGGCCTGTCAACACTGATGGATAAAACAAAATATAGAGGTACAAATACCTTGAGATAATGTGGGATGAGAGCCGGTCATCCATCCAGTGAACCGGGCTGAACAATGATAACTAGGAACACACGTTGTTGCTATTTGTATGCCCGCTGACCCAACAAAGCGGTACCAGTTGGGTTTGATGTCATTTCGATCACACTTAAGGCCTTTGTACCTTGGAGGTCCATACCTTGATCGATCGATATTAGACAACCTTTGGTAATTAGAACATTGCCCTGGTGACAAAAAAAGAATTGGCTACAAACAAATATCCGCCAAGATGGTACACAATTATTCCCTTAAATCATTTCTTGTTTGTTATATATATTTTGATAATATAAGACAGAACGCTTATTTCACGACGTTTCGATGTCGCTGACATCATTTTCAAGTAAGGTTTATTCGATAAATTTGAATATTACATTGAGATGATATGAAATTATCCTCTTGGGATAAATACGCGTGACATGCACTAAACAAATCCTTTGGCACGTAAGGAGTCTGACTGTGTGTTTAGACTAGGTCCTTTGTTTCTTATAAACAACATTTCGTTGATCAAGCAGTCGAGCTTGTCCTTGCACTTCTTTAGGATTGTAAAACAGTCAGGCGGGACAGAGTCAATATATGTTATATATATAATAATGATAATAATACAATTCAATTATTTTGTTTGTTTGTTTGTTCGTTTGTTAATTTGTTTATGGCAAACTAATCTTAAATACTCACCATTGACAGATGTTTGTGCTAGAATATTCACCAACACAACACATACTCCCAAATAGGCTATTTCCATGGCTTATGGTAACGCTTATATTAAAAGTTCTTCAGTAAGATGAAGTCAATTTATCAGGAAGTTTTATTGAGCAGACATCTGAAACAAAACCAAATACAAGTAAAAATATTAGTGTCAATTTTCATTTGAATAACATGAAAATTTGCTATTAAATAATAAAATCAACTTTAGAAAAAAAAGAAAAGTCAATTGAAAATGAAAATTACTTGCCTTCAGTTTGCCTTTTGCATAGCAGAGGGGAGTTTTGTATGAGCATGCGCTAGACCGCTGAACTATTTAAAATTCGCATGACCGTAATTGCTAATCGCTGGAGTGTTTACTGCGACTTTCTTAATTTAATTGGTCAGAAAGTGTTAGGTAATTTATGCAATTTCAGAAAAACATTTCCCGTCTCATTGAAAATTAGGCAGCCATTGTTTACGAAGGTGCAAAAGGCATTACAGCAGTCAATCAAAATTTCACAATACCAACTAATTACGGTGTCACGGCGTACTCATCACAGATGTCACGTAATAGTACGAAAGGCGCTGTAATACAATAAAATTGCTATTTTTACTCATTTCCCCATTTTTGCCACTAAAATCAATAGTATGGCATGAAAGAACAGTCAACTGATTGATGTTTTCTGAAATAATATTTTTGGAAGTTTGCCAAAAATGTTAAAAATCATCATGAAATTGGGAAGCGAATGAGTACATAATGTGTTCCAGAATCAACTCAATAAAAAATTAATCAATCGTTTACCGATCTCACTACATTCTTTGCTACATAATTTTTAACACTTCAGCCAAACGTATTTAGGCAAATAACGAGGAAAGTCATCGATTTATTTTGAAAAATAAGAAGAAGAACATTGCAGTTAAATGCTGACGACTGCGGTATACCGATGAATATTTTAAAAAATATCACATTTCCCCTTTTTTTGTAAAATCAAGATTGTGAAATTATCTTTCAATGGAAAAAGGCCTAAGCTTTTTTGCAATAAAATTTTTGAAGTTAGTTTAGATTTTGAGATAAATGATTATGAAATAGTAACATTTTAGCAGTTTCTTGTACGGGACTGCGATTTCATGCGAAATTTCCGCAAAAATAATTGAAGCGATTGGAACGGTGCCTCTTTTAGTTTTCTTTTACACATAAGCATTAACCTTAATTTAAATATCCAGAGTCGTAGTATCTACTGAGCCAAAGAAAACTGACCACGAAGTCTTTGTTTATCCACTGAGTTAGCGGTAATGTCGTGTAGTTAAAGGCGTTTATTCGTGTTACATATAATAAGATTTCTCGTTTTCTTGACATCTAATTGGCACAGCAATATATTCCCCATGTCGAAGAAGGACCTAAAAAGCTCCTAATGCTAATTTACGGCTATCCAAGCAAGAAAACGACGATAAACGATATTAAAAAACGTAAACATTACCCATCTTTCATGCTCATACAAATCTCCCCTCTGCTCTTCTGCAGATAATATGCGAGCAAGAAAAAATAGCTTTTCGCATTTGTTTATCAATTTCAAATATTTTACATGTCATAAAAGAACAATTATCAAGATAATGTCACGTGGTCAGAAATAGGCAATCTGCATACGGAGGTAAAATAAAATAAAATAATCATGAAATACATTAGTCCGTAAAAACCTACACAAGCTGGATTTGGCAAAAAGTTCTTATAACTGCTATCGCGATCCGAGTCGATCGCACAGGATCGTAGAAGGATTTCATGATGGAACTCGATGTGATCAGCAAATACATGCATATTTGGACAAATTTAATCAAAAGCTCAATTCCCTCTATTGGGAATCTGCAATCGTTTGGTTATTCGGGAACAAAGTTTAAAGTGTTTCCCGATAGCTTTTTATTGACCACACTTTTCATTTAGCGGATTGATAAACTTTTCCTGGTCTGATCAAAATGAATTTTACACCAGACATCAAACATAGATGGAAGTTTTGATTGATGTCAATTTGAATTCGATCGGCGTTTTCATGGCAACGAAAAGCAATGATCGTTGGAATAAGTATTCTTAAAATATCTCCAGTTTTCGATGAGCTTCAGAAAAATGACTATATAGGTGTTAAACGTCCCACTCAAGCACAACTATTGAGATGATGATTAAAGTGTTTGATTAGAGCGATTTCGAATAAATCGCACAAACCTTCTGTGACCGCGTATTTTGGATGGATTAGTGTGTCCTTTATATCTTAGTCAGTATTCACCACAGGATGTGTAGATAAAATTGATCACGACCCTAGTTCCCGTACAGCGAAAGACTCGTTCCATTGAACGGCGTTTTCCGTTACACAGCATCTGACTATTACTGCCAAGGAGTCGAAAGAGAGAATGTTGTATTGGATCCTGACACTCCAAACTCAAGAGTAATTTCAAGTCTTCCTGACTCGTACACTAACGTCATTCCTGTCGAAGGTTATACGAAAAAGATCCATTTGCTCCTAACGGTCAGGACGATGTTAGATGAATACCAGTGGGAATACCAGTGGTTGAGCAATGTGGAACGCTTATTGCAAAAAGACGAACTGGACAGAACGGATTACCCATCATGGGCCGGTCATTTCGCATCGTAGCAAACATCCACCTTAAAGTCAGATGCAATTACATCACTTCTACCTCTCTTAGATGACAACACCCACACTTTAACCATGATAAAGGTACGTATTAATTCGATTGCATTAAATAATCAGTAATATACAACTTTTATATTTAGGGTATGCTTTATATTGTGTCAATCTAGACAAGGTAATCTAGAGGACTTCTTTCAACACGAGAACAGCTCAAGTCAACCCAACAAGCGCCATGTTGTAGATGCTAAAATTTTGGATGCAGCTGTCTTTTTGAACATGCTTCCCCCAGGAAATGTAGGACATTTCATGAGTACAGAACAGTAAGTTCTTTCCCTACTTTGCAAGCACACAGTGTAAGGAGAATTGACTTGGTTTGGACCGTTATTTGGACACAGCAAGAGGGCGATAAAAACCGAACAGCGTAGGAAGAGCTGAAAAATCAAAATCCTTCAAACTTTATTATAGAATTTAGAGTGCTCATACTTCAAAATAAATCCTCGACTCATTTGGCCTTTATTTTTCGAGAACGGGAACAAATTTGATTTTCGGGGTTTTTGAGTAGTTTTTGACCTCAAACCACTACGTTTCTAACGATATAAATTTGTCCATAAATTCTAAATAAAATGCCATTCGCAGTTCGGTCGCTTTGTGCAATACTTCGACATTTTAGCATAAATATGATTACAAACTGTAACATGAATTATAGCTTACTCTAAACGCAGGATATAATCCGTTTTAAGAGCTTTATTTTAGGTAAGCGACCAAGAATTTGGAACTGTTTCGGAAGAGCATTGTGTGTCAACCGACTAAGACTACAAAATTGCGTTACACACAGAAATCCCATGCGACGCCAAACTTTATTTTAGTCAATCACGTCATTAGATGGTTATCTTATTGGAGATGCCTGATAAAATTTAATATGTTAATGTTATGATCAAAGATGTCTATTATCATATAGATATTTACCATAAACTGAATAACTTTCATAAATGCTTATTTATAACAGTTCTTTACTGTGCGACTCGCCGTATCGTAGCCACTTACAAAAACATTTGATTAATTTTTGACATTTTTCCATATCAATGGACCAATCAGGTACAAGTTTATATCGACAGGAGGAGACTTAAGAAATGTTGATGTCTGTAATTGGTCCATTGAGATGAAAAAATGTCAAAATAATGTCAAAAATTCATCAAACGTTTTTGTAAGTGACTACAGTACGACGAGTCGCACAGTAATACGACATTGCTAAAATATTAAACATCAGTTTACTTATCTTAAAAAAACAATTATCCATCATTTATGATAAAATACGCCTACTTGCAAAAATGATGTCATATGAAGAACAGTATAGTAATTTAGTAACAAAGCAATATCAGGAATAACAAAAGAAAGAGTTCAGCTTGAGTGATCGTCTTTTGTTTTTTAATCAATTCCTCTCGCCCTAAATTACCAAAGTCAGAACAACGTTCTTGCTAAAAAGGTGTATAATGTACTTGTATATAATATTCCAGCATAAACCAATATTTTGAACTAAACTTTTATCTGAAAAATTTACTGAAAATGGCTACAATCTTTGCGATCTTCTCTAGATTTTGGATTGCCACTTATCTGTATGATCTGAGTTGTTCATTTTTGAGTGTTATAAATCCATTCGCAGTAAGTCGTATTACAAGAAAACAAATAAAACAATTTAGTAAGTGCATAAATACCCAATCACATCGTAAAATATATCAAAATGTCTGAATGTGCAATTTCTTCATAATATGGCTCGCGAAATTCAGTCTTTCGCGCGGTGCATGTTTGACGAAGTACAGAGATAAGTCAATCAACCAAACAATTTTCAACTTACCGACTGACCAACCGACCGATCGATAAGAAACGCCAAGCGTTTAGAGGCTGCTGTGAATACTGAGACAAAGAAGAATGTAAATATTTGTGAATTGAAAGAAACACATAGTTTATCTCGGATGTTTTAACAACCAAAAATAATTAGAAGAAGTGGAGGTAATGTAATGTAAACAGATGTCGCGCAATTTGATGATTCTATTAATTACAACAGCTCGTAATCGTTTCTATTTCAAGAACCTGAAAATGTCAATATATCTGCAAGTTGAATAAAAATGTCCATGCAACAATTAACCAACATGTATTAATAAAAACGTAGTCTTTTTATTTTGCCGTCTATGCTACGTTTATCAAAATCTTTGAATTACAAGTAGCTTGTATATATTTCGCTTAAACAAAAAAAAAGCAAAACAAATTTTTAGATCAGCATAAACAACAACATCTCAGCTTTCCTGATATAGGATTTTATAGGAGATTATACGATAATTAGAAATGCACACATTTTAAAAAAAAAATTGGCAAAAGGCTATTGAAAAACATAGTTGTCTGCGTTATCAATACGAAGTTTGACTTATAGTCGAAAATGTGTCGCAGATTATTATTTCACGTTTATTTCTTGAGAACCCTGAACAATATATTAATAGTTTTTCTCTAAACTACTCACACTGACAGACTGCTCGACCAGAAATCTTACAATCCCACTTCACACAAGGCTATCACCATTAAAACTTTGACTAGATGGCACAACGTGTTTGTGATTCACCTGACAAACTTAATGACGAGTACGAATATTTGCAAAGTGTGTTCAATAAGAATAATTACAACAACAGCCACAGCCACTTCCACTATACCATTCATACGAAGAACCTCTGAGACGATTCAATGCATATTACAACCCTACAAAATTCGCGTTGCTCACAAGCCTACTATGACATTTAGACGTTTATTGACTAACGTTAAGGACAAAGACGAACCTATTAACAGACAAGAAGCTATTTACAAAATAGCTTGTTCCGACTGCAACGCTACGAGACCGGCAGAAATTTGAACACTAGACTAACTGAACCTAAACGTGCTACGAAAAAAAGACCCTAAAATCACATTGCCGAACATTACAAACATACTGGACACACCATTAACTGGGACTCTGCAGCCTCCATTGCACATTGCACAAAATATCAGCAACGCCGATTACTTGAAAGCTGGTACACCGGCTTGCAACAAAAACCATTTAACCGTAGCGTAACACTACCGGCTTCTTACAATAGACTCATTAACAACTTCAAGCATTCCGCTAATACAATGATTAACAACTACCAACAACAACATTGACGACTGAACCAGACATATAAATACCACCGCTGTCTTTTCGTTTCTTTACTCTGAAGACGACTTCCGCTCAGGTTGTCGAAACGTCACACATCAACACCATCAGTCTTTCTAAAGACTACACCACCCAGGACGATCATGCCTCATCTACATCTACATTTTTCTCTAAAATATGCAAAAAAATGCAATGCTATACGCTGGGACGTCTAATTTGTGATTATTTTTAGTGTTCCCGTCACGGTTTCTAATCAACTATATTATAGAGTTATACTGTACATTGTTTTATTATTATAGAAATATCTGTGTATCTTGGTGATGTAAATATTTTAAAAAGATTTGATTTGAGATGCATGGATATAATACTTACTTTTACTTAGGCTACGTTTACACGGTACCGGACGAATTTTTGACCATTCAAAAAAGCATCCGCTTAGGGGTTCAAAAATTTGACCGGTACGGTGTAAACAGTTTGACCGGTCAAAAATTCGTCCGGTACCGTGTAAACGTTACCCTAGAAACTAGAGGGTTTCTTGTTCTATTATTCGTATTTATCATTTGTACGTCTGCGTTCGTTTTTTTTTTCAAGAGAAACCCTCTAGCCAAATGAGCCTATTCTTTTGAATTCGCCGAGCCAATCAGAAGCGAGGGATCGCTGCGTGACCCCGGCCTTCTGATTGGTTTAAGTCTATGAAGACCTTTGATTGGATGAAAGCTGACAGCAAGATGTCAACAGGTTAAAACCGGTTTCTAGTAATCCCGAATATACAGTGCAATTCAGAAAACCGATTTTGCCAAGTTACCAAATATGGCTATAATTGGCGGTGTCAATCAAAACAGCATGGAAGTGAGATTCTAAGCTCATTTGGCCAGGGGTTAGTTTCGTTGAATCACAAACCATAAACAAACCGTCAAATTTACAAACGCTAAAGCGAACGATAAAGCAAGGAGAAAATAACCCCTGGTACCCAGGGTATGTAAACATAGGCTCACCTGACTCACTTTTCACCTACTGACACATTTTAGCGAACTGTAGTATATCCCCGAGTGCAAAGGTGTTTCTATAGTCCAGTATTTTAAAATGCACATCTCTATTTGACGAGACGAGTTGAATAAAAATAATTTTCACTGTATGCTCATTAGCAATACCGATCTAAATTTAATTGGTACTTTAAATTCACATCGCTGTTTCCCTATTAATGTTATTAGGTTTGCCATGGGCTACGAAGCGTTCAGTCGGCGAATTATAACATTTGTAAAAATAAATAAACAGTAAATTAAAGTCTTGTTCTACTTTTTTCTTCAATTGAAGATGATTCGTTTGTTTTGCAACGCGCTTATTTCTGCGCATGTTTCAAAAAATACCAGGAGCCCTTGAAATTACAGAAATTTTATATAATTTATTTCTCAAACTTGTTGTTACACAAAATTCAGATCGTGAACATTTGGGCGAGAAATAGTGATTATCCTTCATTTAAACTACAAAATGACGATATTTTACAAAATATCTTGTAAATGAGAACGTGACCCTGTTTTTAGTTTCAAAACTTGCTTTGTTAAATAATGCTTTTTGAAAAGTTGTAAAAACGCACGAAAGGCAATTCATCGATGTTTAAATGTTAATAAAATGATAAAGGCTATTCATCGTGGATATGAGATAAGATATGATGTCGATATTTCAAAACTATTTTTTTTTTTTTACTTAAAAGTAAATCTCGTTGTCGTTGTCCTTATAGTTATCTGTTCTTCTTTTCTATTACTTTCTTCTTCCCTTTATTACTTAAATATTTATATATAATATACATTCGAAATATCTAATAATATATGAGTAAACTAATTTCAACTATTGTAAATAAATTTAACTTCCCTAGACTAGCTATTAAGCTAAATGCAGGTTAAATACATATTTGTAAAAATTATTTCTTTAATAAAATTGAATTGAATTGAATTGAAGTAGAATATTATTCGTTTATTTGTTGAAGGGTTGGAGCACGACATTTCGACTTTAATATTTGATCTGATTAGTATACACTTATTGGATTGGATTAATCCGAACACATTATGGCAGAATATTAAGTAGGGAATTCAACATTGGGAGAGACTGCCGGTTGATTGAAATCGAGACTGAAATATCTGTCAAAATGAGGATGAATCGAACCCTATTGGGGTTATATTTTACCGAACAAATTATAAAAAAATATCTCGAGTGGACAATTAAAATGTTGCAGTCCAATTGGTTGCTGTCCGATATTGTACAATAATGGATGGCCACGTTACTAAAATACGGTGATGTGAATGGGGATTATAAATAAAATTGCTACAATACCATATAGTTCAACATTTCCTAAACAAACCCGGGGCCAATTAAATCTTGTTTTCTAGAGATAAACAACTCTACGGTTAGATCAGTTAGGACATTTAACATTTCCATTGTTTTAAATAAGGATTTGTACAATAATTACGAAGTATGGGAAGGGCGGGGGATAAAGAGCTTCAGAACATTGGAATTCCATTTTCAACGTTTTCAGAGGCATTTTCGACATATCTATTAGAACGATTTCACATAAGCGTTTTTAACATGCAAATATATTTTGTCGAGTATTTATGATGCAAATGAGTTGTCACCTTAGATGAGTTGTCACCTCGATATCTGAGGCAAGCGCACGCGGGTATAGCTCATTAGGGAACTTTAGATTTGACAACGAGTACGAGATTGAGTACGAGTACGAGTTTTAAAATTAGCCTTGTGTGTTTTGTTGATAGTTGATAGTTTTGTTGATAGTTGACCTACATTGACAATTTCTGCTCATTGGTGTTTTCTTACGAGAATCGTACCTCAGTCAATGAGCCGTGAAGCTACCCGCGTGCGCTTGCCTCAGTTGTCGAGGTGACAACTCATTTGCACATTAAATACTCGACAAAACATATTTGCATGTTAAAAACGCTTATGTGAAATCGTTCTATTATATTTGAAGTAAGATATTTTAGTACATTCTGACAAAGCAAAAAGAAGAGAAAAGGCTGATTGCATCATGATAACTTCCCTTCTCTTTACATCCATTTTTTTAAATACTCCCTTTTTTTATTAGGCACTCTACAGATAATTATTGCACAGTCCGTATACTGTAGGTCAGTTTACAGGTGCATTTTAAAACCATGTTCAGTAAACACGTCACTTTAAATTAAACATTTCTTCCACGTTTTGTGACACATTTAATGACAATAAGTCAAACCACGCAACACACAATTAACACCTGCCTATCTATGTGTGAATAATTAGAGCCTTATATATATGTTTTACCGCGCACCTTAGATCTTAAAGTAAATTACTACTTCGGGAGCCTAAACATATTTTAAAAACATATGTTTTCCGTGTTTTCTCTGTATGAGCGCGTCGTTTATGGAATACGCTCCCACCTGAAATAAGAACCTGTTCGACACTAGATAGTTTTAAGAGTAAACTCAAATCATACACCTAATTGCTAGAATGTTCTCACATAAAAAGAACAGAGTAATCTAATAACAAAAGAATAAAAAAAGAAACAGTTCAGCCTGAATGATCTTCTTCTGTCTTTTAATTAATTCCTTACCTACTAAATTTCAAAGTCGAGACAACGTTCTTTCAATTTGGTGCATATATTTAAACAAAGCTAGCTGCTTTCATTCTCTTAGCTTTCATTCTCTTAGTATTTAATTTCCATATTTATATGTATAAGTACAGACTTAGTCTTAATAATTTATATCATATCATCTGATAATCAATGCAAATTTGGAATGGGTGCTAGTTAGATAAAAGTGTATTTGTTCTCGATTAATTACGCGGTTTTCTTTGGTATTCGTTAGGCTTTCATTTTGTAATTACCCTATGCAATTGAAATTATATTAGAGATCTATAGAATACCTATTGATAGAATACCTAATGAATGTTAAAATGTTAATTCATCAATTATTAATTCGAATTTCTTGAAAAACCTTTGATGATAATATAGCTCTAACGCTTTAAAGCGAGATGCATTTCGCGCTTCCATGATTTTCTCACATACGGAAATTAAATCTTTTTGTGAAGAAAATACTTAGTAATGTCTACTAATATCTGTTTCCATCGTTCATTATTAGTAATTATTCATAAATTATTTTTTATATGTATTAGTTAATATCTAATTAAGCTTTCTGGGATAATATATCAGTCGTTCCGGCCTTTTTTATACCTATTTTTGATCTAAATGTCGACCCGACGTCTTGGAAGGCCTCGTCTTCCCGGGCGACCTAAATGTCTAGGGATCAGAAGCTCTGTGTCCGACCTATTCAGGGAGAAAACAAATCGCGCTTGGCTTCGAAAGAAGCGAAGTTTTAATGGCAAGAAAGCCCCATTTGTTATACTCCATATCGTGGAAGAAATGATTTTTTGTCAAAGGGCAACTTCCCTAGAGATAGGAAAAAGAGGGAAACAACAACAAGCAATATTAACCACAATATTATTTGAGGTAAGCTCAAATATTGATGGTTTGTAAATTAATACATGACCTTACGACTTTCAAAGCAGGCAAACTCAGAGTGTTTATGCTCTGCTGGCCTAAGATAACAAGTGATTCAAACATCCTTAGCTATGTTTCTGGCGTAAAAATTTCATTTGAAGAAAATATTTTGCCGTTACAAACACGTTACAGACGTAGTGTTTTCAATTGTCAAGAAGAACAAAATGTTCAACAAGAAATTACAACTCTCTTCTTAAAGAGGATAATTCAACGATCATCTCATGAACCTGGGGAATTCATATCTACAATTTTCATTAGACCTAAATCTGATGGGTCGTTTCGCATGATTCTAAACCTGAAAGAGTTTAAGAGCAGATGTTGGTAATTATCAAACAAAATTTACATTTCGTGGCAAACCTTTTAATTTAAAAATTGTTCAATTGAAAGATGCCTACTATACGGTGGCTATTCACAAAGACCACCAATTGTTACCTATTCACAAGGACCACCAACATTTTCAATTTTTTTGAATTTAAGGGTTGCCTTTATAAGTATGCCTGCCTCCCAAATGGGCTCTCTAGTGCCCCGCGTATTTTTACTAAACTGCTTAAGCCGGTTTACTCAACCCTGCACAACCAGGGCCGCTACATAAGTGTTGGTTATATCGATGACTCCTACCTACAAGGGGATAGCAAAATGGAATGTAGGCAAAAGCTGTCAAAGCTTGTGATCGACTTGTGAAAAAGAAAACACCTTTAATTTTGGATATTGCCAGAGTAATTGGCCTTATTATCTCGCTTTTCCCAGGGGCACTCACCAAATGAACATATATTCAGCTCCAGCTGGACAATACCACAGCTGTGGCTTATATTAACTAGACGCTCTGTGAGCGATTACTCGGGCTACTGAACAGAAGGGATTCTGAGGGATTGAAATAGCTGTTATTACAGTTATATGCAAATGATTTTGAATAATGGGTTGAAGTGGAGGCTTTCGGGCGAAAACAATAGGTTTGCCCGAAAGCCTCAATTTGAATCCATTGTTTGAAATCATTTGCATATAACTGTAATAACAGCTATTCATAATGTATCATACATAGATCATACACAATACATATACAGTGGTACCTCTATCAAACGGTCACGCATTAAGTGGTCACCCTCTATTAGGCGGTCAGAATAAAAAGCTCCAAATCTATTCCTATATACCTATTCTATACCTCTTTTCTGCGGCCAACCCGGCTACTTTGGAAAGTCCCGAGGGTGAGGAGGAACTAAATTGGTTGATTAATGTTTACAAAATGTATAAAATGTGCACAAAAATAAACATATGCACGTAAATCATTTATGACTAATTTTAGGTTATTTTAATGAGAAATGTCCTTATTCCAAATTGTTATAATGTTTTTATTGAGAAAATGAAAACTAAATCTCAGAAACATTATTATCAAGATTAACCTTTTGAGAAATAAAAGTCACGAAAATAAAGATGGATTTTGGGCTGTATGAATCTGTTCGACATATATTTCTATGTACCGGGATGCCTATGTTACAAAGTGTTGACATTTCACCCCGTCCCCTCCCCCCAAAGCGCCGCTACGAAGATTTGAGTATGCGATAATGGATATAGAGTTCGAACACTTGAATGCTTCGAAAACTTGAAGTTGTTCTTGAAAATTCAACGTCAGAACAAGAAAGATAGATAGTTATTTAAGCAATTTGTGTAATTTTTGAGGCAATTTGGGCTGTTGAGAGTTTTCAGACAGGCCGATCTGAATGTTTTTATGTCGTGTTGACGGTGTTCGCTTTGTAGGCTTCGTGAAGGAAGTCACGTTCTCTGACATTATGAAGAACAAATATAGCACATTAATCAGTATAAACTCAAGATTTCTGTTTGACAGTGCTTGATAATATACCGAAGCGAATGCAATTCTGCTGGCGTGGCACATCTTCTGTTTTGTGCTAGAAAGGACTTCGCTAACGGCGGACCATTCCGGCCAAGATATCCTCGTCTTTATAAAAAAATAAAATAGCAAGCTATATTTCGGGAGTCAACCCTGTAGTACAGCAACTAACAATTTGAGGTAATGTCTTGTCGATCATCAGTCCAAAACATATAGCCATTACTTTCTGCGGGATCAGAGTTAAACGAGTAAACGAGAGTCGTTATTCGATCGAACAATTAATTCGTCATAATCATCGTCAGTCTCGTCAATCACATCAAAAATAAAAACAAGTTTTCATTTCAATCGATATTTATTCGTTCGTATTAACCTTCGGTCAGCGATCGTTGCCCATGCGCTGTCATGCACTACTAGGAACGCCTGGGACCTGACCCTCCAATTTGAGGACCACGACGACGAAGAACTGTTTGCATTTTTAGACTCGAGCTACCACAGGTAGCCCGAGTAATAATAATAATAATAATATTTATATTTATCCAGAAAACTGCTCTAGGCGATGCTTTGATTTCCAGGTAAATAATGATTTTTTATCATACCTACAATCATTGCCAAAAGTGTTGGCACGAATGTGATAAAGTAATTTTAGCACTGCTGAAATTCTACTTTTCCCCCTTTTCATAAAGAACAGCAAAGGATCTTAACATTTATGAGGGTTCATAGCCATTAGAAACGCTCTTTTGGTGATTTTGGAACGGTTCTCCCTTGTAAACATGACAAATGAAAGGTCAACTATAGCTTTATTATAGTGGAGTAGGGGAGCACCGTTGATATTTTCGCTGCGATTTACAAATTTTAGAAAAAAACCATCCCATGGTGTTTGAACATTTGCAAAGCAAATGTTGATATATATTTTGGACCGATAAATTCAAAATTCTCTCAATTATCAACAAATTAGTCATGGAGTACCGTGCGGAGTACCGTTGGGAGCCCCTTGTAAAAGTGCAAAATCGCTATTTGTGGATGCATTTCTCAAGGCAATGTTTAGTAAAAGCGCTAGAAATAAACTTTAATACCACTAACATGTAGTTAATTGCAATTGCTTTTTAATTTTATAAAGGAAACATGAACATTTATTTGCAAAAGTGTTATTGAATATATAGTGGTCTACGTGAATACTTCCGGTCATTGAGCTACTCTATTTTCTATATACTACATAACATTTTTGACCAGAAACGTTTAAAAAATGTTTGTTAGTCACTCAAATTTGTGTTTACTTACTACTTTCAATATCTTTTTACACAATGTTTGTGGAATTTTTACTATAAAGCCGTTGAATTTCAGCTCAACTTGGTTTTATCACAAGCGCGCGCTTGACCTCAATTATACGTCATGCTTTCATCGCTCGTTATAAATAAACGCAATTTTCAAATTTAAGTTTTCGGCATATTTTTCCATTGGCTTATTATGCCAAATTACAGGACAAATTCAATTTAATACATACGACTTATAATACAAGGGAATTTAGCACCGCGATAAAATGGTTTTCTTTCAAAATTGATAGGTGCTTGTATGGGGGTACACTGGCCTATTCCTTGACAGAAGTGACGTCACAGTTGGCCTTCACGGGCCATTCACACATAAAAAGAAACAACTCAACGAAGATTTTGTCATATCAAATTGGTTTGGTTTACAGACGTTGTAGAAACAAGAAATTCGTGAAAACGTGTTCCAGACAATCATTGCCAAAAGTGTTGGCACGAATATGATAAAGTAATTTTAGCACTGCTGAAATTCTACTTTTCCCCCCACCCCCCTTCGCAATGTTGAGGAGGGAGTCATTGTTTGGTGCTTGTGTGGTTGACCTGTCAATGCGCTATCATTTCACACCAACATTGATGTGGGGGGAAGGGGGGAAATTTTTTTATACTTAAAATAAATGTAGTCAAAAGTAGTCACTATGAGATAAAATACTAAAATCGTGCCAACTACTTTTGACAATGATTGTATCTCCATAAAATTGTTAACTAGATGCGATGTTGGGGTTTAAAGGTGAAGAAATGTCTATTATAATTTGCTTTTAGAGCATACAATACTAAAAGGGAGCTCGTACATATATTTTACAGTCCATTTTGTGGTTAGCCTCAATGACCCGAGAAGTCAAATTAGAGTGATTTTATCAAACCTTGTACAGCTTTAGCGCAGCACTAAGAGATTTTCCCAAAGAAATTTACATTGCGTTAAAGCGTATTATAGGGTTATTCAGTTTACAGAAGCTCATTGAATTTAAATTTTAGGCGAATTTGCAAAGCGTCAAAATGTTAGGCTATATTTCATAGAAGTACAATGTTGCTGTAATTCACATAAATGAATGTTAAGATGACATACAACAGGTTTTAGATAGTTTTGAGTACAAAGGAATCGTTTTAGGTAGTCTTCATAACTTAAAAAAACTTGTAGACCATGGCCTGGCTTCATAACTTTATGAAAACTTGTAGGCCGTTACCTGACTTCATAACTTTATGAAATCTTGTAGACCATGGCCTGGCTTCATAACTTTATGAAAACTTGTAGGTCATGGCCTGGATTCATAAAGTTATGAAATCTTGTAGGCCATGGTCTGGCTTCATAACTTTATGAAATATTGTAGGCAATGCCTTGTCTTCATAACTTTATGAAATCTTGTAGGCCATGGCTTGTCTTACTTTATGAAATCTTGTAGGCCATGGCCTGGCTTCATAACCTTATCAAATCTTTTATGCATGATACTTTTTTCAAACCTGCCTTAGGAAGAAGATCTTGGATGTAAAAATAGTTGATTTGTGTCAATTTTGTTCATATTGTTAGGCATCGATGTAGATCAGGCTATGTAAAAATATCATATTTTGAAAGTTTATTGGAAGGAAAAAATTGGCTTGCTTACTGAAGTTGTAAAATACCAATAATCCTCTTATGATCGGGCCTATGCTGCTTTGCATGCTCAAGGACAAAAGTAACTACCTTACTCTTTTCCAAAAACTGACATCCCAAGTACCAGGTATCAAGGGGCATCTTCAAGGATACTCGTCTGATTCAGAGACTTGCTCTTGCCCAGGAATTCGACAGGTCAATTTCTTTCCTGTGCAAAAAACATGCTCTAGACAACATTAAGCAAAAATGCAGTAGCTTGATTGTATAAGTACGATTTATATATCGGTCTGTAGATTAACAATTAACGTGAACAAATGTTATCATGGAATTGTTGGATATACACTCATGGTGTTTTATCAATTTCTTTTCTACTTTATTCTACTTTACTAGAAACACATTTATTTTGCCCATGGTTTCTTGAGCTTTTGCGCACATTCTAGAATGAGCCTCTTGCGCTTTCTTGGCTTCATCCACTTCCCTTTTTTGCGCGGCTCTGATGTGTCGTCGTCAGAGGAGTCGGAGGACGAGCAGAACTCATTCTGTAACTTATAACGAATGGCGTCAGCTTTTCTTTCTTGTGGCGTCTCTTTTTCAGCGTATTTCATTTTCGTTTTGCCTTCAGTGCTTTCAGGAGGCATTTGCTTAGAATGTGGTTGAAAATGACGCCTGTTTTAGTAGACGCCTGTTTAACTTGCTTATTAATAATGTTTTTCATCCGTGTGATGACTTGGGTGTCTGAACGCTCAAAATACAATTGAACAACATGTTCAGGCAATCCTTTAGAAGCTATTTGTTCCCTGCAAAACATTACAACTTCCTTACATCCTTTTTCATATGGTGTAACACTCTAGAACAAAAGCTCTTTCTTTTTCTGCGACTGCAGAACCTCGCTTTTTTCCATCGCATTTCCAATTCCCCAATTAAGGTTCAACGGCGCTTTACAAGTATTAAAATTGGTAAAATTTTGATAAAAACATATATATACAATATATAATGGTAATTGAACTGAGTGGAGTGCAATTTGGTTTGAAATCAAACGCGCGATTACAAAATCGCACGACCGCGTACCACTTAATTATATCCATTTTGAAATCAAACTGTAGTTTATAGCATGCTTTTATTGATTTTTTTTTTTACAATACCGGAAACGGAAATGCTCTTTTTACATTAAAAATGTCATGTGACAGGTTGTTTGCAAGTTTGACAACTGATCACTAGTTTGCTTGGCAGCTAAAGGTTCTTGCAAATTTGGCGAAATTTATAGCTTAATCTTCAACATCTGACTCAATAAGGTACAGTTTTTGTGTCTTCGGTAGCTGAGGAGATATTCAGGACTAATGTTGGTCTATTTTGAGAACTAACTTGATCGTACACATGTGTGTAATGGCGTTGAGCTCAGAAAAACTGGCACACGTGAAATTGAACAACAAGCAAGATTTGGTTAAAATTAATGCCAGCAGTGCCTTAAAACTACAAATTAGGATCAAAAATAATGTTTTTAGTTCATGTGGATTTGTTTTTGGAGCTGAGAAGATGCTTTGGGATATAAAAAGTTGTACTAGACATCGTCAACACAGAAAAGTCCTTGGCACTTGTGAATTCCAAGCTCATATCAGTGACTTGTACCAGTAGAAAACCGTTTCTTTTCCTTCAAATAAAACTTACATGCAACTTTGCATTCTTCTGGTGGATTCCAGCTTGTAATTGTAAGGATTCTCTATGTCTACTTTGGGGTAGAACTAACTGAAGAGGCATTTCGATGGTGTAGACATTCAAAATGGCGGAATGTGCTTACTGTTTTGAAGAAGTTTGTTGACTGTTTTATTCGCCGTCAAAGTGTTTTTATGGAGAGCAGCAGATGAGTTCTGTTTGTATTTGTCCTCGCTTTAAGTTGCTGCAAATCAAAACAAGAAGTTTGACTCTATATGGGAAAATTCAGGTACTACGTTCACTCGCTTTGCCAAAGTTATATTACGTCTGCACTAAAATGTACGTAAGTTCGCAATTTATACAAATAGTGGAAAATGCAATGAAAGATTTTATTTGGAATGGAAAGAAACCAAAGATAAAACACAGCACACTGATAGGTGATTATCTCCAAGGAGGGCTAAAACTACCAGATTTTCAGGCACATCTAAAAGCAAGGCAAATCAGCTATCTTTTAAAACTTTTGAAGAACTATAAAGAAGAAAAAACATTTACTCTAATTCCTGGGCTTTACCTAAAAACAATAGGTGGTCTTGGTCAAGTTTCGACTAATTTTGATAGTCTAAGAATACCAAAATGTGCCTCGCCTTTTTTAAAACAAATACTCTCAACATGGTCAGATTATGTTAAAATAAACCCTGAAGGAAATCTATCTTTAATTTTAAACCAATCAATTTGGAATAATAGCTATATTAAAACTGACAAAACATCCATATATTATAATTTTATGTCCGAACTCAATATTAATAAAATAAAAGACTTATGTGACAATAACGGCGTTTTTTCATGGACATTTGCAAAAAGCATCGGAGTACAAGATAAAGACTATCTTAGATGGGCAGGGATAAATCAGGCTATACCAAAAACATGGATAACATACATAGCACAACATCAACAAAATGTTGGGGAAATCAAAAATCAAACTAAAAATAAATTCGCTTTAAGAGATGAATTAATTTCCATAGAAAATATGACGACCAAGGTAATATATGATCATATTATTCAAGGAGAATTCAAAAAACCAACAGCTCAATCAAATTTAAATGCAAGAATAGGTAATACTTTGGTAATAGAATGGGAAAGGGTTTATGATAGAATATATAAAACGACAATAGATACTTATTTAAGAATGTTTCAATACAAGATATTGAACAACGTATTATATCTAAATTATGACCTACATCGCTTCAAGATAATTAATTACTCCTCTTGTTCTCTATGTCATGTATATCCGGAAACGATCGACCATCTTTTTGTTGAATGCATTGAATCCAAAAACTTTTACTTTATAATACGTAATTGGGCAGAAGAATTCGGAATCAATTTACCGAGTTGTATCATGACTAATATAATATTAGGTGTTGACGATACATTAGTAAACTTTATCATTTTGTTGTATAAATTTACACTATATAAAGTCAGAGAAAAAACAAATCCGTTAGTATCATTATCTTTATTCAAAAATCAACTAAGACAATACAAAAATATTGAATACAAAGTGGCTCTAAATACGAACAAATTAAATGTACATATCAAAAAGTGGGACAAATTTCTTACCTTATAAACATTTAAAATCAAATTTGAGCACAGGGAAGTTATGTGTTTTTTTTTTGGTTAGTGTGTGTGTGGTGAGTGCGTGTGTTGTCATGTATTTATGTGTTTTTGTTTTTTTGTTTTTCTTCTCTCTCTCTTTTCTCAATTATATATACAATAAGTTGTTAATTTATCCAAATAGTACTTTATCTTTATTGAGTAACGAGAATTACGTTTAATTTATGTGAAAAATTATTTAAATAATCTTCTAGTGGATAACACTTAAAGTTTTATCCTCCTTAATTGTAAATAATAATAACTGTATTAAATATTATTTGTGAATAAAAAATAAATAAAAATAAAAATAAAAAAATAAAAAAATAAAAGTTGCTGCAAATCATTCAAACATCTTCTTCGTGGCATAGCTCTTGATATTTTTCAAGTTTTTGTGCAGCCTATTGGCGGTTTGCTCGCTGGACGTCAGGATCGTTCGGACTATTAAGATCCACAATTTGATGGAAAATTAGCCACATTTTCGTCCAAATGAACACCAAATAATGGGAAATCAGTTTCTATAGCAGTATTTCAACGTCAAGGATGCTTTGGGATTATTCAAGTACTGTAAGTTATTGAAATCATCCATGTTTTTGGACATAATTCATAAATTTTTGCTCAAAAACTAAAAAAAAACCCTGAAAACTGACATTTGTTTTGCATTTTATTTACTGTCATCTGATTGGTTAGTTTGTTAATTTTCTGTAGAATGGTGCGATTTAGATTCAAAATGGTGCGATTTAGGCTGAAATCAAGCTGTAAAGAACCAATCAGATTGTAGGATTCACTAGTGATTTCAAAATGGATATAATTAATATTATAATAATATTATTTTGATGTTTATAATTTTGATATAGTGCTACACTTAAAAGAAGACTATAGTTTATTTGACTTAATGAGATAACATAATTAATTATTGTGATTATAATTGTTTTAGATATACGTGTACGATCCAGTACTATAAATTGTGTGAGGCAAAACTATGCTACCCTTGAAGATGCGGAGGAACACCTTGGGCTCTCGCTATCTTATTATCTAAAAGATATGGAAACACATACACCTGAGAGAACAAGACCAGCTAGCGTGCAAAAATATACACAAACACCAGCCACCACATGTACCACCCCGCCATATTCCTGTTCAAATGAAGCTGACAGCATTGATGTTGAACAGCTCTCAGATGAAGAAGCCACCAAGCTGGCCAACAAAATATTTCTACAACTGGCTGTTGCAATACAAAATGTGTAGACAGTAATCCTGCTGATTTTGTGAAGCTCTCATTGGATGCTATGGAACTTTTGCAGCAAAATAACAAACCCAATCTACTGTATCAATTTGCGTATATTCTGGGTACAAAATCTAAAGGTGGGGCTCATGAGTCCTCAATGCCATTGAACAGGATGCCATTTGGTTTGATTTCGTATCAGATCCAATTCTTCAGTTGTACCAACATCATGCAGGTATTAAATGTACACTTTATTTTCTAAAACAATCATTAAATTTGATTATTTTGCATTTTTATGTATTGAATTTTCCACTTCCATACTAAAATGTATTCTAAGCCTATATAAGTATTAATAAATGTCATGCACAATTATTGGCCTTTTCTTTGAAAACATTGCATTTAATGTATCTTTATGTCTGTACTAGTTAGTTCAATTATTATTTCATTATGTTTATTTGTTTTCATACTCTTATATTAATAATAGATAAATAATTTGATTCTTTATTATGAAATTATTTTTATTATTTCTATAGAATAACATGTTTGCAATAAGATATATATATTAAATTAGCAAACTCATTATTATTGCAGATTTCAGTACGAAATGACTATGCTGAGAGGCATGAGACAATGTGCTAGGAATTTCCAACCCGCTTTAACAGGCTATTCAGGGGTCCAATGTGGAGTTCTGTTCCTGTTTCCAAACACAAAGATCCTTTAACAGTGAGTGTTTTCTTTCCAGAAATTATTTCATCATGATAGTCACTATAATGTTTTTATAAAAGATTGTGTCATAGTAGTGAAGGTAAACATTAACTTTTACAATCTAGAACTGATGCATACAGATGACGGCTGAAACATGTATATTATTGTAAAAAAAGAGACCAATTTTGTTTTTCATTTCCAAGGCAAGAGTTAATGTGGCTGCTCCAAGCCTTCAGTGGGTAGAGAAAAGAACTGCAAAGTCTGCAATTAGTGTTAAACCTGAAATACAGGTATGGAATGGACAGTTATATAAAATTAATATAGCAGGTTTATATAGGAGGTTTTTCATTCAGTAAAGTTTGTATTTACTAGTATCAGTTTAAGCACCAGATATTTTTAATTGTATTTATGGTTTTATATGAATAGCTAATATTAAATTAATTCTCCTTGTGAGTGATATTTAAAAAAAAGTTATGCTATATTGCATGCATGTGTATTAGCCTGCGTAGCGGCCCGGGAGGGGATTGGGAAGAGGAAGGGGAGGGGTGGGGGAGAGAGGGAAAGGAGGGCCTGAAACAAGCCCCCATGATTTTGTGTTTCTTTTGTGTTTCAGAATGCCATTGGTCAAGCGCCTGTCAATCAATACTTTTGACAATGGAGATTATATTTTTAACATCCGGTCCGGCCAATATGAAATGCTGGAAGATCGTCGTTTGAACTATGTTTAAAACCTGAACAAGTAGAAGCAATTCAGTATCTTTAAGCCGGCAAAGACGTGCTAGCGGTCCTTCCGACTGGTTTTGGAAAGAGCCTTATTTATCAAAGATTTAGTGAGATAAAAAACTCGAAAAGTGAAGCCGCTAAGTGCTAGTCATTTCCTTATTGACAAGCATTTTAAAAGACCAGATCTTGCATCTGAACAGTGATCGACGTTCTTACGCAGCAGAACTTTCAACAAGTCCAGAACGGTTGAAATCATGTGACTTCATGATCCTGTTCAGCTCTGCAGAAGACGACTCTCCGAAGAGTTGAAGGATAACGAGAGTAATTTACACGTGCGCTTGTTGCTTATTGTGGTTGACGAAACCCATACTGTAGAAACGTGGTCCGGTAAAAGGTGCGTTTAATAAAGCTATAACCATTTGTATATTACAGTGATGTGATTTTGGAAATTCAAATTTGTCCGCAAACCATTTTTGTTTTCTATACTGAACCAAAATTATAGAAAACGTACTAATAAAACTTGCATTATACTTTGCACGATGGATTGTTTATCAATATTCACTCTTAAATTGTAGCTCATATTAGACAAAAGCTTATTATTATTCAAAAAGGTATTTATAAAACCTCAAAGATAAATTTGCAAATATTTTTGTTTAAGATGCCGTTCAAAGAAGACGAAGTAATGCGGCAAAAGTCGTTAACATTTACTTCTTTTGCGACACGACCGCGTTTTGACAATGTTGTAATTACTGTATAACGAAAATGAAACCATGGATAATATAATGTTTTAATTATTCATGATAAAACCAAATGTACTGTACGACGACATTGTTTGTTGTTGCATTTCACTGGCTTCCCGCGGTGAGCGCTGATTTGCTGAAGTAATATGATCTTAGATCAATTCTAATTGACATCACAAAAGATCTTGACTCAGATGTAAAATTTCTGACAGATGGTTTACAGAAGGCCGATGAAACTTACAGAACCAAGTTTAACTGTCCAACTTCATTGAAAGAACAAATCAAGTCTTCATGTTGGGAAACAGTTGAGTTCAATACCCTCCTTCAGCAATCCCAGTCCTTTAAAACCACAATGAATAACTTGGTATATCAGATTGTATCAATATCCCCAAGAACAAATGATGTTGCTTCCTGCATGAAAAACCTTAAATTTACTAAAAAAAAATATATTTACTAAGAAGAGGCAGCCAGCAGCAACTCACATCCTGGTCATTTTGTTATCTGATGAACGACGGAAATCCAAGCCTTATGCCATACCAGTACAGTACATCCCGTTTTATTCATTCAAAGATCAGTACATAAGGGATATAACAAACAAAATCAAGAATATTATGATTTCTAATGGAATGAAACCAGTTGGTAAGTAATATTAGTACTTATAAATGCAGTTTCTCAGTGCTACAGTGCTATATATTATAATTTATCTTATACAATATACAGCCGATCTCGAAAAGGTTGTCCACCTGAAAAGACATATATACTAAAAGAAATATCACGTGACTCATTATATATTCACTTTCCGCGCGTGGAGTATTCTGTCGTGCGTTTGAAAGTAATATGGCGGCGAATTCAAACAATCAGTACCTTCCCATGCTAGAAGTCCGAGTTCTAGACTCGGCAAAAAAGACCAGTTTTAGAGTAAGAAACGTAAGAATTCAAGGTCATCGACACGATAGCAGAATTTAAGAAAGAAATAGCCAGACACTTCACGGAGCTAAAGGCCACCATCGCTGACAGTCACGTAGGCTACATCATGGAGCGTAACAAGAAGATATCTATAATTAATGACAAAGACTTGGAGACTGCTTACGCCCATTTTACAAATAGCAGCCAGATGTGGCTAGACCCAAACCCAAACAAGAAAGAGAAAGACGCCGAAGCAGGAACCAAAAAGCGTATGTATTAGTTTCAAAATTACAATTAAAGCAACTAAAGCATGTGAATTGTGTGATTGTAATAATTATCACTTGTTTCAAGGCCTTTCACAGTACAGGCATTGTTAATAGACCTTGCAAGTATATCCCAGCTGCTGTTATTAATGAGCTCAACATGTTACTTCAAGACCACAATACGTCTATTGAGGATGCTGTGACATATTTAAGAAGTAAGCTTGTTCCAACTGGATATGCACCCTACAGCTTTCGAGCAAACGTACCGTAAAGTGTCTTGGACAAATTGAGATCGTTGGTTGGAACTTATGTTTTCAGAGGGATTTATAGTCAATGACTTTCAGTATAATACTTATACAATAGTTCATGATTGGCCTCCTCCGAAGGCAACTCTTGACTCTGAGCTTCCTGTGGTGGGACAAAAAGTGGGAGGAGGGTATGACAAAATTATGATAAAACACAGAAAGTTATCAGTTGATATAATACAGATATCATAGTTTATTTGCTCTTTAAAAATTCATTTAGGTATCCTTGAGGAGAACGAATCAGATGGCATCCCCTTTCGAACACATCTATACTGTCCAGAGATTGATCCAATTACTAGGATTTCAATCAAGAACGAGAGGACCACTGCCATATCCTCAATAGGATTGCCAAGCACACCAGGGAAGGAGGTCCATGTGGCTTTGACTTGAAGGTCTTGATGATGCCATGATGGACCTTAACACAGGTCTCACACAGGCAGCCCTTACTGGAGAGAGGAAGCAGTCTGTCCAAGATGCAGAAAGACTCCTATCTTATCATGTTGCTTCATTTCTGAGAGAACACAATTTCATCAATGAAGCCAACTATATCGAGGTTGTTGTTGGATGGCATGAGGCAGCAGATGGAAGGGGAATAACAGAGCTGGAGAGATGTAGAAAAAACTATGCAATGCTTAATATGGTACTTGACTGAATGCCATGGCATAAAGAAAATTACGACTTTTCATCAATTGACATCAATCGGTATGAAAAAGTTAATGATTTACAATGATAATGACAATTTTATGATGGTAACTTATGTTGCGCATATATATTATGTATATAAAGTGATCATGTGTACACTGACAGATGACTATACGTACACTAAAAATTCGTTATATGTCTTTTTTTGTTTTGAAAATGAATTATGGAATATTCATTAAAATGTGATCATTTCGTTCACAGCCCAATTAAAGGAATTTGTGGTTTCTCCATTGAAACTGTCATTGCAGTAACCACGGCAACAAATTCAGAACATCGGCTGCGAAGGAGACTACAACATTCTATAATCAATACAGTTGTGTAAGTTATATGATATCGTCGATATACAGTCGATCCCATTAACGTTGTCCATAAAAAAGAAGTTTACAAGTTAACAAACTAATTAAATATTCAATTTCCTCTCATGGAGCTTTTAATTTGCATAAGATACAATAGCACATGAATTGAAACAACGTTGACGAAAAGTCGTTGATATTGAGAGATGCCTCGACCTTTCTCTGATGATTTGTCCAATCTGACATTCTTTAGTAATATTATCTGCTAAGTCCAGAAGAAAGTTAGCTAGTGCCGAGCGGAATTCTATGAAGCTCTCCAGAACTGGGAAATTAGAAAATTCTTCTAGTCAAATAGCTACTTTTTTCTTCGCGTCTAAAACCCGCACTTCTAAACTGTTTAAAAGCTGTTTCGAACTTCCCGCCGTCGCCATTTTCTACCGGCCTGTGTTTATGGCTTGTTGCACACACGCGCATATTCATGAGACACGTGACTTTTGTTAAATTGTAAACTTCTTTTTACATGGACAACGTTAATGGGATCGACTGTATATGACGTCTCCGTAACAAACTCTGTAAAGTATGTATAGGGTATATATATATTATGGTGAATGAACTTTATTTAAAGAGGGTGACACATGACAGTTACAATTTACAATAAATCATACTGATAACCTAGTGGCCCTAATATAGTGTACATATGACGTCAAATACTATTCTTTACTTCTTCTTTATATGGTATGTATATAGTGTATATGGTACATCGGTATTTCACTTTTAATTTTTGTGGTTACTCCAGTCTAAAGGACGGAGTACCACTATGCTATCGCGCGATGTAAGCAAGAGTGTAACAATTGACGATGTAAGAGTGTAACAATTGACAATGATAATGGAATCAGACAAAAACGAAAGAACAGTTGGCTACATTCATAATGTTTCACCTCTCAAACAAGGAAATTTCTTTGAATGCCAATTGCAAACAAGCTCAAAAACTGTCCGAACTGTCTGTTCTTCTCCAGGAAAAGACCAACTGGTGAAATCATTCTTGATGACAAGTCTCAATTCTGTCCAGTGGAAGATGTAGGGTTTGAATACAGGGAACCTGTCGCTACCAATGAAGTTCTATCAATTGCCAACCTTGGCAATGTTGCTAGTGAGTAAGTTGTGAAGATCAAAGCAGAGGTGGCTACTGTGTTTGGTATAAAGGCCATACAAACCCTTCATCAAGGAATATTGAGAAAGCAAGACATAACAATTAGAGATCCAACAAGTTCCATAAAATTGGTGTTGTGGGACAACCATGTAGATTCCCTTGAAGGTAATAAGACATACCTACTAGAAAATCTCAAACTGAAGTCCAACAGATATGGTCGCTATTTGAACACGCCAAAGGATACAGAGTTTCAGTTAACGGTTATTGAGCCTTTTGAGCAAGAGCTTGCTGAGGTTGATGATGCTGCACTGCAAAATGAGACCATCACTGGTAAAATGATTGCTGTCAATCAAGTCACACGTAAAATATCATGTGTCTCCTGCAATAAGAAGGTTATTCCTTGTCAAGATGATCCTCGTTTTGGAAAATGTGAACAGTGCAACACACAGCAGAATTTTGAGTTGTGCGACTTACAGTTGATGGTACGTGTTATTGTTCAAAGTTCCATGGCTCCAGCAGTGAAATGCCGTCTGGTATTATACAATCAACAGATCAGGATGCTTGTTAGCATAATTCAAGTACCAATGAATCTCCAATCAATAACTGAACCACAAGTCACCAACACATTACTTCATGCCCAAGAACTTACTTTTTCTTATGAAAGTGACACCCAAAAAGTAACAGACATTACCATTGAGTAAGGCTTAGGGTACTATTTTAGAGTGTTTTCTTAAAACCATAACATATATTATATTTCTTAAGGACGCTCCATTAGAGTTTTGAGGGGGGAGGGAGGGGGTTGACGATTTGGTTGGTGCAATAATTTTTTTTAGCTGAAATTTTTGTTGCAGGATATTTTATTATGCAAAAGAAATTTGATATCCCAAGGGACAAGACAAAAACATGGATACGAAATTTTAAAAGGGGCTTCAAAAATTAGTAGATGAGCAAGTAACATTTCTATTTTTTTTGTCATTTATCAAGACAACATTAGGGAGAGTGCAAAGACTTAAAGTACATGAATTATAAAATTAAGCACTAAATTGAGCAATAGAAAACACAGGAATTTGCATGACAATGTAGTACTATTTAGATTTAGAGAAATTGATAGTATTGACTATTTAAATAAAAAAAATAAAGTGATTTATGTATCAGTGATTTGTATCTGCATGAACAACATTTTTCCTGAGACGTTTTTGTGAATTTTTCTAGGAATATCAACCTGTATGCATGCTTTATCAAAATCCTAGGAATTCCTAGGATATTCCTACGAATCACCAGCATTCCTTACATTCTTTGTCCCAATTTACTGTGAATTTTCCTAGGATTTTCCTAGGAAACCCTAAGAAAATTTTCCTAGGATTTCCTAGGAATATCCTGTTTCCCTAGGATTTCCTAGGCTCTTTTCGCAAGGGTTCGTTGCAAACATAATACTCCAAATTAGAAATACTGCAAATTAGTACAAATTTCTTTAAATTGTGTTCTGTTGTTTAATAATTCAACACTATTTTGTGCAATTCATTACAAAGTGTTTCACGTTATGTTGTAAGCAAAAGAAAATGACATGGACAAATTAAAATCATCAATTCTGAAAACTAGTCTAAATTATAACTAACCATTATCTTTCACGGACTGCCATCTTTCTCATGTTTCTCAACCTCGTTCCCATAGTCTAGCTGTTAAGGTGAAAAATTGTTCACTTTGTGATAAAAGCATGAAACTTGGCACAATTATACATCTTCATATGCTTGTTAATTTCTGATATGGAGGCATCTGAGATAAGGCCAACGTATCCCACAATGCGCATGTCAAAAAACCGCTGAGATTATCTTAGCATGGAAACGAGGCTAATCTAAATCTTGCGATTTAAGAGGGTTTCGCGGCTGATAAAATCTCAAAACACTTACAAAACATCCTGCAGACAAAGCAAATAGATAAAAAATGGTTTTAATGATTATCATGTAGTTTATCACGTGATGCCGTGCGAAGAGGTGTGATGAAATACATTGTTTATCTTTAAATATTGATACTTTTTGTTTATTTCAGCTAAAATGATAGTATTACTGATACAATATACTTAACATAAAATAAAATCAATCTCACATGAAATAATAAAAAAATATAGTTCTATATAAGCTTTTCTCAAAGCGTTAACACTTTTTGGTGCCCAGTACACCCTCGGTATTCAAGATGGCGACTGACAATGTTGAAGGTACGTGTCTCGATTTCTCTACAGTTACTGTAAGTTATTTGTGTTTTTACGCTTAATTATTGCCCTGATATATCATAAAACGTTTGAATTGTTTGATAGAGGTAGTATAAAGGAAAATTCTGCATATTGTTTTTGCAAAACAATCAAAAAACTGCTCATTTTGATCGAAAAAACGAATGTAGAATTCTTCTTCGAAGAAGTGCAAACTTTACAGCCAAACCAGCTTTATCATGCGTTTCTATTCAATTTGTTTAGTGACATTTGAATGACATTTTTTTGTGATGAACCTGACAATGCATCAAACCTTCATTGTGCATCTACTTTTGAAATAGATGCAAAAGTAAGAAGATGTGCAATTGAATTAGAAGATAGCAATATTCTAACTAAGCTAGCTGCCGGAGATATGGTAGCCATAGAGGCAAAATATCATGCCCGCTGTCTAGCATCACTCTACAATCGATGTAGACAAAATGCAAATGCAAATGCAAAGCTCAATAGTGAATCAGAACAACAAAATCGATTGCATGGAATTGCATTTGCAGCTATTATCACGTACATCGAAGAATGGTTTGAAGCCTCCAATAACAATGGTGTCTCTACTCTAAGGTTAGCGGATTTGGTAAAGATGTACAAGGTAAAGCTAGAAGAACTGGGCGTTGGTACAAGTGGTGTTAATGCTACAAGACTCAAGGATAGAATACTTTCAACATTACCATATATTTCTGGTCATTCACAAGGTCGAGACATACTTCTAATATCGGATCGTAACATTGGAGAAGCAATTAAATTGGCCAACGAACGAGACACTGATGGTGAGGCCATGCATCTTGCAAGAGCTGCAAAAATAGTGCGCAAAGATATACTGAAACAACATCAGTCCTTTAACGGCGTATTTGCACCTGATTGTCAAGATGGTGCTATCCCTCAATCTCTGAAGGTTTTTGTTAACATGATTTAACATTTTTGTTAACATGATTTTGAACTGTCCAAGTTCCCTTAAAACAGCAACTAGCAACTTATTAGAAATAAATGAAAAGCAAGCCTGTCGTTCCATTTCTCAGCTGATTATATACAATACCACTATACGTCAGAGTAAATCAACTGCTTCGCGTCATCCAAGAGAGAGGGAAACTCCACTTCCATTATATATCGGACTGAAGATACATGGTCAAATAAGAGGACGAAGTTTAATTGACACACTTTTTAACTTGGGCCTTAGCATATCATATGATAGAGTGCTGAGTATATCTACAGACATTACCAACTCTGTGTGTGAACGATTTGAGAAAGACGGGGTCGTTTGTCCTCCTAAATTAAGAAGTGGGCTTTTTACTACAGCTGGCTTTGATAATATTGACCACAATCCGAGTTCGACCACAGCTCGTGATTCATTCCATGGAACTGCTATTTCTCTCCTTCAGCACCCAACAGAGCAAGTGCCTGGAACTGTTCGTGAGGTCAACGTAATTGATGAAGGTTTCCAGAATTCAAGAAAAGTTTCATCGTTACCGGCACAATTTACTGATGTCCAGCCATTAGTTTTGGTAGAAGAAGATCTATACGCTCCTCCTATGTTTGGACAGCTACAAACGGCACAGGGCTTAGATGATTTGAGCTATGGATATAAGAAAGAAAAGTAGTGGTTAGACAATGTCCATGCACTGTTACCAAAAGAGAAACTGGAAACAAATGACAACCTTTCATGGGCTGCTTACCATGCATCTAATGTATCCCAAATACGCTATGAACCAGCTGTTACTTCATTGTTGCCACTTTTCCAAGAAAGCGCGCATTCCGCGCCAATGATTTTTCATGGTATGAATATCATCCGCTCTGCAGTTCAGCTTGTAAACCCAGGACAGATTCCAGTTATAGCAATGGACCAGCCACTTTTTGCTCTAGCAAAACAGATACAATGGAGATGGCCACATACACATGGCGAGGACAAGTTCGTAGTGATGTTTGGGGGCTTGCACATTGAATTAGCAGTATTAAGAACACTGGGTAAATGGTTGGATAAAAGCGGCTGGACAACTGTCATGATAAATGCTGGTGTTGCAACCCCTGGTGTTGTTGACTCTTTTACCTCTGTGAATCACATAACAAGAACGCGAAGAGCTCATCAAGTGACTTCAGCGTCACTGTACATCCTTCAGCAGAGTGCATACGAGAAATACATTTCAATCCCTTCATCATTAAGAAACTGGAACGTGCCAAAATAGTAGATATCATATGGGATGTGTATAAAGACGATTCACTTAAGGCAGGCACAAGAGAGAAACGAGGGAAAGGGACACGTCGACAAGTGTTACCATCAACTGTCATTCCCAGCAACTGGCAATCATTTCTACGGGTAGATCAAAATAAAGTTGAACTCTTTCACATGTTGGCTGGACAGCTTACTTCCCTTCAAGTCGAAGGTAAAGAGATCTACACAACTTTGGAGGAGAAAGCCCTACACTATGGATCACAACGTGATCAGTTCGGTTCATCCGCAAAAAAGGGGATACGTGTCACGTGACTAATTCTATTGTTTGTGACGATAGAGTTTCGTATTTCATAACATAAACCAAAATCCAAGATGGCCGTCGTAAAGACTGAAATCACAGAAAGAAATGCCGTCTATTGCGCACTGTGGCAATTATATACAAGAAAATGATGAATATAAGCGTTGTTTACATTCATATAGTGTAGTCAGACTGTTTGATAAGTTTAGCGTTTTAAAAACCGATGAAAATGGGCAGAGAAAAGACGCGATGAACGACTCCGAACGATGAACTATGTTAGATGCGAATAGCATATTTTCTGGAGTGTTCAGAACCTACAGCAAGCCTGAGTTATGACGACAATTGCATGGTAAATTAACGAGACTAATCACTATACTGTATTACATGTAACATCCCCAATATTTTACAACATTAGGCTAGACCGAAAACACTAGAACCATGAAACAAAATCAAATTGTTAGTGTGTTATAGCTCTTATTTAGCGACTATTAGTTACTTTAAAAGACAAGTAAAGTTGTAATGAGGTATTGTTTCCTTTTGTATTTGATGTTTCTAGTTGAGTGATACTGACTAAACAGTCACTAAATAAAAACTATTAAAAAACTGGCTTTGTTATGTCCCTTCACACGCTAAAACAATTGAATGATGGTATATAGTTCGGAGACATGCAGTCGGACAGTTTATAAGATTGTATATATATATAAACATCAGTATTTTCAATGTCAATATATTTTTGTGATTAATTGTTAAAAAGCTATGTCTATCCCAAGTTAATCAGTCTTAAATATTATAAACTGGAATAAATTTGGTTGGGAACACAATAATACACAATACAAGAGCTTTTTTATTGTACTTGATATAGAATCATGTATGAATATAAGTGATATAATTAAGTCCAGTAACTTTTACAAATTATTTTCTGAATACTAAGACATAAGATAAGTATCAATGAAGGCTTTTTTATTTTTATTTCCTCCTTATGGTGTTGTACCTACACTATTTGAGCATAAAAAGTTCAAAAAGGATCATGGAAGTAAAGGTACAAAACTTCATAAGGGGAACAGTACATGGTTTCGGTATGGAAGATCAAAATACAGACTAAGGTAGTTATCTAATTGACATCAAATAGACCAGTTTCCAGTTCTTGTTGTGCAGGTTTAACCTCAATTGCATTTACTGTATTCTTTATAAATTACATGCATGTGGTAATGTAAAATGTACACATTAATAAAAAAAATGAAAAGCTAAAACAATATCCATGGGATTAGTTTATTTTTAAAGAATATATGACATACAATTGATGTTAACCCTGCAGAACAAGAACTGGAAACTGGTCTATTAAACTTAAAGCACTCTATAGTTTGTATTATATTTGTCTAAATGCAGTATATCTATGGAACAGTACTATATATGAATATAACTATTTATACTCTTTTCATATTTTCAAATAAAGCATTTAATAGCTAAACTGCATTACACAATAACTACAGAACAACAAATTAGGTGGTGGGCATCTCATTTATTAATTCATATCTGATAGAAGAGAGCAATTACAGGAACAAATTCATACTGGATATTATTATTATAGATGTGATATTAATGTATAAATTAACTGAGGCGAGCAAGCATACACTATTAAATCTGCATGTCTTTCCGATTAATAGGCACTTGTGCTGGGCAACAAGGCTGAATCCATATGTAATAAAAATTTCATTGATTCATACATTATGATTTGAATGAAATTTATAAAATTTATATTTAATAGCACAAGAGTGCTTCAGAGAAATGCCTTCAAGTGATGATTGCTTCATATCACTGTCCTTATATACTCCCGCATACAGAATTACCCTGGGGAACCCTGTAACCCATTTAAGCCCACCTCCACTTCTATTGACTATGCAATACACAGTGGTATACATTCTGTAATGCTACTAAATACTAAATACATTTAGTGCAATATGAAGTGCTATAACTACTAGAGTGCTTACAATATATCTGTGAAAAACTTTGCAAACAAAATGGTGAAAATTAGTACAAAATTTAAATTTATTGTTTGATTGACACTATTTTGTGCAATTCATTATTGCAAATGTTTTCACAGATATATTGTGAGCACTCTCAAATTTTTAGAATTGTTTGACGGATAAATGTGTTTGCACAAATAAATACAAAGTTTCAGTTATTTATGTTGATATGTATAATTAAACTATATTTAAATTCCTCAAACTGGATTATTTCATAAGAAATTATAATAATAATTTTATAAGGAATAATAATGCATTATCAAGTTTTGTTGGTTGAGATGGCTAGATTTTTATTTTTCCATACTAGCATGTGTAATTCTCAAATAATAGTGTTCTACAACTTGTTGTCAAAAATGTTACTACTGTAATCAAATGCTTAATAATGGGAATGATGACAAGTAAGAAAGAAAAAGAGGTTCAAGTATTAAATAGAATTCATCTGCAATAACAGTGATTTATTGACAAAGCACTATGAGCAAATTATTTATACTCTGATGTAACCAAATATTTGGTCAATAAATCACTACTGGGAAGTAAACCTGGCTTTAATATTGGCATAAGAACAGTTGTTTTAATACCAATCTCAATTCATATAACTTTCAGGTTTAACAAGTTTAATAACATTTATGAAGTGTACAATGCATGCTGTACATTACAGTACCAAATTTCTAGATTGCATAAAAAATAAAATATGGTATTATTCAACATAAAATCTTGAATGTAAAAAATAAAATTCGCAAAAATTGCATACTGGTTGGCTTCTTTTATCTTTTTTAATACTCCCACCACATATTCGACATTTCAGCGACAGGAGATGTCGATGAATTTCCATTTGGTTATCTAAAATAAAGCACAAATACAAATAAGTCGACCATTCCGATGACATATCAACTTTTGTCAGTACATAGCCATACACGAACGGCTGTGATTTCAGTAAGGAGTCTTTGAAAAGAGTTGCCACAAGAACTAGGTTGTTGCCACATTCTACAATGCGACAGAATGTAAGGCATATCATAAAGACTTCATTAAAATTGGTTTCATTACTCTAGGAAATGGGCAGGTAACAAATTTTTATCATCAACCAACTACATACCTTTGGGAGGGTGACAATATGGCGGCCATCTTGGATTGAAATCTCGACTTCAAAGCCATTTTTTAATGAAAAATCTTGTAGATTTCTCGCTGTATCTGCTCGTCCGCCATCTTCAACATATCACCTCTATGTGAAATGTTAAAAGGTCCCGGATGTCCTCTTTGTGACCGTGATATCGATGAATTTCGAAGACTGGGTAATTTCTTCGTAATAAAATTTTCGATTTTTATCGATTTTCCCTAGAACAATGGAATTGTCACGTGACACGTATCCCCTTTTTTGCGGATGAACCGAACTGGTGATGACCTTTCCAATCTGGAGCCATGCACACATGAGGAGGCCGACACTCGAATAATGCTTCATGTTAAAGATGCGTCTGTCTGTGGTTACCGAAAAATAATGATAAGAACCATTGACACTGACGTTGTCGTATTAGCGATATCAATATTTCACATTGTTGACGTAGACGAATTGTGGCTGTCGTTCGGAACAGGGAAGCACTTTAGATACCTTGCAATACACGAAATTGCTTCCAAGTTGGGTAAAGAAAGGTGCATCGCATTGCCTTCATTCCACGCCATGACAGGCTGTGACACAGGTAATTAAAACTTCTATGGTTTATTTACTAGCTACATTGAAAACAGTGTTTTACCAGTTTTCTTTTAAACTTGTTTGCAGTGTCGTTCATAGCAGGAAGAGGTAAAAAAACTGCATGGGGAATATGGCACATCTATCAAGAATTAACACCAGTATTGGCTCGTTTATCAGTACCACTACCAATGTTGGATGACGCATCCATGGCTATCATTGAGCGCTTTGTCATATTGCTCTATGATAAGACAAGCATGCACTCACTGGTAAACATATCAAGACAAGCATCTCTTCGCCACGAAAACACAAAACATCGAGTCAATACCACCAAGCCAAGCTGCACTTCACCAACATCTCCTAAGAGCACTGTTCCAAGGTGCAATAGTGTGGGGCAGGCGCTAATACCTAAACCATATATACCTTCTCCAGAGCAATGGGGATGGAATATGACAGAACATCGCTGGAGGCCAAATTGGACGACGCTTCCCCAGGCTAAAGATACATGCTATGAGCTAATCCATTGCGGATGTAAAAAGAGATGCACGGGCAATTGCAAATGCTTCAAAGCCAACCTTGTGTTTATGCGGCGGACACTTTTTTCAAGATTCCTAAAGTAAGTAGTTATATTTCGGTTCAAAAAAATCGATATTTATAGATGAACCATATCGATATACATTATTGCGCAATAAAGTCACGTGATTGATCACGTGATCAACATTAAAAACCTCTCTTAGCTAATTGGCATCTCTACACAACCATTTTCAACTGTTTTAAGATTTTATCAGCCTCAAAACCCTCTTAAATCGCAAGATTTAGATTAGCCTCGTTTCCATGCTAAGATAATCTCAGCGGTTTTTTGACATGCGCATTGTGGGATACGCAGGCCTTATCTCAGATGCCTCCATATCAGAAATTAACAAGCATATGAAGATGTATAATTGTGCCAAGTTTCATGCTTTTATCACAAAGTGAACAATTCTGAGATTTTATGTCACTTAACAGCTAGACTACCAGTGCTTTTGACGCATTTTCTTGCTAGCACAGGAAACCTAATAGAAAGCAAAGCTCGTCCCTAGGCTCTCTTGTCAATTTTCAATCTGTGACTTTTTATCGATTAGTAGTCAATAAAAATGACTGAAATAGTTGAAGGATGATAATCGATGTTAATCGATACTAATCGATATTAATTAAGGAACTTTTTCGTGTGACTTCCGATTAATCATCGATTATCGATATCAATCGATATTATTCAGCTAATTTCATCAATTAATATTGATTGATCGATTATGTAATCGATGCTCGACTTTGATCGATTAATTACTCCGGGAACCTTTCGTAGTAATCATTCTGCGAAACTTGCTTACACTTTCAAAGGTGGAATGATGCACGAGAATGACACAGATAATTCATCTTATTTTCTTGCTACAAAGGGGAGCTATGTGAATACTGCAAAAGATGAAAAATTCAAATATGCTGAAAGAAAGTCTTTGGAAAAGAAGATTGGCTAACTGTTCAGCAGATAACAAGCTACTTCTAAAGACTAGCAAGTATGAAACAACCATCAGCCCATGTGACTGAAGATGAAGAAGGTGAAGTTGATGTTGCTCTGCAAACAGCCGTAAGCTATACTCTGCGTAAGAAATTGTTCAAGAAACTGACTTTGTAAAAATTTTGCTTTTTGTACCTGTAGTGTATGGGAACCCTGTGCTATTTATGGGTTACCTGTGTCAGTGCTGTTGGTTATCATACCACAGTAGTATTGTAGTAGTATTGTAATCTGTATCAATCCGGTTGGAAATATACAACATCTGGCGACGAGGATGTTCAAGAACATCAAAGGAGTATATATTTAATTTGTTTATTGATTTAATTCGAAATTGTGATGGCAAGAGAATGCGAATTCGACCGGTTAAAAACGTGCGATCCGACTGGAGATGCAACGAGTGTTTCGCCGCGATGGAAAAGATGGAAGCGATCGTTTGAATATTATTTGATAGGGAAAGGAATCACAGTCGATGCCCGGAAAACAGCTCTTCTTTTACACGTTGCAGGAGAAAAGGTCCAAGATATTTTTGAAGGTTTACCTCAACCCGTTGTTGTCGAAGGCGAGTCAGAGTATGACAAAACCATGCGGATGCTTGATATATATTTCGTTCCTCAAGCAAATGTACCGTACGAGCGACATGTGTTTAGGCAAATGCAACAAGAAAAATGTGAAACTATCGACCAATTTGTATCTCGATTGAGAGTCCAAGCGAAGAACTGCGACTTTGGAGGAAACGTGGACGAAAACATAAGAGACCAAGTCATCGATAAGTGCGTGCAAGCACGGCTCAGAATGAAGTTGTTGGCAAGAGGAGATCTAACGTTAAAAGATGTCCAAGATACAGCCCGAGCAATGGAAACAGCAGAGTTGCAGTCCAAGAAAATGGAAACAGATTTCAAAACCGAATCATTGAATGCTGCTGGTACTAGTAAGCCTAAACCAAGTGAAAAGAAGTTTAAACCAAAGTGTTATCGTTGCGGTAGGGAAGGTCATATCAGCCGAGACACGTGTTGCCCTGCCAAGAATGCTACATGTCGAAAGTGTAAAAAGGTGGGACATTTCGAAAAGGTATGTAAAACCAAATCACCTTCTGAATATCATCCTAGAGTTAGGAGAAAAAACAAGAGTGGAAGTAAAGTGAATGAAATTGAAGAACGAGTTGATGACTATGCTTTTGGAGTGAGTAATGCTAAAGATGAACGTTGTTGCTATGTTTCTGCTATAGTTGGTGGAGTAACAGTAGATATGTTAATAGACTCTGGTGCTACATGTTACATAATTGACAAGAAGACCTGGGAGTATATGAAGAAGAAGAATGTAAAGTGTGTCTCAAGGAAAACAGAAAGATCATTGTATGCTTATGGTTCTATGACAACGCTGGATACACTAGGAGAATTCAAATGCCAAATATGTGTAAATGGTATAGAAGCTGATGCAGACTTTGTAGTGTATGATGGCGATGGAAAACCTGTTCTGGGATGTAAAACGTCACAAGATCTTGGAGTTCTGAAGTTCAACGTTAATTCAATTACAGTAGATGATGTCACGCAACAATTCCCAGAATGCTTCGAGGGAGTAGGAAAACTGACTAATTATCAAGCCAAGATTCATGTTGACCCGGATGTAAAGCCAGTAGCTCAGAATTATAGAAGACTAGCTTTTAGCTTGAGAGAGAAAGTTGAAACAAAGTTGGAAGAGTTAGTTGCCATGGATATAATCGAGGAAGTGCAAGGACCCACACCATGGGTTAGCCCGATTGTCGTAGTTCCAAAACCTGACAATGATATACGATTATGTGTGGACATGCGACAAGCAAATAACTGTATAATTCGAGAACGATATCCTATTCCAACTATTGACGAGGTATTAGAGAATTTGAACGAAAGCACAGTATTCACAAAGCTAGACTTAAAGTGGGGATTTCACCAGATTGAGCTCGAACCGGAGTCAAGGAAGATAACCACGTTTGTTACTCATCGAGGATTATTCCAGTATAAACGACTGTTTGGCATCAGTTCCGCACCAGAAATGTATCAACATATAATACAACAAGTCTTGACAGGATGTGAAGCTTTGAATATAGCTGATGACATAGTGGTACATGGAAGGGACAGGGAAGATCACGATAACAAGTTGTTGAAGACACTGGAGAGACTGAGGGAAAGAGGACTAACACTTAACAAAGAGAAGTGTCAATTCGCCATGTCAAAGTTGACATTCATGGGATATTTACTAACTGAGAAAGGGATCGGACCAACTGCCGCAAGAGTTGAAGCAGTCAAGCAGTTTAGAGCTCCAAGCAATGTCGCAGAGGTAAGAAGTTTTCTAGGACTTGTTAATTTCTCTGCACGCTTCATACCCAATTTGGCAACAAAGGCTGACCCTTTGCGCAAGCTCACTAGAAAGGTTGTTCCATTCAAGTGGGAAAGTAAGCAACAGGAAGCTTTTGACACGCTAAAGAGTGATTTAGAGAATTCAGAAACATTGTCTTATTTCGACAAGAATGCAAAGATTAAAGTTGTGACAGATGCCAGCCCTGTAGGGTTAGGTGCAGTACTTGTACAGGAAAAGGACGGTGTTGAAAAACCTGTTTGTTATGCCAGTAAAAGTCTTACACAAACAGAACGACGCTACTCCCAAACTGAAAAGGAGGCCTTAGCAATAGTGTGGGCGTGTGAAAGATTCCATGTTTATTTGTATGGAGTAGACTTTGAGCTACAAACCGATCACAAGCCCTTAGAGTATATTTATTCGAAGACATCAAAGCCCTCTGCAAGAGTTGAGAGGTGGGTGCTACGCTTACAACCTTACAGTTTCACTGTGAAATACATTCCAGGACCTACAAACATTGCAGATGCACTTTCCCGTTTAGTTAAAGGTCAAGAGGTAATAGTAGATGATGACGCCCAAGCATATGTTCACTTTGTAGCTGTTAATGCGGTGCCACATGCCATCAGTGTTCAAGAAATCGAGGAAGCGTCTTCAATAGATGAATAGTTTATTGAGCTTCGTAGATGTATAATGTCTGACAAATGGGACATTTGCCCAACGCCATACAAGGCGGTAAGACTTGAACTTTGTGTTTATGGACAATTAATACTACGAGGAACAAGACTAGTTATTCCTAAGAAGTTAAGGAAAAGAATTGTAGAACTGGGACATGAAGGACACCAAGGTGTAGTGAAAACCAAACAGCGTCTTAGAACAAAGGTCTGGTGGCCTGGTATAGACAAAGATGTAGAGTCTAAGTGTAAAACATGTCATGGATGCCAGTTGGTAAGTCTACCAAATCCTCCTGAACCCTTGAAGACTACTAAACTACCAACTGAACCCTGGCAAGATGTTGCAGCTGATCTACTAGGACCTCTGCCAACAGGGGAATATTTACTTGTTATTGTTGACTATTTTACACGTTTCTATGAAGTTGTGATCTTGAAATCAATTACAGCTGATAGCATAATCAAGGCTATGGAACCTGTATTTGCAAGATATGGGTATCCAGTGACAATTAAGACTGACAATGGTCCACAATTTGTGTCGGAGACATTTGAACAGTACTTGAAACAAAATGGTATGGTACACCGAAGGTCCACACCCTACTGGCCCCAGGCAAATGGGGAGGTTGAACGACAAAATCGAAGCCTACTGAAAGCATTGAAGGTAGCCCACTCTGAAGGGAGAAACTGGAGACGAGAAATGTACACCTTCTTGCTTGCTTATAGAACTACTGCTCATTCAACGACTGGTGCAAGCCCTGCTGAACTGATGTTTGGAAGGAAGATCAGAACCAAAATTCCTGAGTTTGGGAATGAAGATCAAAGAGAAAGATTTACAGAAGTAAGAGATAGAGATACTGAGAGCAAACAAAAGACTAAAGACTACAGTGATGCACGAAGACATGCAAAACAGAGCAACATTCAAGTTGGGGACAAGGTCTTGCTAGAACAAGTAAAACAGAACAAGTTGAGTACTAACTATCAACCATCACCATATCAAGTTACTAGTCGAGATGGAAACCAAGTTACCATCAAGTCTGCGGAAGGAGTTGAATACAAGCGCAATGTTTCTCACATGAAACATCTACAGGAAGATGAAATTGTTTCTCCACAGCTTGATGAAATAGAGATACAGTTTGATGAAGAAGAGATACAGGAACCTGCGGATAAACTAGAAGAAACAGAAGAAAAAGAAGAAACTGCAAGTCGCAGACCAACAAGACTGCGTCGTCTACCAACACACTTGAAAGACTATGAACTTTATTATGTTAAATTGAACACTTAAGAGAGACAATTGTCTGACTATGAACTTTATTATGTTAAATTGAACAATTAAGAGACAATTCCTGATTATGAACTTTATTAAGTTACATTGGACACTTAAGATGATAGTCAGCAAAAATCAAACATAACGCGGCAAGACTTGAAAATTAGATTTCGCTCATATTTTAACCATAGGTAGGCCCTGATGTAAGAAGAACTGCTATGTATTTAGTTTTGTAAAATACCGCTTAGTTTTCGAGATATTCGAAAAAATAGGTTTTCGGCTAAATTCGCTAATTTTCGACCGATAATTTATACCAGTTTTAAAAGCTTGTCGCAAGCAAACTAAATAATGTATCGATGTTTAAAGACCACAGAATTATTAAATAGTATTTAAAGTAACATTTTGAAGGCTTTTATGAACTTTCATAAAATCCTTCTATTTTAAATAAATTTATTTTTAGGGGACTTTTTTAACCTCTCTAAAAATAGGGTGAATATAATCAAAGTTTTTTCCATGTGCTACGCAAAAGTTTTACCAAAAAAACACCACAAGGGTAAGTTTAAATAATGGCCTTTACGAAACAAGTAAAATTGGTTTGGGGAAATGTACTTTTCGTGGTGTATTACACTCTCGAAGTTGTAGAAAAGTTGTAAATTTCATGTATCGGCATGATTAATGTAATTTGCATATATTAAACTTATTTCGAATTTAAAGCGGCTTCGTGTTAACTTCCAAGAAAGAAAACGATTTTGAAGACTAACAAGAAGTTTATACTGCCATTTAAAAGAAATGATACGTATTATTAATAAAACAGGAACCTAGAAGTGATTTAATTTATTCAAATCATATCCGTCCGTCAATTCTCTGCTCTCGAATCACATATTTTTTTTTTTTTATTCTAAATAATGATAAAGCTTTATTAATTCTTGAATGGCAAATAAAATTTGAAAAACTCAAGATTACAAGAAATAAGATTTAAATATATACTACAATAAGAAGGCTAATTATTTACATTTATAAAAGTGACTATTAAAAAGTGAAAAATTATGTACATTATTTGGAAACTAAAATCACTTGTCATGGAGAAAGCATCCCATTTTTTAATGGCGTATGGGATAAAACTGTTTTGGAAACGTTTTGTTCTACATTTCAAAAGAGGAATTTTCCTTGGGTTCCGTAGAGAATAAACTGATTCTGATATCTTAGGTAAAATGTCGTAAAGTTTGTCATCAGGACGTCTTATGGTTTTATAAAATCGGCGACATAGCTCCTCTCTGCGCCCTTGAAGAGTAGGTATTCTCAGGTGAGCAAGCCGCTCAAGATATTGTTATTTAAAAAAAAAAAAAACAGCAGGAAAAATGCTATAAACATTAGGTTTCACTTGTAATTCTAACCTAGATGAAGTTTAGAAGCTGTTGTATTATTTATTATATTAATACTATCATCGATGCTGTCATAATGTATTTTAACAATTGTACATTTTAATAGCGCTTGACGCCGTATGAAATTGACAAGTAATTTTAATTAACTCGCGCTAATGCTTTCAAAGATCTAGACGAAGTGCACAAAAAAAAAATAATAATAAACGTTATCTTTTCCAATCGTTTATTTTTTTTACAGTATTTCTTGATTTAATAGCTAAATATTTTGCTGCATTTGATAGTATTTTTATACATTATATATTTACATATAACCAGGAGTAGGATATTCAATTGGGACGTAAGTTCTAGCTGTTTCTTTCTCCTGTCACATCTATATATAGTTTTTAAACGTTTTTACTAGCAATATTTCTGACAAATGAATAAACTAAGCTTATAAACTATCGTTTGTGGCGTATCTTTTAAATACGAGTAACGCAAGATGTTGCGGGACCTTTGAATTTGCATGCGTAATTAGATTTCAACATAGTCGTATTTCGTACGAATTAAACGCTAGAAACAACTGAAAACATGTGTAGAAAGCGTCCGAATCATAAAGTATAGCAGAATTAATATAATTAGGAATATATCTAGGAGAAGTTCAATGAGTAATACCGTGCATGTTTAATTCCGATACAAAATTAAAAGGCCTTAAAACAACAGAGTAAGAATAGTACAATATTTATTTGTACTATTAAAACATGTAGTTTGATTTATACTAATTATGTCCATGTAACTCAATGTCCAGCAAAGATCCGATGTCATTTTGTTATGATCAGTTTGAAAATTTTCTCCGTTGCTAGTTCTTACTTGTGACGAAGATGGTGTGTCGACATATCTTGTTCAGTTGCAGAAAATGACTTCAACTCCTCTTCATCTGCTTCATGTGACAGATTATTCTTTTGTCTTTCCATTGGTTATGATTTTTGACCATCATGATGTTGTTTTAAGCACGTTTTTTATCAAAATATGATCGATAAAGTTGGCAACAATGCGAACACAATCAAAGCGGCTAATAGCAAACAATTACTTGTCAATTTCATACGGGTCAAGCGCTATTAAAATGTACAATTGTTAACTGATACATATTGACAGCATCGATGATAGTATTAATAATAAGTAATACAACAGCTTCTAAACTTCATCTAGGTTAGAATTACAAGTGAAACCTAATGTTTATAGCATTTTTCCTGCTGTTTTTTTTTAAATAACAATATGTGATTCGAGAGCAGAGAATTGACGGACGGATATGATTTGAATAAAATCACTTCTTGGTTCCTGTTTTATTAATAATACGTTTCATTTCTTTTAAAATGGCAGTATAAACTTCTTGTTAGTCTTCAAAATCGTTTTCTTTCTTGGAAGTTAACACGAAGCCGCTTTAAATTCGAAATAAGTTTAATATATGCAAATTACATTAATCATGCCGATACATGAAATTTACAACTTTTCTACAACTTCGAGAGTGTAATACAACACGAAAAGTACATTTCCCCAAACCAATTTTACTTGTTTCGTAAAGGCCATTATTTAAACTTACCCTTGAGGTGTTTTTTTTGGTAAAACTTTTGCGTAGCACATGGAAAAAACTTTGATTATATTCACCCTATTTTTAGAGAGGTTAAAAGTGTCCCCTAAAAATAAATTTATTTAAAATAGAAGGATTTTATGAAAGTTCATAAAAGCCTTCAAAATGTTACTTAAAATACTATTTAATAATTCTGTGGTCTTTAAACAACGATACATTATTTAGTTTGCTTGCGACAAGCTTTTAAAACTGGTATAAATTATCGGTCGAAAATTAGCGAATTTAGCCGAAAACCTATTTTTTCGAATATCTCGAAAACTAAGCGGTATTTTACAAAACTAAATACATAGCAGTTCTTCTTACATCAGGGCCTACCTATGGTTAAAATATGAGCGAAATCTAATTTTCAAGTCTTGCCACGAATTTGCGAAAATGTCTGGTTTTTGCTGACTATCACTCTTAAAATGAACATTAAGTTTGTTGCTGTTATGTAATAGTTATCTACAAGGAGGAGGGACTGTAGTGTATGGGAACCCTGTGCTATTTATGGGTTCCCTGTGTCAGTGCTGTTGGTTATCATACCACAGTAGTATTGTAGTAGTATTGTAATCTGTATCAATCCGGTTGGAAATATACAACAGTACCCAGAGTTAATTGGAAAGTGTGTCGCAGTCAAAATTGAGCTTTCGGATGAAGATAGAAAAATAATTGAAACAGATACTATTGAGCAATCTAAAGGCAGGAGCTTTTATAAACACAGGGCTGGCCGAATTGGAGCTTCAGTGAGTTGTTCTGTCTATCACACAAATTTAGCGCAGCCCTCACAAACACTCATCAAGTCCATTTTTTACCCAAACCTTTTTAAAGTCAACACAAAAGCAGTGAAACATGGTTGCAAACACGAGAAAGATGCCATTAAAGCTTAGAATTGGAGAAGAAAAAAATCATGTTAACATTGAACTAAAAAGGTGTGGAGTGATAATTAACAAAGAGCAATAGTTTGTTCATGCAACACCTGACTTCCTTACATTTTGTGATTGCTGTGGCTCGAGTTGTGGTGAGGTAAAATGTCCCTACAGTATTGAAAACTGTAACTTTGAGAGCTATGTGGAGAAGAAGTCTTCGTGCCTAGAAAAAGATGACGAAGGGCTACTTCGGCTCAAACATGAGCCCAACTATTATTATCAAGTACAGCAGCAGTTGATTACTACTGAATGCAAATATTGTGTGTGTATTTGATAGTTCTAAAAAAGCTGTATTTTTGCAGGAGCGCATTTTTCCTAACAAACAGTAATATTGCTCGTAGTGTTTTAGCCAGTTGTTATGTTACCTGGGAACATTAAGACTGGAGATCACCCACTTAAATCAAGATTCTTAAAAGGAGTTTTTAAAATGAGGCCAGCATTGCCTAGATTCACCAGAAGAAGTCTCTTACAGAGTCTCTTTCATAGTCATTCGAGAGATAAATGATATAAGCAAGTCGATCAAGCTCCATTGAAATCTCGAAAGCGTATCTCGAGGTAGTTGTTGTTTTGATTCAACTTGACAACAAGTCCGCGAGACACTCATAAATACACTCTTCGGCGCTAATTTTAAACAAGTACTATAAACATTATAAATCAATCATTATTGCAATAAAGCAATTATTTTTTCGAATAATTCGTATGATCTGAACCTGTCAACAATAAATGTTTTGCCTCGCCAAACCACTCTATTTTAGACAAACCTTGCGGCACGGCATTAAAAAGATGAATTGACTAAGCAAGTAATTTTAACTTCAAAGAGTATAGAAGCAAATGATTAACTTTAAAAAAAGAGCAATTTTTTTCCTGCTACTATAGCTCGGCATGATCAAAAGCGATAATTTTCTTTCGCTTCGCTTGCTTAGTTTTTAGTCGCTATTTTTCACGACTTGAACGGCAATTTTTCAATCAAAGACAGCATTTTTAATCATCAAATTACTTTTCTAGAGTCGTGGAAAATAAACTAAACAGCCAGACAATTTCAAAACGGGTATTAACGAGCTTTATTTTCAATTTTACGGTAGTTTGCAAACTTCAACCTAAAGTTTACACTTGGGTTATCAGATCACTCTACTGTTCTCTTGCAACCATCAAACGTCCGTACCGCAAGCTTACCAACTATTCGGGTACAAAAACGAGACTGAACGACTGCCAACAAACGTTCTTTGTTTTCTAGTCTTAAAACTAATAATTGGACACCCTTATACCACGATAATTCATGTGAAGACCAATTCAACACTCAACAATCAAAACCGCCATCAACTCCTACTTACCTCAACGTTCTCTAAATTGCCATCCCAGTGTCATCCCAGTGACAAGCCTCGGATAACAGTCGAAATTAAAGATACTATAATGAAACGCCAACACGCTTGGACAAAAGGAAACTCCCTCCAGTATAACATGTATCATAACAAAGTCATGAGACTTTGCAAAAGAGCCCGTTGTACTTTCTACAACAACAGCATTAAGGTTACGGTCCACGTTCGCGGGGAGCTCTCAATTAAAAATTGTTTAGCGCGTCAATTAACAATAAAGATAGACAAAGTATATATCATTTTAAAGCTTATATAACAGAGAATAAGACTATGTAAGTTTGTTTAAGAAAAATAATATCTTTAACCAATGCTTCACGTAAAACCTCAAAATCGAGCGCTTTCATTAAAAAAAGTCCAAAAGTTCCTACAACTTCGCCGTCATTTCTGCATTATGTCAATCAACACATAAATGTGTTCAAAACCGTGTCCATTTTGTTCGATAAAATGCTTCGTTCTTGAATAAATGTGTTTCAAAGTCGACTTATTGTTAAAACTTCAAGTTAAATAACAAAATGGGCCATAACTCTAAAACTAAGCATTTTATCAAAAAAACTGGACACGGTTTTGAAGACCAATATGTGTTGATTGACATAACGAAGAAATGACGGCAAAGCAGTATGAACTTTTTGACTTATACTTTTTTAAACAACTCGCATTGAAGGCGGTTAATTTTGAGGTTTTTCGAAGAGCACATCTTACAGAAAATTGTTGTATATAACAAAACATACACAGTCTTATTCTCTGTTATATAAGCTTTAAAATGATATATAATATGTCTATTATTATTGTAAAATGACGCGGTAAACACACTTTTAACTGAGACCATGTGAAAGCACTCCGCGAACGTGGACCGTAACATTAACAACATGCAAGAAACCAACCCCCCAAAATGGTGGGATAACATCAAACTTCTGTCTGGCTTATCGAAGGCTCCATCACTGGCCAGTATTACTGTAGATGGAGTAGTCTTAAAAGACGACAACCTTGAGGAAGCATTAAATAATTGTTTCGCTGACATTGCCTCTGACATCAAGCCTCTGGATTTCAACCCGGTCCCTGTCAACTACACTACTGATAACTACACCATAAGTCCAGAGTCTGTTGAGCAGGCATTGTTATCAATTCAAGAGCAAAAATCCAATGGTCCCGACGACATACCTAATTGGGTACTCGAGAACTTTGCGTCAATTATCCATCGCCCTATTTGTGCAATTTACAACTCATCAATTAACCAAGGCCATGTCCCTTCGCTCTGGAAATGTGCTAATGTCATACCGTTAAACAAGGTTCCTCGACCGAGCTCCATCAACAATGACTTCAGCCTATATCATTAACTCCTGTTCTGAGCAAAATCCTTGAGGGGTTCGTCTTTGAGTGGCTGGCAGCTATTGTAATGCCTCATGTTGATCCATATCAATACAGCTGTGTAAAAAAGTCATCCACAACTCACGCCCTAGTTCATCTTATTCACCAATTGCTGAGTACGACTGAGACTCCACGAACTATGATTAGATCTTGTATGATCGACTTTTCTAAAGCATTTGACCGTATTGACCACAACATCTTACTACGCAAACTACAATAACTCAACGTTCCACAATTACTTCTGAATTGGTGTGCCAATTTTCTCTACGACCGCCAACAGCGCGTCCTTCTTCACAATTTCACATCATCCTGGAAACATGTACGTGCTGGTGTTCCACAAGGCACGAAGCTTGGCCCTCTATTCTTCCTTGTTATGGTGAATGACTTACGACCTGATCTACCACTATATAAATATGTTGACGATTGTACAATCTATGAAGTTTTATCTACATCTTTGTCTCAACCATCAATACTCCAAAAGGAACTAAACAAGATCATCATAAATCTCTAGATTGTCTCATAGTGCATGACCAACCGCTTGATCTAGTTAATTCGACTAAACTATACTACTCGGAGTCAATGTGTCAGCGGAACTTAAATGGGCAATTCATATAGATGAAATCTGTGCTAAGGCTAGCAAGCGACTCTATGCTCTAAGAACTCTTAAACGCAGTGGTGTACAACCTAAAGATCAACGATCCGTCAATTGCTATTTCATAAGACCCTTATTAGAGTACGCTTGCCCTGTCTGGCACCAATCATTGACTTGTAAATCGAAAGACCAGCTAGAAGCGATCCAGCGGTTGGGCGTTACGCATCGTGCATCCACATTTGCCATATAAGGTCGCACTTAAAGAACTAAACTTTACCACTCACTATGAGAGACGCGAACATTTGTGTATGAAATTTTACAAGAACATTACATGCCCTGATAGTAAATTACACAGCCTTTTAGCAAAACCTATGTCAAAGAACTATAGCCTTAGAAAGCCTAGGAGAATTACACTTCTCAAGTGCAGGACAAAAAGGTACAAAAACAGCTTCATTTCAAGTTCAATTAAGAAATGGGACTTAAATTTTAACAATCATGCAAATATTTAATCTATATTTCAAAACAATGTAAATATTGAGTTTTTCAATTCTTTTCAATTTATCATTCAAGTTATTATTATTATAAATTAAAATACAAACATAAACCAGACTGAAAAAACAAAAACTCTAAGCTTTGAACATGTTCATTCCAGTCCTAGTTTCAGTGTAAAAGTTTGAGATTTTTACTCATCTTCGGCGTTTTTGATTGAAATGAAGCAAAAACTTTACTAAAAAAGATTTGTAATGTTTTAGCCTTTTCTTCAAAACTGAGTTGTACCCGAAATCGTTTAAAAGAAGGAAAAAAAACATACCTAACCTTCATTTGTAGCCAACAGTTGGCTTTTGAGAGGATTTTTTTGTCGCTTTAACTTTCATGAAACAACATCTTCAGTTTGTTTTTTTCTTCGTCGTTGCATTGTAGCTGAATCCATTGCCGAATTTCATGTGTAAAGTTATTACTTCTTCATTGTTAGCTTTAGTAGCTGAATTATGTTTAGGTTTGTATGCATGTGCTTCCTAACAGAATTCAATTAATCATCGAAAAACAAGTAATTTGATCACCACAAGATTGATTAAAATGGTACGTTTGACTCATTTGTCGTTCAGCAGATTTCATTTCGCTTTCTTATTGGCTAAGCGCACGCTGAGCTACAAAATGGCTTTTTAGTCGCGCGTAATAAGATTCACTTTTGTTAAAATAAACTTTACATGAATTCCACATTAAATTCATTCACGCTGCGCTCTTTACTCATGAATTCAATGTGGAATTCCACTCGTTGTCCAATGAATTTACCTATAAAATACACGTCACTTTGCTGTGCTCACTTTGAGACAAGTTGTTTTAATTTCCATATCTAACTCGATGGCATTATAATGAACAGATATCTTTAATCAAAGGATCTGGCGTGAGACCGTCCATGTCTTTTTCTTCATCTTCGTTGTGGTTTGCTTCGCCAGCGTCTGCTAACGCTCATCTTGGTATGGATAAAATTGACTGTTTACCACTATTGTTTCCTCCTCTTCAGTACTTGAATCGTCTACGTCTACACTTCTGTCAGAATCGCTTTGATCGCTGCCCTCAACATACATTTTTTGCAGTGTTTTTATACCGTCACATTAGTAATAATAATAATAATAATAATAATAATAGTTTAATAAACACCAATATTGCAGTTAAAACTGAATTACATTGGTATGACAATAGTATGAAATTGATAATCTAATCTAATATAATTTATTTATTACAAATTACAGTGTTTATTACAGTTGTTTATGGCTTTTGCAACCAACACTACGTCACACTCGGTCCTAGGATCCGACAATTTTTATTGAAAGTAAGCCTACTTTGAGTGCAAAATTCGGGAAAAAATTATCCAAACATTGTTAAACTTTTCAAACATTTATAAGACATATTGAACTATTATATATTATAGAAAACAATTTTGTGTCATAGGCACTTTAAGCCCAGCAAACAAATTTAATGTTGACATATAAAGTTACTATGTTGTTAATGTTGTTATCTGGACAAAGGATTCAGACAGTTCAAATGTTAAACATTGACTTTGTGAAGATTACTAGTTGTGCTGCTTGATTTAAAGTTTATGATAAAGTTTAACAAACAAGACCAGGAAATCACTTGCAAGATTTATCCTTTAAAGCATATGCTCCTGACAGACGACTTTGCATACTTACTTATCTTAGACAATACCTGATGGAAACAGAACCTTTGAGAGGAAAAGAGAAACAATAGCAGATATCTAAGTTGAGCCCGCTCCTCAGCGGTCTCTCAGTGAAAGTACATGAAAACGAGGCACTTGGGCCAGATATTCCAAGATGGCCGAAGGCAAAGACGCAGAACTTCTTAATTCCAATACAAATTCGAATAATTCTTCGCCACCAAATGCATTTTTAGTAAAGAAAACCACGTACAAATGCTTAGTGGGGTTTGTCCCCGAAAAATCACCAAAGATTGCCTAAAACAATGGCTGAGCTATCGTAAAGGGACGTTGAGAGACAACAGTGCTGCTTCGAAAGACAACAAACCAGAGTTGTTTAGAAGGTTCGTTCTGCTGTAGTGTTATCTCGTTTTAAACTTAAAACATTATATCTGATATTGTTCAACAATGTCTTGTAGGGTTGTGAGCTACATCAAGAACAAGTGGGACAATAATTTTGTTGACAAATAACGCATGCGACTCCTCAAAAAACTCTTAATCTAAGCTTACATGTATATCACTATACTGACATCCAAGAAAAGACAAAATAACTTTCGCTTTGTACATATGTTTAGCTCTCAACTTATCAGCCATCTTGGAATTGACGAGTAATTTTCACTAAAAACCGCTGATCAATATGAACATATGAACCTATCCCTGACATGCCGGTCTTCCTTTGGTAATGACACAGGAATCCCGATACACTCAAATTCCATCAATCTGATTGGATCAGATAAGATCAGTCTGACAGGGTTGTCACTGCTCACATGACAACAACTTGTCAACAGTCAACACGTGGAACACAACGCACCGGAGGTCACTTCAACTTGCTGTCTTGTGAGGGAAGGATCGACGAATAGTATTTGCATTGTGGCCATGGCTTTCCCAACAACTCAAACATTTCACGCTTCCAAGCTGGTGAGAATTCAATCGACCGTCTCCCAAAGAAAAGACCATATACTAACAACAACTTTTATGTCTATTTATAACAGGTACATTCCATCGAAACCCTAAAACAAGAAACAAATGTTGAACACCTCGGGCTTCCCCAAAGAAATTTTTTAAACCACTTCGTTGTGCCGTCTTAACAAAGGGCGAGCTCAAGAAAATTAAGAATCCAAATGGTCAGCAATCATTTTCTATGACACTATGTGATCAAACACCATCATCTACTATAAGAGCAGTCTGTTTTGAGGAAAAGTACGGACTATTGATTACCATAAAAACATATGTGATATCTAACTTCAAGATAAAAAAGGAATCCCAGCAGACACGATCCAAATACATATCGATGCTCCTACAATCATTGAACAGTCCTCCGAACAGTTCAAAATCGAAAAGTGCAATTTCAACATAGCTCAGATTCTCCGTAAAGAATCATCCAATGTGGTCAGTATTAAATGCAAGGTCACAAGCATTGACGAAGTCAAGATAGTAGGTAAACAACACGCCATCCAAAAGAGAGATATTTGCTGTACAATATTCTTGTCCTATGGCGGGATAGAGCCCAGAACATTCCTTTTGAGTTAAATGACATCATTTCCGTGGAAAATGCAGTCACCTCTTCCTACAATAACGTGATTAATCTATCGACAATTTCACAAACTGTTATAAAGAAGATCGAAGACGAAGCGCTTCTAAACATGACGACGAATCCGACAACTCCACTTCTTCTGGATAGAATCCTCTCACTGAACACAAAGATGCTCATGATGAAGGAATTTAAACAAGCAGTATCTTGTATAAATTGCAAGAATGTAATTCCACTTGTACCTATAAGTTTTGCCAAACCACACAAACCAGTGTCCTGGGACACAATTAGCAGATGGCTAAATAGTTTACTTGAATCAGCAGCCATCGACACAAGTATTTTTACAGCTTATAGTGTGCGAACTGCATCTACCAGTGCAGCTAAGTCTAAAGGCGCCTCTATGGAACAGGTTTTATCAGCTGGTGGCTGGTCGGCTGCATCAACATTTGGCAAATATTATAACAAACCAATAATGAAGCAGTTAGACAATGATTATGGAGCGATAGTACTAAAAGGGAAATGTACAGACTAGACAAAACAATAGATAGAATCCAGGGTTATTGTTTGAGTTTATTAAACAAATTTGTTCATTGTTTAATTTGTGTACATTTACTCTCATGGCCACATTACTTTGAAATCTCACGTGATCTCTTGATGACGTAATGGTGAAGTAGAAATTTAACATTAAACGAGACTTACCTGTAAGTTGAAGTTTGATGATAATTCTACAGAACCATGAAGTCAGAGGGAGATAACGTGCCCACCCTGTGACTACTGAGGCAATATATTACTCTAACCCGGCCCAAAATAACTCTACAATGTGTCCATTCGAAATTTTGAAAATTGAGCTGAGCTAGCAAGTTGTGCAATTGCCTAATTTCATACCGTGAGGTACTGGACCGAGAGCGGACTTTGGCGAACAAAGTCAGTCAAGATGGCGTCCGCTGAAGGTAAAAATCGAAATGGCACCGATTGACAAAAGTACAAGGGGCTTCGAAGGAAATAATTGCTTGGTATCTTGATATCCTTGGTAAAACGAAAGACGAAGTGGAATGGACAAAAGCAGTTCTTTGCTCAGATCACTGGAGCAAACAGCCTGAGAATGTAGTAGACGTCACCCTAGATGTAAAGTTTGCAACCAGAACACTTGAAAATAAAACGAATTGGCATTGGAATTGTGCTGCTACTTTATGCAACAACTCGTGGCGAACAGCTGCAGTGCCGAATGGTGTTCTTCAATACTACAGACTATCGGGGGTGCGGAGGGACAAATGCCTCAAAATTACTTACAACAAAATTTTCAAAAATAAAAAGGTATTCATTAGCTGAATAGTGCATGTAAAGTTGCCGTGCTTTCAATGCCTAGGACTATATGATTTCAATCACGAAACTATAAATTAAAACTTGTATAGAATGTTTAACAATTTTGAAATAAACAAGATGTCAATTTCAAGACATTTCGATTATTAACGATTTTTGTAGGTGTTGAATTCACTTGGAATAAAACTATTACATCAAGTTGATACTGCTATAATATTTTACCGATCAGTATCAGAAATAATAATGTTAATAATGTTTATAATGTTGATGTGCCAATTTTAATTCCAAATAAAATTGGATATTGTTACAATAAAACTCAAGCTGCTATATAAGTTACAACGTTATTTTTTCACGTTAACTGTGGTCTTCTGGTGTCTTCTGTTCTGAACATTGGTCTAAAGGATTCCGAGCAAATACGGAAGACGTACCTGACAGGTCAACAACAGCATCATATGTACAGTCCCAGTGTTTAATCAATGAAGAGAAATAACCTAAACAACCTAGAAGGTAAATTGAAAGGCTAATAATTGATCCTATAGATCCAAAAGATGAAACTATAAAAACAATATCTGATGAAAACTGTGAACTAAAAAAAGAACTTCTACTTTTGAAGGAGAAGTTGAAAGAAAAGGAACATGAAATGGTCAAGATGGCAAATGAACTAGATGCTCTGAGAATTGATGAAATGCAGTACAAAAACCAACTTAAGGCATTCCAATTTGAATTTGAAAAGGCAAGATTTATATATGAGCACATTAAGAAGAGAGGTCAATGCTTTTATATGACAGGGCTGACTGATACAGAGCTTGACTGTTTATATGAATGTGTTGCACCATTTGTCAGCTGCTTAGTTTATCCAGATATTAAATCCAGTAAATTTGGTAACCACAAGATGGATACCAGAACTGAGCTCATGGCATTCATGACAATTGTACGGCATTCTCTTCATCTTGGGATATTGGGATAATCTACAAAGTTTAACTGAGCTAATGTCCCTCGAAGTAAAAGCTAAAGTAACCAAACTCGGCCAGAAAAAATTATTCAACTCCAAAACGGTATCTTTATTGTCATTTCCGAGATATTAATTGTTTTGTACAGCAATCTTAAACTGAAAATTTATTATGTTTACATTATTTTTACATTTTTATTTTTACCTTATTTTTCATTCTTGGATATTTATTTTTTATTATTTACTCATTATCATTATTATTATCATTACATATTTTTTTTCTTACTTCTCTTTTGTGAATTTGTTTCACCATTATCATACCAGTTTACTCCAATTTGAAACTGCACTTATATTCACACTTTCAACGACATGCACTCTACAACTCTTACATCCTCACCCACCTTCCCTCAATTGATGTGTTGGTACGAATACCTCCTTTTAGCATGTCATTTAGCATTGACTTAAATTCTTACCCATTCACATACATTTATTTTTTTTATTTACATACAGGTCAATGCATTTGCACATTTTTTTTTTAAGGTGGCTTGACTGAATATTTTTGAAGGGCCACCGTCGCTGTTTGATCGCAAAGTAAGTCGCGCGTAGAAAAATAATTTCAAATTAATTTCCAAAGCGAGTTCAGGCATACACTGAAGTTTGTTCTGATGTTTCAAATATTGCAATCGGAACTAGCAATGATTTTTTATGATAGAAAAGTAGTTTTGACAAATACGACAATTTTAGGCGAAATAGAGTTTTCTATAAAACTGCATTGATTGTTTCACAAACTTCAGATCAAGTTCTTCGTTGTAGCTGAAAATAAACGATTTATATGGAGGCATTTTTGAATAAAACGCTTTTAAACATTTACACAACAAATAAATTTAATTAATCAAGCATCCATTTCACTTGATCAAAAACATCACTACAAAAGCACAGAAAAAGTTGCTTTTGGTCTCATTTGGTCAACAAATGTCTTAGTTTTCCGTCTGGCGAACATGAACGAAATCACTTCAGGCTATTAGGACATACATGATTTTTCGTTTGGTGAGATATAACTGCGCGTTTTTTTCTTCTGTCTAATATTGCACACATTTTTACAAAATATTTCAAAACTTAAAATTTCCTTGATGAATTTTTTTCTTACCGCAGCATTGGCTTTTTGAAATAGTTACTCATCGAGCCCTGCAGTTTTATGACCATTGATAGATTGGAAGATATCGAAAATAATTTTCAAAATAGGTAAACTTTTCGACCGCTTACTCAAGGCTCGCATTGTTTTGGTTGTCTGAGATCGCTATTGTCTATATTTTTTACTGAAGTTGTGAATTCAGATATGCATTGTCACCTCACAAACAACACTTGACTGCCGTTCGTTTATAGCCTTGCAGCTCCGAGTGTGATTGTTTGAATATTATATTTAGATTTTGATATGATTATTCCATCTGTGAATGTGACTATGTAAAGTACTGAGTGTTCTTTATTCAATTTAATTACATTAGGAATAAAGTTATGGACGTGCCCTAGCCGAAATATATTTCCTGTCTCATGCAAACCTGGTAATGGAAAGAAACAAAAAAGAAACAACTATCATTCTGATTCTGATAGTGATGAAGAGCCAATAATGATGAAGAAGACGAAGTCTGTCCAGTTAAAATTTGACACCAGCATAGAGAGTCTTAAGGAAGATATAGTTGCAGGAAGATACGACCTATCCAGCTGTGTACATTTGATTAAAGAAGTAACAACAGTTAACAAGGGAATGCTACTTCAAATATCAGTAGTGAAACAAATCAAAGATGCATTCAAGTGCAAAAATTGCCTGGCTGTGCCTATGAATCGTTGGAACAAGGTGTTGTATTGTAACACAATCCTTGTCTCCATCCCATGCCTGAATAATTGATTTATAGTCCAGTCAATCTACGAAAATATTGACATAAACCTGCCACTAATTGCAAAAGAAGGTTTCTCAACTGTTTTCGACTCAGAATTATATGCCTTACAACATATAAAAAGTCCCAAAAAGTCCAAAGAGGGGAAGACGGTAAAAACGAGGTTTTTTCGTGACTATTTTTACGGCAATTTGAGCACAGCATGGAAACGAGGCAGCAACCAAAACACGAGATTATGCCAATTTTAAGTCAATAAAAAGCTAAATAAACCAAACATTTTAAGTTTGAATCAAACTAATTCCTAGCAATAATCATTAATTAAAATTAAAATGCATTTTTCAAATAAAAGTTTTAGGAAATATCCTAATAATTACAGAATATAGCATATTTTACTCGAATGCCTTGTTCAAGACGTTTTACTGATCATTATTATTGTTTCTTGCTTTATTAAAGTATAAATTATTTTCGTTCGATTGTAAAAGTAAAGTACATTGTAACAAATAAATGAAGAGATGGATAGACAGATAAATAAATAATTAAATAAAATAGATTATTCAAAACTGACAAGTATAGTAGCATGCATATGAAAACTTGTTCATTTCATTCACTGTCTAGGAATAGCACGGTTTCGCAATCAATTTATTCTCATCCTTTGATCTTTTAGAGTCCCTTTGAATGTCCCTTTTAATTCTATGCAGTTTTTATATCAAATTATTTGATTTTACTCAATACTTATCCTTATTATATCCTCCGGCTGGAGCTCGTCATGTAGTGTGTGCTAACCCGGCTTTCTATAACTGCCACATATATTACATCAATTTCAATAATTATTATGATTATCACTTGCCTTGTTAAAACAATTGACTATTGATAATTATTTTAACTTTGTACTTTTTTTTTATATTCTTCATCTTTTATAATTCTACTTTGTTTTAATTTGTTGATTATTATTCTTTGTTTATTTTATTTTGAGTATTACACTTTGCGCGCGGTGTTTTTGTGTTTCCTCGCACATTTTGTTTCCGCGCGCGGCGCTTTCTGTGTAGCTCTCACTAATTGTTTGTTTTGAATAGTCTATTTAAGAAATAATGCTTTTATAATATAAAAAAGCCAACAAATAAGCGCGAGCATGTATTATACTCTCATCAAAACACAGCTTTTTGACCAATCAGAGTGCGCGTAATGTCAAAGTTATTTTTATAAAACGTTGCACATGTATCGAGTTTTCCATTCGACCTACACCTGATGATGGCTATTTAAGCCGAAAGCTTGGTATTAAATAGCTTAAAATTAAAATATGACAGATATAAAAGTTAGAAGGCGTGCGGCAGCTTTGTGGCTACAGTACATGAAAATGATGTACATTCTGTGAACGTTCATCAAGGCCAAGAGAACAGCTAACGGGAAATTCTACCTACAAGCCATCTCGCACATGTTTTCTTATTTAGCGGCCTCTGGACACAACCGCTACTTAAAGTGCACTTTGCTATACCTTCAGTCAATTCAGTCTGATAACCTATAGAAATATACGAGTGCAAGGTTTTCATGTTGAATGACGCAGCGACCGCTATTGTGATGGACTATCGACCGACCTTTAAATGAAGTGCACAACAATTATTTTGAACTCGTAATTGCATCAAAGTCGAAGACATGATAAATGATAAAAAAAAACAATGAAAAAATAATTCTTAATTTCTATCAATAACCAGAAAATGCATATAGCAATGCTAAGAAGTTTCCGAGGCCGGTGGGGAGTGCGCACTAGTCTTGCAGGCCGATGTGGATGTTAATCGTCAAAACTGCAGTACGTGGCTTGGAATGTCCCCAAAGAATATGCATGAATACTAGACTTGTTAATGATGACAAAGACCTCCTTGTTCTACTGCGTTATTACACTGAATCACAGAATGTGTCTAAGACTTTTGTAGAATCGGACACGAATATGTTTTAAATTGAATACAAAATGATAATCTTACGAAGGTCACTACTATAAAATTATGTTGACCTTCAGCTGATACTCGCAGTCAAATGTTTTCATATTTTCCCGGTATTTCCAATTGCTTCAGCTATTCTCTTCTATAAAGAAAAATGTAATTAATATATGATCCAAATAGAAATATAAAAGTGTTTATGATCTTTATGCAAAACAGAAGAGTTATGTTTGAGTTTAGACAAAAGTTCTTTAAGATGACCGATAGCTATAGGTATTGATGGAAATTTGAAAGACTTGATGTAAGAATACTTCAATTATGAAATAAATAGCATTTAACATGAAGAATATAATAATACTTCTGCCTTTGTAACCAGAGTACCATCTTGATTCTTTGTTGTTGTTCACTTAGATGTAACGACGTCACCTACTAAAACCGAGTTCTGATTGGCTGATCTACTGTTTGGTTTCTCAAATATCATAACAAATCAGGGTTATCAAATTTGATAACCATCAGGACTGGTAGTAAGCGTAGTAAGCGTGGTAACCGTGGTAAGCGTGGTAACTGTAGTAAGCGTGGTAACTGTAGTAAGCGTGGTAACCATAGTAACCCACAGGCATCCCAAGCTAGTAGTTCATTTTAGGGAGATTTAGTTCGTTTATATAGGGAATTTTTTTAGGGAGATTTTGAGATCGCTAGACTGGTAGTTCGTTTTATGAAGATTTTGAGATATTTTTGGTTCATTTTGAGTCGTTTTAGAGAGATTTTGTGATCGCTCGACACATCCCCTAAAGAAAAATGACAAGGCAGGAGACTGATTTTCGACCCCTTCCCACGCTAGGCACGATAATTCCCGTAATACTTACAAAATCGACTGGAAAATCGGCCAGCATGTCCGTTAATAAATCACTAAAACATCAATCGCCATCTCGAATCGATCGGTTCACAAAAGTCCAGCAAAAAGACGAGTTTTCTAACACATTTTCACTTTCTCTGCTCGATTCAAACCCGCAAGAGACGTTGCTGAGACATCAACGGTCATATCAGCAACCACGCCTCCAACAATATCAAAACCCGCCCGGGCACCAAGGTGAACAAAAGTGAGATTCCCTCTAGGGTCCCCTACGGAAGTTACTGCTCCATGTGCGAAATGTTTTGACAGCTGGGTGTTTTTGGTTGTAATTCTAAAATATCTAAAGATCTAAATATCTTACGAAACTTCTAAATATCCTACGACTTTCGAATTTAAATTATCAATGTTATATTGATTGCTGCATGCTTCTCAAGCAATGTAAAAGAACCGTGGGAGAAGATTTAGTGGCGATTTTGGTTTGTTTACATCTAAAAAGTCAATGAATCTAAATGAAGAACAGCAAGAAGCCTTAAGAATTGTATCTGCTGGACACAACATCTTAATCACTGGCCAGGCGGGAAACGGAAAATCACGACTCGTCTCGTGCATTCTGCGCGATCTGCGAGCAAAAATGTCGAGTTTTCTAACTCAAAAATGTCTACTCGCCTGGTGTTGCGACCACTGTTCATTCCTTCTATGGACTTGGAACTGCAAATCTACCGTCAGCCCAAGTGTTGGAGCGATCGACCGGCAACTCAATAGTGGTTGAGCGCCTGAGCAGTGTTGATGCGACCGTATGGGACGAGGCGAGCATGTCGAGTGCCAGGGTGTTGGAACTTGTCAATTGTTTACACCATCGACTGTTCTGACCAAAACTCTTTTCCCTTTGGCGGAAAACAATTAATCTTGGTTGGAGAATTCCTACAACTGCGGCCTGTCCCAGGTAGATTTGATAGTGGGGAACTGATGTTCTTTTCACCCGTGTTTCAATGGGCGATTGCACATCGTATACAATTGAAACAAGTAATGCGGCAAACTTTTGGGGAAGATGAATTTTCAAAGGCCCTACAAGAGGTTAGAATGGGTGAATGCTCTCTAGAGTCTTATCATTACCTCAAGACTTTGAGTAGAGATCTTAATACCGATACTGTGGTTGTGACGCACATCTCTTTCCGTCATGAAGATGTTTTCTTACACAACCGTGATGTCCTCGATAAGATGCCTGGCAATTCCGTTATATTGCGCGGAAATCTCGTGGAGGAAACAGAACATTTCAAGTTTTCAGGGGAAGCAGTTTTGACTTTGAAGGAGGGCTGTCAAGTACTGCTTGTATGGAATTTGACAGTAACTTTAAAGAATGGCAGTAGAGGAACATTTGTTGCTATGTCAAATGGAAAGGCCATGGTTCATTTCAAGAATGAAGGTGTTATTCACATCGACAAGCAAACCTGGACAAATCATTCCATGACAGGCCAAAAAGTTGGTAAGGTAACAAAATATCCCATCATTCTTGCTTATGCTGTGACCTGCCACAAATCTCAAGGACTTGAATTGCCCTATGTTGTGCTTCACTGCAGTAGTGAATTTGTTTCAGGATTGACCTACGTTGGCATGTCAAGAACCAAGTCCTATAAGCATCTCCAACTTATTAAATTCAGGCCTGAATACCTCATGAAACCACCCGAAGATGTTATTCAGCTTTGCTCCTCAAGTTGCATTGGTAAATGCATAGACAACCTGTCTTGCTGTAGGAGAAAAGTGAATGTTGATGCATTTTTGACCACTATTGAACGCCCAAGTTGCCGGTGTGGAGTAAATTATAAGGGGCAGAAAAGGAAAAACTTTTCTGTTCAAAGCAGGTCAAAGAGCAAACACACACACACAAAAAAAATACTTTTCACATTGCGTTTGCTTGAATAGGGGACTGCAGTGTTGGTCAAAATGTCGATGCAAAAGATGTGACAACGGAAAAATAAAAAAGAGCGAGGACATAAAAAACCCTTGTAAAACCACAAAAAAATATTTCAAACATAGGTCATTTAAAAAGTCAAGAGAAAATTCAGCATCTTTTATTGAAACAAAAGGAGAAAAAAGAAAAACAAGACAATTTACAGTTATAGAAATTTTCATATTGGAAAGTTGTGTATTGTGTGCATTGCTAAAAAAAACACTAGACTTGAAAACGCTTAAGCATCAATATAATGCATGCATCAGAATGTTTAAATGCAATAACAATTGTCAATTACCAGAACGCTCAGAAGAGGAAATCAAATGTCAAATAATTCGAAGGCAAAAGATTTTAGGTGATCATTAAGAGAACTTCATTGTAAATCATTATACAATAAGAGAAACGTCATTCACAGTAGAATGACATATAAATATAGGCATTCTTAAAAAGCTCAAAAAGTAAATAGTATTCTTACAGTTTCGTAGCGTTAACCTTTGATTATCATGTCAATAACCATTTAAATCATAAAGACAAAACCTATAAATAAGCAATAACATTATTTTTTTAATAAGAACAATTCTATACAAGGTACGTTTATTCCATTAAAATGACTTGCCAGATGTGTCAGTAGTACATGATGATGACGCGTGTTTCCAGCTGAAAAATAGGAAATGCTCTATCATGCTTGCCAAGAATAATGGAGCGATTATAGAATACCCTGTCAATTTTTGGAAGTCAAGGAAAAAAATGAAGTTCCGTAGTCCCGTAGTGCGCGAGAACGACAAAGTCCCGTAGTGCGCGCAAGGTCCGATGGGAGTTTAAGTATTGCGAGAGTTTAAAGAACGACAAAGTGATATATTTGAGTGCTACCGCAGTCCGCAGTCCCGTAGTGCGCGCAAGGTCCGATGGGAGTTTAAGTATTGCGAGAGTTTTGAGAACGGCAAAGTCATATATTTGAGTGCTACCGCAGTCCGCAGTCCCGTAGTGCGCGCAAGGTCCGATGGGAGTTTAAGTATTGCGAGAGTTTTGAGAACGGCAAAGTCATATATTTGAGTGCTACCGCAGTCCGCAGTCCCGTAGTGCGCGCAAGGTCCGATGGGAGTTTAAGTATTCCGAGAGTTTTGAGAACGGCAAAGTCATATAATTGAGTGCTACCGCAGTCCGCAGTCCCGTAGTGCGCGCAAGGTCCGATGGGAGTTTAAGTATTGCGAGAGTTTTGAGAACGACAAAGTGATATATTTGAGTGCTACCGCAGTCCGCAGTCCCGTAGTGCGCGCAAGGTCCGATGGGAGTTTAAGTATTGCGAGAGTTTTGAGAACGGCAAAGTCATATATTTGAGTGCTACCGCAGTCCGCAGTCCCGTAGTGCGCGCAAGGTCCGATGGGAGTTTAAGTATTGTGAAAGTTTTGAGAACGGCAAAGTGATATATTTGAGTGCTACCGCAGTCCGCAGTCCCGCAGTGCGCGCAAGGTCCGATGGGAGTTTAAGTATTGCGAGAGTTTTGAGAACGGCAAAGTGATATATTTGAGTGCTACCGCAGTCCGCAGTCCCGTAGTGCGCGCAAGGTCCGATGGGAGTTTAAGTATTGCGAGAGTTTTGAGAACGGCAAAGTCATATATTTGAGTGCTACCGCAGTCCGCAGTCCCGTAGTGCGCACAAGGTCCGATGGGAGTTTAAGTATTGTGAGAGTTTTGAGAACGAGAAAGTCGTGATAATGATAATAACAAAGTATGATAAATTGAAAAGTTATTTTATTTAAGATCAGTGTTTTTTTCTAATTTTACATACACAAATAATGTTGTTTAGCTGTTGGTCTAACTGTAAGAGTAATATGTTAAAAGCACTAATTTAGAAATTTTAGAATTGTCGGAAAGTGTGGAAATAAGCCCTTTACATACAAAATAGTGTTGTTTAGCTGTTGGTCCAACTGTAAGAATAATATTTTAAAAGCACTGATTTAGAAATGTTAAAATTGACCAAAAGTGTGATAATAAGCCTTTTGCAGCTTAGGAAATATATATTGTAAAAACATATAATTTACAAGTGATTATTTTTTGTTAGATAATCTTTCATGGCTGCAGTGATGTCTTTGTGAAGGGTTTTGCTGAAAGCATTCTCAAATTGCTGTTGAGTTACCGATGTTAACTCAGTTGGCCACTGTGTACTAGGCTTCTCTTTAATGAAAACTTTGCACGGAGCCTTTGCCCTTGGTACCCTAAACTCAATAACTTTACCAAATCCGTCGGTGCTTAACGATTGAGTTGCTAATGTATATTCAGCGTCTGAAATGTCTTTGCATGATCTCTTTCCATGCTTAAAAGAGCGATGTGAAATAACTTGGCCTTGTGAGAGGAGAATGTTGTCTCTGATCGTCGTTTGGGTTGGCTGTTCAATGGTTTTCTCAGATGCGGCATTTGTGATTTGCTTGAGGAACTGTAAAATTAAAAATCAATTTGAATGAATAATATGTGTTATCATAAAAAATACATGGCGCAGAATTCTATTGTTCCCGGCGACATTTACTTACTGACAGCCGGAAGCAGAGATGCATAATTATCATGGATGACTAACTCGATGTTTACGATTGGATGCCCTGTTCATTGATCACTTTAGAAGTTTTGAATTCTCTCAACAGCTTTAATTTTGAAAGATGTCAATCATTCCTAGCGAATACTGACAGCTGTCAGTCACTTATTGCTATAGAAATGTACGCCAAACAGAAACGATTATCTGAAAAGTCAAGTTGATTCTACAAGATATAAGGTTATTATAAGAAAATCATGACGTAAATCAACTTGTTGTTTGATATGAAGTAAAACTCAAAATTTTAAAGCGACAAGATCGTTCATAACACCGCTATAATATGACAACAATCCTTTAATGATGTTTATATTTGGCATTTTGTTGTAATAAAAACACACAGAAAGAAGCGACTTTATTTAACTCTCAGAGCGAAGCGACTATTAAACATACTCGTAGTAATATATAAGTCATTGTAGTTGATTTTACGAATCAGTACGTTGCTACTATAACTGACCACAAACAGATAAGCGACTTTAGTTAAGTCTCAGTGAAGCGGCTTTAAACATAATCGTAGTAATAAAAACATTGTAGTTGATTTTACGAATCGGTTAATGCTACGATAAGCTAGCGTCTTTAAAATTAACCCTCAGAGTGAATTAAGTTAGCGGCTTTAAAACATAAACGTTGTAATCGTTTGAAAATGAATTGTAATTTACCTGGCACATGATATCCTTCTGGGATTCCAGGTGTTGTACATAATCGATGGCGGTTTGAAGGGTTGAATGAGAAATTGTAGTTGGAGGTTCTGAGGACGATTGACCAAGCAAAACTTCTTCCATTATGTGGTTGAGCACGTGTAAAGATGTCGCAATTCTTGGAATAAGTTCCGGTGCTTTTGATTTCGGTGGCATATAACCATCTTTGATGTCTTGGTTGTAGGTTTGAATGAAAGCGGTCAATGTGTCACGAAGGAGTCTCTTTCCGTTGGCGTCAAAGCTATAAACTGTGTTGTCGTCAAGCGATGAAACGCGTAGGAAATACTCTGTGAAATCTGTGATTGGTTCTGTTAGCTGGAGTTTGGCAGCTTCCATTTCTGAGAGAGTTGGTCTCAAGGCCAGAGGAGTTGCAATTAGCAAACGGTCTACAAGTCCGTGTCCCTGGTCCATCTTTGCGATGAGTTTAGCGGCATTTGTTAGTTGGGTGGAACCCAGAAGACAGAAAGGCGTGTCTTTTTGAATCACACGGCTGCTCTCAGTAGAAAAATGATACGAGCATTTTTCACCAGAGAACATTTTACACAGAAGCTGAACGTCCCCTGTCCCATTATCCTCATCGGACTTGAGGAGTTTGAATAGTACGTCAAAAACCTCAGGAGAAATGATGAATCCTCTCTGATTGGACGCCAGAAACTTAACAAGTCCTGAAGATGTGGTTTTGTGGATAATGTTCGATGACATTTCAATTTCGTCGAGAGGTTCTTGCGCAGCATATTGTATCGCCGAAGATTTGCCTGCAAGAAAAACATACAAAACTTTAAATCAAACAGTTAATGTGGAATAATACAAGTGAGAAATATGCATACAACCATACGTTCATCACAGGTTGGACGTTTAAAAAGGCAAACAATAAAAGTCTTGATACTTGATAGAGCTGTTATTTAAAAAGGTTTGAAAAGAGACTTACAGGTGCCAGGATAGCCAACAAATAGCGTGTAGAGATTTAAGTTTTGTTGCTGTGTTGATGTTTCTACTCGTGCATGATTGCAGGCCAGAAGAAAGGAGGTAGTTGTTAACAGTGAAGGTATAAAATATCCTTCGCAGCTTCCAACAGAGATCGATTTGTTGCGAATGAAGTTGTGAACTTCGTTTTGGTGGAAGAGTTTTTCATAGCTAAACTGGACGGCGTTCAATCTATTTTGTAGATTGACCCAAGTCTGTTCGTGTTGTCTGTTAAGTTTTGACAGGGCATACATGACTAAAAAGAACGTGTAGTTGCAGTGAACAAGTTGTTGTCTGGTTGACGGAGGAGCTAGAATGGTGCTATGATGCGATGCGCATGCGAATAGAAGTCACAGCTTTCTCTCAAGGGATTTGTATTTATCAACAAGGCGGCATCCTTATTATTTGTTGTTGGCTAAATTAAGTGCAAGGTTCCCTTAGAAACTGAGATAATTGGAAGGTAAAGTGATACCCTGAATCTAATTGTTTAATTTAAAAACAATAGAATGATAGGTCTGCTAAATTAAGTGCAAGGCTCCTTTAGAAACTGAGATAATTCGAAGGTAAAGTGATAACCTGAATCTAATTGTTTAATTTAAAAACAATAGGATGATAGGTCTGTTTATAGCTAGAGTGTTACTGGCGACAGAAGTTTTGAATGTGTGTATTAAGTCCCCAGAGAGTTTATATGGAGTGTGGTTAGCCGCCTCTCAAGTTATCAATAATTCAATGGACTGAATTGAATGAATTCTTTGACAATAGAGGAGAATGATAAGAAGTACCGCTCCTTGTAGTGTGAATACTAGTAGGTAGAAAGACCGCAAAGTGAGATCAGTATTGACGTCAAGTTTGAAAACAAAATAGTAAGTGTGCGATCAGCAACTAACCAGTGCTCTGAAGGAGAATGACTGAAAAAGGTACTCAAGTGTGCTTGGGTCGTGTTTTAAAACGGAACAAAGATTCACAAACTACGGTGGTGGACACCAAGGAAGCATGTACTCAATCTGAAAAGCAACAAACCAGCTACAACCGCAACTCATCGAAGTCAACGAGACATCATTGGAAATACGTGGATGTATTAAATCTATGTAGTAATAACGAAACATTACTTGAATGGTTAAGAAGTGAAGCACTGCTAACCAAGACAGTTGTTTGTCCACACTGTGGCAACAATATGAAATTAATAAATTGTGATGATAGATCAGACGGGAAGAAATGGCAATGCCAGATACAGGTGAAGGGAAAAAGACACAGAGTGGAAAGGACAGTTAGAGCGGACAGTTGGTTCGAGAACAGTAATTTAAGTCTAGCAGAGATGGTGGAAATTACGTATTGGTGGACACGTGATGTTCCCCAAACGCAAATGCGACACGAATTGGAATTATCTTGCAACACAAGTGTAGACTGGTACAATTATTGTAGAGAGATATGTGAAGTGACATTGCTGGAGAGTAAGGACAAACTTGGTGGTGAAGGGAAGACTGTGCAGATAGACGAAAGTAAATTTGGCAAGAGGAAGTACCATCGTGGCCATCGTGTTGAGGGACAGTGGGTGTTTGGTGGCATTGAGGATGGCAGTCGAAAGTGTTTTCTGGTTGCAGTTGAGAAGAGGGATGAAGAAACTCTGCTATCGATTATAAAGGAACGGATCTTACCTGGCACAACAATTGTATCGGACTGCTGGAAAGCCTATGTGAATTTAGAGAAGAACGGGTATATTCACAAGACTGTAAATCATTCGAAGGAATTTGTCAATGAAGAGGGCGATCACACTAACAGAATCGAGGGACATTGGAGGCAAGCAAAGTGTAAACTACCTCCTTTTGGTGTGAGAAAACATTTTTTTTCTTCATATTTAGCAGAATTTATTTGGCGTTACAAACACAAAGAGAATGATTTATTTGTGTCTTTTTGGGATGAAGTTAGGAAAGTCTATAAATTGTGAATGTAAAATATGAATTGTACTGAACTATTATTGTTAATAGAACTATTATTGTTAATAAGTTTGCTTCTATTGTAAATAACAAAAGTTGGATTGTAGTCATCGTTTAATCGACGATGTAAACGAACAAAATTAAGTAATTGTGTTTGTAAATAACGAATAAAGACCAATATTGAAGTACGTCGATGATTACTGTGTTTTATAGCTATAAAGTAAACATAACAAGTGGTATGTACGACAGATATTGCATATGTAATAAAAGATAAAGGTCATAATGGTTGCATAGTTTGTATAGAGGTGAAGTAAGTGCATTTTTTTTAAATGGAGGTTAAACGTTGTTACAGTTGTTTTCATCAACTCTTATTTATTAGCGTTTTAGAAGTATTTCAACGCCGTGAACTTTTGCCGACTTTCCACAAGAGTGCTTTCGCTAATTTGACCAAAATCTTTAATAAAGTGAAAGAACACTTCTATAGTTACATTTATTCATACAAAATGGTTTCATAGAACACATTAAAGACGAAAATAAAGCACTAAAGCGACTTATCGCAGTCTTATGTGAGATTTTAGAAGTATTTCAACGCCGTTAACTTTTGCCGACTTTCCACAAGAGTGCTTTCGCTACTTTGACCAAAATCTTTAATAAAGTCAAACAACACTTCTATAGTTACATTTATTCATACATAATGGTTTCATAGAGCATATAAAAACAAAAATAAAGCACTAAAACGAGTTATCGCAGTGTTATGTCGAGATTTGAGAGTGCTTTAAATTCGCCAAGTACTACAAGTAAGTATAACAATTATTTTAACAAAAAGCGTAATCGTCGTAGTTTCCTTTTTTTTCGCTTTGCATAAACGCTTTATATTCAGTGCTAAAATCATATCTTTTCCCCAAATATAAATGTGACCATATAGACAGTTTAAATTACATCATCAATCGAATGATTGAAATCGACGATTCGACTCGGGCTGTAAATATGAAATGTTTATCTAAAATGTTTAAATTCTTTTGATGATTACCACAAAATCACAATCTTATAACTCCACCAGCTTCATTGCGACTTTTTAACTATGAAACTTTGATATATTTAGTCATACTGTGAGTAAGTAGCGAAAGAACCATTGACAAGGTAGCGAAAGAACTTTTTCAGTAGCGAATGTACTGGTAGCGAAAGTGCGAAGTAGCGAAAGGACTGGTAATCGTTCATGTGCGTGACTGCGGACTGCGGTAGCAGTCCTTACACACAACTTTGAAGTAGACTATGCAACTGGATCTTATACTATATTTGGGGTTCCTGTGTTAATGTGCCTGACTGCGGACTGCGGACTGCGGTAGCAGTCCTTACACACAACTTTCAAGTAGACTATATCATATTGATTACGGTTATAATAAGTATATTATCAAATATGTAATGAACACTTTGCCTCCAAGTTCAGCTTTAGTCGTTATGGGTTTCCTGTGGTATCTGACTGCGGACCACGGAGTGCAACCGTAGTGGATGTCTAAGGAGTGACGGGGTATTCTATAGTCTAGCCAGAATAATATTTTTTACTACAGTTGCTACGGTTCCTACGCTTACTACGGTTACCACGCTTACTACGCCTACTACGCTTACCACGCTTACTACGCTTACCACGTTTACTACGGGAATAAACTACGGGAATAAAAGCATTTCGTGAGTAACTACAATACTTGAAGTACTACAAAAGCATAACCAACTATTGCATTTCGTCAGAGTATATCATGAAGACACCACCTCTCAAACAGCGACAATCGATGTTTTAATGTATTTTCTTACTAATGAAGTGATATCTTTTTAACAAAATAAAAAATAGAACATCGCAGACACCGTCTCACACTTGAAACATCGTTCTACAAAATTGCGAAGTTTAGTTGCAATCTATTAAAATTTGAGCGAATGATAAATATAGTCGTTTAAAAATGAAAATCTGAGGCTAAAAAGTTACCGAGAAAAACGCGTTTATAAGTTTCGGGCCAGGGAGCCGCTGAGTGTTTACACAGACACTTCATCTGTCAATGAGTTGTCATCTTGCCTGGTCTGTATCATATACCGTAGGCTATTATTAGTGTAATAGGATGCTATTCCAGTCACTCGTTCTCTGATGTATTGAAACCCATGTTTCTAGGCGATGTCCATGATGACTTTATGATGCAATTCGCCTATAATATTAGTTACCACTCACTGAAATCCTAACATACGATTTACAAATTCAACTAGAGAAAAAAACTATGCCTAGAGGAAACCGTTCGCGTGTGAATGCCGAAGCTGTGGCCGATGCTAACACACAACCAGAGCCGCCACGGCGACCTAGAGAAATTGTTATTCAACAAATGAGGGAATTGGGGCCGGATAATTATGATCGTATTTTAATGTCAACACCTTTGTAACAACGCACAGATAACAATGCTACTTTTACCGCTTACGTCCGAATTGAATGCTGAATATTTGACGTTCCAACTTCGGCCTTAACTGATGGCGAAGTGTTTGTAAAACCTCGAAGCAAGCACTTAACTACAATGTGCAGCACTTTGTGTAGGTTCCTCTGACCTTTGTGTTTCCTGAGCATAATAAGAGCCTCGATCGCTTTCTGCAAGAGATTTTCGTCGCTCCAGTGGGAACGCTTTCTTTGGTTTTGGCAAATTTAAACAAAGAAGACGATCCTCGCTTTTGAGAAGCCATTAAAGAATCTTAATGGACTATACGAGAAACTACACCATGAATATGACAGAGATTATTAAACGTTTTTCGAAATTTCGCATTATGTAGAAGATATTTGAATAAGATCCTTGATTTTGTGAGTAAACACGCACGACGATTCAATTATGAAATCACACGGGGCAATTATTGTTGCCAGGCAACCAGCTTTCGATGGAAGATAGCTAATTAGCTGTTGACATGATAGTTCCGGTGAGATGTTGATCACGAATTTTTTTATCAGCAATTTAGCGAAATTGGAAAGTAAAAACGGCATTTTTTTAAAGTATATGTTAGATAATATCACAATCTAACTTATAGAAGAAAAAACTTTTGAGCAGAGAGTTGTCCATAACCAGTCCTGATACCTTAAGGTGGATCGTTATAGGTTTTTTTTTTACATGAGGCACCTTTTATAATCAAGATTGCACAGCTTAAAATTTATTTAATTGCTTTGATAATTGAACAATTCTGTTATATAGGGGAAAGGTTTTGTTTGGTAGTGATTTCCTAGCAGCGCATATTTTCATAACAACAAAACTTGCATACCCTTTTTAAAACATTGCTGGGGTTTCTCATTCAATTTTATTATATAGATTGATTCTAACGCGCGCTCTGATTGGCCAAACAAGCGTGGTTTATGAGAGTATAAACCACGGTCGTAAGAGAGGGAAATTTGAAGTCAAAATGGCTGAAATTTTGTTCTTTCCTTATTTTACCTTGGATATTTGCGACAAGCTTTTGAACCAAATTACACTTGACTTCCCTGAAGACAATAACGAGCTTAGGATAGCAAGCAGTAATATAAAAAGGCAACAAGAAGACGAAAAACAACATTTTGCAACTGTATCAGAGGAGCAACTAAACAAATTTGTTGAAGACTCCGAGTCCACTTCAACTAAAAAGTCAACAAAATGGGGCGTTAAAATATTTGAAGGTAAAAATACGTTTTAAAACACTTCTTTAATTAATAAACATTGTTTATTTGTTCTTTCAAAAGCCTAATGATTTTGTTTACTGACAGGATAAAGTTTCAAAACGATAATATTTACATTCAAGCAGCGGGCTTTGTCGTCCAGTGTCAATGTTTCAGAAATAAAATTGTTTAATATGAATAATGCAGTTTTCTTGAATTAAAATGTTTTTGTTCATCATAACATTCTACATCATAACACAGACTGGGGTGCTGAAAAGGGAATTCAGAAAGCTTTACCTGAATTTGGAGACCATGAGCTGGACGAAGTCCTTCGACGATTTTACGCCGAGGCAAGACCTAAAGAGGGAAATACGTCCTAAAGCCGTTCATCACTTTTGTGCATAAGAGGTGCAATTGAGCGATATCTCACAAGTCCTCCCTTTAACCGAAACATCAAAATAACAAAAGGAGAATTCTTTCATCTGTCCAACAAGATGCTGAACTCCAAGATTAAAGCTCAGAAAAAAGATGGCCAAGAAAATGTCAAACACAAGCCCGTTATCCCGCCTGGTGATTTGAAGCAATTGTTTGCATCCAAAATTATGCATGCCAGCAGTCCACTAGGTCTTCTACGAAATGTGTGGTTCAACACCACATTGTATGTAGGTGTCGTAGAGGGCGGGAAGGCCAAAGAAAACTAAGTGTCCACAGCTTTATTTTTGAAGTAGATAATGCCGGTAAGGAGTACGCTCGACAATCGACGAAGAACCACCCCGGCAGGATCATGACGAGCTTAAGACGAGTTAGGATTTCTCAGCGGGAACGACGTGACGTCACTATAATCTAATTTAGATATTTACATTTGAGGTGTGTTTATTGACTGTTGGCTGTCATCAAAGTTCGTGTAAATTGTACAGATACAAGTAGACAACCAAACCATAATCAATATTTAACTGAAATATAAGCTGGCTGTGGATACATGACAAATTTCCCGCGTAAAACCTCCACGTCATTATTATTCTCGGCAGTGCTACAAGATGTTTGTTGCACGATGAACGACCGGTCTCTTATAAGGGTTTTTGGGTCCAAATTGGACACCAAAAAACCTTGGTATGCTCTAAACAGCAGCATCTGTGGTGGGAAACCAAGCAGATTTGTGAAATCTAAATTTTTTGATCTATATTCTGGTGAAATTTCACGAGTCAAGTCGCAAGAATTATGGCGGGAAGACGGCCAATTCGTGCCGGCAAAGGTATTTGGAGAGAGGAACAACACAAGTGATGTGTTTGTAATCACATCGTTTGGTCTTTTTGGGGGACTTGTGGCAAGTTGCAAAGGGAATATCGACAGTCCTTTGGTTAGAACCTGTATGGATATCTTAAACTCGACAGATCTTACGAAGACTGTAAGCTCGCCATGTGAGCTAATTAATGTCACTACACCGATCGCGAAGCGTCCTACAGCAACAAACAATCAAGCTACCCCTAAGACGAATCGTATTAGACTTCTTGAAAAGGAACTTCAACATTATAAATGTAAAACAAGAGATGTCGAGGCAGCTCTCCGTGAAGCAAATACCCCTCCATCGACACCGGCAGAGTCAGTGTCCGAATCGATGGACGCCATTGACGAGGACTCCCTGCACTCTCCAAATTTAAGCGATATGTTGTCGTCTGATCTTGGTCCAATATCCAAGAAACGATCAGTTAATGCCCTCTGTAAAAGGGCATGGCAGAGTCTCAGTGATTGCTGTAATTTGTATGACACAAATATGGGGCAATTACTAGGCAATGCCCATATTTATGGAGATATCTCGTTGCAAAATGATGTTGTGTCGGTCATCCGACAAACATTAGATATTATGGTGGACAAGAAGGGATACCGCCATACATTAAACCTGGTTTCATCTACTTCTATCGAGAACAAGAAGAACATGGAGATAAGAGTTCCCGACTGGGTTCAGGTTTATGTTAAGCTATGTACAAAGATGCCAGATACATCATGGCAAACCCTGATCAATTACCTAAATATTGGCAGAACTGGGGTAAGTAAAATAAATTTAAAGAACTAATTTAACTCATTATCACATAGTTATTATCCATAGAATGCCTATATATTTCTCATTTTGAAAACGTGTTGGTATTTTCACTAGTGAAAATATGTTGAAAAAATTTAAAAATATGTTAATTTAGAATAATTATACTTCATATAGTATAATTTTCTTAAGTTAATATAATATTAATTGATATAGTTAATATAACCTTACATAATTTTATTATTCTCCACATAGACAGCTAAAAAATAGTGAATACAAAATAGTAATAATTATAATAAATAATAGGGCCTGATACTCAGGCTAGCAGTTATTAGTGTCATTTTGACCATGTATTTTATATTTTAATAATAGAATTAATAATTAACAATTGTTCGCCGAAGGCGAAGTGGTTATCTGGACGAATATTTACCGATCAAGTCTGAGCGGCGAGGTAAAATTTAATATTCGTCCGATAACCACTGAAGCTGAGGTGAGTAATTGTTTTAGTATATATATATATATACACAATTCACAACTGAACAAAAAAATAAAGAAATGAAAATTCTTGTATAAAAGAAAAATGTATTGCATAATATTACAAAGTGTTCTTATATCAGCGGTAGATATGGTTCAATATCTCGAGATAGCGAACCAATGAGCGCACATTCTTATGAGGTTGTGAATTGTGTATATACTAATACTCATTAATGAGACAGTGTCCTTTTGAACGCTCGAAAATAATTAAAATCTGTATCTCTGCTTGCTAATGTAATAACCTCTATTTCTCATTCATTCATGCATTTACATGTGCTTTTGCTAATTAGATAATTGTAATAACAATCTTTTGTAAGCTCCACAAGACAAATTTTGTAATTAATGGATTAATGTTTATTTGAATAACAGAAAAAACAAGACCTCCAGTGCATACTCTCAAAAAACATGATGAAGGCATGTAAAAGTATGGTGTTTTCAAGGGTCCAAAATCTTGTTGGCATAAAGAGTGTGAAAGACGAAGAGGTTGACTTCGTTGGGTATGGAGTTGGTTTACCTGATGCTATCATCTGGGCTATAAGGGAAGCAAGACTACATCATTCAGCAGAGCCAATAATGGAATTTAACATTAAGCTGGATGGGAGGCCTCTATATGGTAAAGTTTAATTATCATGAATTAATAATCATAAAAAAAAAATTCCATCCTTTACTATTTGACAAATTAATAGACCTTGTTGAGTTGGCTAGTTTAAAACAATTAGACCTCTAGGTTGAGTGGACTACGAGCTGATAGCCAATAATGCTTTACTCAGCTATACCACTCAACCTCAAGGTCTTATTGTTTTAGTATAAACAAACTAATCGGTCAAATAAAGAATAAACAATTCAGAATTTTGAATTTTGAATTTTTCTCACTCGATCAAAACCAGTTGTCTTGGCTACAATTATCACAGAATACTGACCACTAGTAGAACAGCCCATCATCACACAGGAGTTTTGATAGACAGCCATTAGTATCAGTTTATACTAATAGTTGACATCCTTTAATTTACTTAAATGTGCTATTTAATCAGTTCACAAGCAGTGTAGCAAAAGGAAATCAAGCTAAATAATGAGAGAAAGTAAGCTAGCTGCTATTATTCATACAGTGGTGCAACAAGTATTTTCTATTTTATTATAATTATGTCTTCATCTTTATAGTATTTCTTTAATTAGAATTAATTTATAATACAAATTGATTTTGTTTAGGAAAAGATCAAGTTTCTTTGAGCTTGGTACCAATTAATATAAAGATTGCAAATTCGGAGAGCTCAGACTACTGTTACCCATTAGCAATAGCCAACTGTGAAGAAAAAAGGCAAGTCATTATGTGTAATATATACAATATGAGTGGCCGATCTGTATCCGATATACAATCTGGCCGAGAAAATTCAAGTCGAAACTTATGCAAATCAGGATGAAATCTGTATGAGATTTACAACTGTCACGGACGTGAATTCTTTTGTCAATTGCTCATTAATTATTCATGAATTTTATAAGTAATATATACAATATGAGCGGCCGATCTGTATCCGTTGTATATCGGATACAGATCGGACGCGAATATTGTTTAGAACTTATGAAAGTCCTGGTATTAGACTGGGGCAGGCCAGTATGCACAGTGTTTTTATAATTAATAGTTAATATTTTAGACTGCCTGTCTGATTCAGTTGGTTTCTTGGGTATTATTGTACCTGAAAGCACTGGTATTAGACTGGGGCAGGCCAGTATGCACAGTGTTTTTATAATTAATAGTTAATATTTTAGACTGCCTGTCTGATTCAGTTGGTTTCTTGGGTATTATTGTACCTGAAAGCACTGGTATTAGACTGGGGCAGGCCAGTATGCACAGTGTTTTTATAATTAATAGTTAATATTTTAGACTGCCTGTCTGATTCAGTTGGTTTCTTGGGTATTATTGTACCTGAAAGCACTGGTATTAGACTGGGGCAGGCCAGTATGCACAGTGTTTTTATAATTAATAGTTAATATTTTAGACTGCCTGTCTGATTCAGTTGGTTTCTTGGGTATTATTGTACCTGAAAGCACTGGTATTAGACTGGGGCAGGCCAGTATGCACAGTGTTTTTATAATTAATAGTTAATATTTTAGACTGCCTCAGTTGGTTTCTTGGGTATTATTGTACCTGAAAGCACTGGTATTAGACTGGGGCAGGCCGGTATGCACAGTGTTTTTATAATTAATAGTTAATATTTTAGACTGCCTGTCTGATTCAGTTGATTTCTTGGGTATTATTGTACCTGAAAGCACTGGTATTAGACTGGGGCAGGCCAGTATGCACAGTGTTTTTATAATTAATAGTTAATATTTTAGACTGCCTGTCTGATTCAGTTGGTTTCTTGGGTATTATTGTACCTGAAAGCACTGGTATTAGACTGGGGCAGGCCAGTATGCACAGTGTTTTTATAATTAATAGATAATATTTTAGACTGCCTGTCTGATTCAGTTGGTTTCTTGGGTATTATTGTACCTGAAAGCACTGGTATTAGACTGGGGCAGGCCGGTATGCACAGTGTTTTTATAATTAATAGTTAATATTTTAGACTGCCTGTCTGATTCAGTTGATTTCTTGGGTATTATTGTACCTGAAAGCACTGGTATTAGACTGGGGCAGGCCAGTATGCACAGTGTTTTTATAATTAATAGTTAATATTTTAGACTGCCTGTCTGATTCAGTTGGTTTCTTGGGTATTATTGTACCTGAAAGCACTGGTATTAGACTGGGGCAGGCCAGTATGCACAGTGTTTTTATAATTAATAGTTAATATTTTAGACTGCCTGTCTGATTCAGTTGGTTTCTTGGGTATTATTGTACCTGAAAGCACTGGTATTAGACTGGGGCAGACCGGTATGTACAGTGTTTTTATAATTAATAGTTAATATTTTAGACTGCCTGTCTGATTCAGTTGGTTTCTTGGGTATTATTGTACCTGAAAGCACTGGTATTAGACTGGGGCAGGCCAGTATGCACAGTGTTTTTATAATTAATAGTTAATATTTTAGACTGCCTGTCTGATTCAGTTGGTTTCTTGGGTATTATTGTACCTGAAAGCACTGGTATTAGACTGGGGCAGGCCAGTATGCACAGTGTTTTTATAATTAATAGTTAATATTTTAGACTGCCTGTCTGATTCAGTTGATTTCTTGGGTATTATTGTACCTGAAAGCACTGGTATTAGACTGGGGCAGGCCAGTATGCACAGTGTTTTTATAATTAATAGTTAATATTTTAGACTGCCTGTCTGATTCAGTTGGTTTCTTGGGTATTATTGTACCTGAAAGCACTGGTATTAGACTGGGGCAGGCCAGTATGCACAGTGTTTTTATAATTAATAGTTAATATTTTAGACTGCCTGTCTGATTCAGTTGGTTTCTTGGGTATTATTGTACCTGAAAGCACTGGTATTAGACTGGGGCAGACCGGTATTTACAGTGTTTTTATAATTAATAGTTAATATTTTAGACTGCCTGTCTGATTCAGTTGATTTCTTGGGTATTATTGTACCTGAAAGCACTGGTATTAGACTGGGGCAGGCCAGTATGCACAGTGTTTTTATAATTAATAGTTAATATTTTAGACTGCCTGTCTGATTCAGTTGGTTTCTTGGGTATTATTGTACCTGAAAGCACTGGTATTAGACTGGGGCAGGCCAGTATGCACAGTGTTTTTATAATTAATAGTTAATATTTTAGACTGCCTGTCTGATTCAGTTGGTTTCTTGGGTATTATTGTACCTGAAAGCACTGGTATTAGACTGGGGCAGGCCAGTATGCACAGTGTTTTTATAATTAATAGTTAATATTTTAGACTGCCTGTCTGATTCAGTTGGTTTCTTGGGTATTATTGTACCTGAAAGCACTGGTATTAGACTGGGGCAGGCCAGTATGCACAGTGTTTTTATAATTAATAGTTAATATTTTAGACTGCCTGTCTGATTCAGTTGGTTTCTTGGGTATTATTGTACCTGAAAGCACTGGTATTAGACTGGGGCAGGCCAGTATGCACAGTGTTTTTATAATTAATAGTTAATATTTTAGACTGCCTGTCTGATTCAGTTGGTTTCTTGGGTATTATTGTACCTGAAAGCACTGGTATTAGACTGGGGCAGGCCGGTATGCACAGTGTTTTTATAATTAATAGTTAATATTTTAGACTGCCTGTCTGATTCAGTTGATTTCTTGGGTATTATTGTACCTGAAAGCACTGGTATTAGACTGGGGCAGGCCAGTATGCACAGTGTTTTTATAATTAATAGTTAATATTTTAGACTGCCTGTCTGATTCAGTTGGTTTCTTGGGTATTATTGTACCTGAAAGCACTGGTATTAGACTGGGGCAGGCCAGTATGCACAGTGTTTTTATAATTAATAGATAATATTTTAGACTGCCTGTCTGATTCAGTTGGTTTCTTGGGTATTATTGTACCTGAAAGCACTGGTATTAGACTGGGGCAGGCCGGTATGCACAGTGTTTTTATAATTAATAGTTAATATTTTAGACTGCCTGTCTGATTCAGTTGATTTCTTGGGTATTATTGTACCTGAAAGCACTGGTATTAGACTGGGGCAGGCCAGTATGCACAGTGTTTTTATAATTAATAGTTAATATTTTAGACTGCCTGTCTGATTCAGTTGGTTTCTTGGGTATTATTGTACCTGAAAGCACTGGTATTAGACTGGGGCAGGCCAGTATGCACAGTGTTTTTATAATTAATAGTTAATATTTTAGACTGCCTGTCTGATTCAGTTGGTTTCTTGGGTATTATTGTACCTGAAAGCACTGGTATTAGACTGGGGCAGACCGGTATGTACAGTGTTTTTATAATTAATAGTTAATATTTTAGACTGCCTGTCTGATTCAGTTGGTTTCTTGGGTATTATTGTACCTGAAAGCACTGGTATTAGACTGGGGCAGGCCAGTATGCACAGTGTTTTTATAATTAATAGTTAATATTTTAGACTGCCTGTCTGATTCAGTTGGTTTCTTGGGTATTATTGTACCTGAAAGCACTGGTATTAGACTGGGGCAGGCCGGTATGCACAGTGTTTTTATAATTAATAGTTAATATTTTAGACTGCCTGTCTGATTCAGTTGGTTTCTTGGGTATTATTGTACCTGAAAGCACTGGTATTAGACTGGGGCAGGCCAGTATGCACAGTGTTTTTATAATTAATAGTTAATATTTTAGACTGCCTGTCTGATTCAGTTGGTTTCTTGGGTATTATTGTACCTGAAAGCACTGGTATTAGACTGGGGCAGGCCGGTATGCACAGTGTTTTTATAATTAATAGTTAATATTTTAGACTGCCTGTCTGATTCAGTTGATTTCTTGGGTATTATTGTACCTGAAAGCACTGGTATTAGACTGGGGCAGGCCAGTATGCACAGTGTTTTTATAATTAATAGTTAATATTTTAGACTGCCTGTCTGATTCAGTTGGTTTCTTGGGTATTATTGTACCTGAAAGCACTGGTATTAGACTGGGGCAGGCCAGTATGCACAGTGTTTTTATAATTAATAGTTAATATTTTAGACTGCCTGTCTGATTCAGTTGGTTTCTTGGGTATTATTGTACCTGAAAGCACTGGTATTAGACTGGGGCAGACCGGTATGTACAGTGTTTTTATAATTAATAGTTAATATTTTAGACTGCCTGTCTGATTCAGTTGATTTCTTGGGTATTATTGTACCTGAAAGCACTGGTATTAGACTGGGGCAGGCCAGTATGCACAGTGTTTTTATAATTAATAGTTAATATTTTAGACTGCCTGTCTGATTCAGTTGGTTTCTTGGGTATTATTGTACCTGAAAGCACTGGTATTAGACTGGGGCAGGCCAGTATGCACAGTGTTTTTATAATTAATAGTTAATATTTTAGACTGACTGTCTGATTCAGTTGGTTTCTTGGGTATTATTGTACCTGAAAGCACTGGTATTAGACTGGGGCAGGCCGGTATGTACAGTGTTTTTATAATTAATAGTTAATATTTTAGACTGCCTGTCTAATTCAGTTGGTTTCTTGGGTATTATTGTACTTTTGTCAAAGCACTGAATTTTATTGTACGCATAGAAATTATTTATAGACAACACCATCATTAATTTTGTCAGTTTTTAATTGTGATAACTATGTGTACATGTATATTGACAGTTGTGACATGTAAATAGGAAAATAACATAACTATAAATAAATCGACTTAACGATTATTGTTTTTATTATTATTTTGTTGTTGTTTTTGTTTTTTGAAAATTGGATAACAAAACAATATATAAGCTGATCAGATATGCTTAAATTTATGATTTATGTATGCAAATGACACTCTGTTAGATATATGAATCTAGTAATTCATAGAGCAGGAAAAAGTGGCTAGAGTACAGCCAATAAAACCATGAAACAGTACTATCAATATAGTTAGTAGTGAAAACCCCTATTTAAATTTTATTTGAAAACAATAGATTTAAATAGTGCTATCATGTACGTTTAACTAAAGCAATGCATCTATTGCGGGTTTATTGGCTGCACTTGAGCTATTTTGCTATATCTAAGTCCTAGTTTTAACGTCAAATTTCAGATATGGCAGGCCGCCTTGGTCAGTTATTATTCATATATTGAATGTTTTTTGAGTTCACCAATCCAAAATTACTTTTGATAGTTGATTAATGTTTAATGGATGAGGTCTTTAATTGCTGGCCTCATTTTTGGATTCTGTGATAAGGCTGTCGTAAGGTACCATGAACGTTGAGATGACATATCGATCTTTGCATTTTTTGTAATGAATTGGATCAATTTTGCAAGTGAATATACGTCGCTTGCAATACTTCGCACTGCACTCCCATTAATTATTTCTGGTGCGATGTGTGGATACTTCTCGGCGTAAGCTAATTGTTCTTCCTGGCTAAGATTCTTCTTTTTAGCTTTCTCTCCGATAACAGTACTCTTTCCGAAGTCTATTATGACTGGATTGTAATTATCTTCTAAAACGACATTATTGGACTTCATGTCATTGTGGAGATAGCCCTTTTCGTGAGTATACTGAAGAGCGCCACCAATCTTTTCAATGACTTCAAGCCACTGTTTTTTCTTGATGCTGGTTGCCTTTACTGCCTTCGCTAATGTCATGCTTTTACCGTTTATACAGTGGAACTGTAGTATTAAACTATAAGGCGATGTTGACGTCTGAACTCCAAATAGAAGGGGCAATCCAGGATGATCTCCAAGATTTTTAATCGTAGTAGCTTCAGCGATGATCTCTTTTACAGTAGTGGTAGTCTTGAATTCTTTGATAACTACTGTCATACTACGGTATGACGCTAGCTGACATGTTCCAAATGTCCCTGCGCCGATAAAGTTTCCTAGTTTGACCAAACTTGTTGTGTTAACTTCCTTGAGGCCATGAGGTTTCTTTTTGGTTTGCTTATCGTCTTCAGTTTCTTTGTTATCTTTGGTTTTATTTAGCAATTGAGTCCTCGTCTCTGCCTTCTTCTCATCTTCTAACTCCTTTCTTACACTTTCACGTAAACGTTCTCTCTCCTCTTTTTGTTTTCTCAAATATTCCTCTTTTCTTTTTTCTTTGTTTCTTCGCTTTTTGTATCGACGTCTTTGAAGTTTATAGTACTGAGATTTTCTTTGTTCATCACTGATCTCCATCACTAGTCAAATTGTTACCAAAACGCAATGAACTGTTTAACAAACTTTTATCGTGTATGATAAAAGCAAAATAATTTTATTTCCGTTTCAGCCATACTCTATCAGATTACAAGTAACTAACCAATGATAAGTCTCTATATGGATGGTTGTCTTGACAACGAAAAAGAGTCGTTCCGGTTTGTGATAAAACTTAAAGCTCGAGTTACAATCATTTCTTACCATGATTGAAGCAAAATGAATATGAATACATACGTTACCGCTTGTGATGTTTGCTTTAAAGAGTTTACAACGACTAATGCACTGATAAAGCACAAACTGATAAAGCATCAACAAGAAGTAATAGGTCAACCATTTTTTCGCATGGGAGGAAAACTTTTAACCCTACCTCACGCCAAAATTACTGTCAATTCAGGATTTTCTGCATGGGTGAGCGCTCTTGTTGAAAGTATCAACTCCGGACTTAATCCTAAAGCAGCTGGTAAGTTGGCCATTCTAACTATTTTTAATTGTTGTAGTATTACGTCGTTTAGATGCCTTGAGACATGACCAACACAGTCATGCACCCGGCATTCAATGTTACACAATACAGTACATGCAGTAAAATAAAGCTTACACCTTTCAAGTTTACTACTTATAACAACAAGAATATTACGCATAATTTTTTTTACTAGTTTTAAAAATTACCCATGTATTATTTGTAGGGAGGTGGTTCAAAGTAACTAGAGACTTTTGTCCAACTGAGTACTTGGAGACAATTCTGTATTATATGCCAAGCGCTGTGGCGAATGCAGTAAAGAGAGTAAAGCACTTGAAGCAGCCCGTTTGGAGAAACTTGGCAACAAAAGTCTCATATAAATGCTATTCCATCGTGGAAGTTAGAGCGGCTTTGAACACTCACTCGGCAATATCGTTGGTCGAAAACCAAGCTTACCATGGAGATGAGGAATGCCAGGATGTTAGAGTGTCCAGAAGGCAAATGATAGCTCTAACAAAAGCCCAAGTACGAGGAGAGGCAACCCCGCAAATGCCTACTTTTCGGTCCTCATTGATTGTGGGTCGCGGGGAAGGAAGAGCGACCAGAGAATTTGAGTTAATCTGGTGGCCAGATCTTTATTCTCGCGTACCTAACTGTGGAAAAATCGAATTTAGGTACTACGTAGCAAAACGAACTGTTATGTTGTGATGCCAAAAACCACACGTATAGACTCATTTTAATCATGATATATCTATTTGTAATTCGTGATTTACAAACTGTTAGCAATCACATACATGATACATGGTGTTGTAAATTCTTGTTAACGTTTCCGAATACGGTAAAAATGACGCTATGATACACAAAAAACATCTGGATATAAAATGCGAACAATATACACATCCAATTCATTCACAATGTTTGAACGCCACTCGTTAATTCTACTAGAACTAGCACTTTGGACATCATAGCATTATATAAAATCGCTTTGTATTCTTAATTATATAGACCGTACTGAAAGATAGTTTGAGAATATTTTTTACCTTAGAAATTGTATAAAACTAAAAAGTTCTATTGACAATGAAAGTACAATGTACCTATTTTGTGTCAACTAAATAGTAAGCGTGATTAAAAAAATATGTTGTAGAACGAATCCTAGATCGAACCGGCATTGTAGAGCATAATTTTGTTATTTTTAGACACCGCAAGCAATGCTTTTGCATTAACGATAGTATATATTTGAATAGTGGATATGAACCACAAAATAAAACTATTTGATTTATATACTTTTTGTCAAAATGACTGTTAAAGTGAATTCAGTAAAAGCGTCAAACACTAATTACTAAATTGTGCAAAATAGTGCTAGTTGAACAAAAGAAAACAAAAGAATTAGAATAAAATAGTACAAAAAAGTAGAGGGCAAACATTTAATCCGTGAAATAAAATCGATTTGTTACTGTCTAGAGTGAAGGCATTTAACCCGTGAAATAGTAATTGCTTGCTAAAGTGTAATAGTCAAATAGACTCAAAAGAAAACAATGGATTTCTAGACTGCTAAATTGTATTAGTCCAACATCTATTTCACGGGTTAAATGACTTCACTCTAATAGTTCTTATTTAGTGACTATTAGTGACTATTTCAGACAAGTAGATCTATAATGAAGTATTGTTTCCTTTATATTTGCCTTTTCTTATACTGTTCTGGTTGAGTGATAACTAAATAAGAGCTATTTGTTAGTAACAATTTTGATTTTATTTCGTGGATTAAGTGTTTGTGCTCTATTACTATTGTTTCATGCTTTTACGGAGTGCAACTTTTACTGAATGCACGCAGAACTTGTATATAACTAAGTAAACCTTCGCATTTTTTTAAATAAGAATTTATGCTACGTTTATCTATCCGTTTATTTTCGTTCCTTTATGGCGTTTGCAAATAACTATTTTCCGTGGCCATATCGTTCATCACATTGCTTGTCGTACTCTTCACAGCCTCCAATTTTAATATAGATTTAATTGTCTTGATGACGGACATGAGAGTACTTATGACGCCCCACCTTTAAGTTGTGGTCATTACCTGAATGGAGAACGAGAGTTATGTTACACGATCTATTGTTTTAGGAGCTTGGCACCCAACAGAGATAGGGACAAATTTTGTCCCTAACCTGTGGGATACCAAAATCCTAACTCGTCTTAAGCTCGTCATGAAAGACGTCCTTAGCACACAAAAAGAAGGCAGGATGTATAGTACTTCAGACGATGAAAACATCGATGGTTTGACTTGCCTGAAGAAGTACATTGCCAAAAGAAACCTCAAGTGTACAGAGTGGCGATGTTTGGTTTGAGAACCGTCCGATAGGAATCAACAAGCTAGGTTTGATGATGAAAGACATCTCACAAGACGCTAAACTATCCAGAATCTACACAAACCACTCTGTTCGACCTACCACGATAACCTTATGGTCAGATGCACAGATTCCAAGCCGCCACATCATGAATATTTCTGGATATCGAAACGAAGAGCATCAAACACTACAACACACAGCCTTCATCCGACCAACTTCGTTTGTGTTCAGATGTTTTGTCTGAAGCATGTTTAACAAACCGACAGTCAGCACTCCAAATACAGTCCAGAGCAGAGTCTGAGTCCAGAGGAATATATCCCACAGATGTAAACCTGCCAGTTATGCAGTCATTGCAAAGTTTTGACAACGGATTGTCGCAAACTGCCTTTGGATTCGGAGCTGGAGCTGGCCATGGAGTTTTCAACGCTTGTCAGATCAATTCAGTCAATGTTTATCTCAACAAAGATTCCACTTTGCATTGAACATCAAATGATTTAACTTTAAAAACTATTATTTAGGCAAACTGCCTTTAGAAACTTTATATTTCTTGTACATTCAGAGTTTGTAAAGCTTGTACAATTCATGAATCATTCTTTTCTAAATAAAGAAGCCACTAAAATTGTCGGCTGTCAAATTTTGACCAATCAGCTCAAAGAGTCATTGCTCAAGAGCCAATCAAAACTGCTGTTATATCGCGCTTGCGTAAGTTTAAAAGTTTTCGAAATCAAAAAGACTTTTTTGAACGATTTTTGAACAATTTTTAATCGAAATCTATAAAATAAAATAAATAATTAAGGTTCAGCCGTGGTTTATACTCTGATAACTGCACGCTTGGCATTTGAACACACTTAAAAATGTCCAGAAACACTCGCTTTCAGCTCGTGCTTCTTGACATTTTCTTATGTGTTCAATTTGCCAAGCGTGCGGTTATCAGAGTATTACCCTGGTTACCAGAGGCTTCACTATTAACTCTAATTACTCTTTTTTAAAGCCGCGAAGCGGCAAACGAGCTGCAAAGCAGCGAGTCGTCGTCTAAGCCTCTGGTAGGAAGCGCCGTGAATCACATTTCCAAGCTTAATTGAACTGTTGATCAAAGCGAAATGATCCAATTAACGTTAACCAATCACACAAGAGATCCCCGTGGTGATTTTTTACTTAGGGGAGGGGAAGTAAGTAGATAGTGTGCTTTACAAAAAAAATATCTGGGGGAGATACTCAAATCATTTTTTTGCACGCATACACGTGCCCGATGTAAATAAACATTACGCCGCGCGAATGACAATCAGTAGTGAAAGTAATTAAAAACCCGAAAGCGAACAAAAATACACCATTGAAAAGTGCCATCTCACATCCTTCAAAGTCCTGTCGTCTTTGCCAATGTAATATTACGTCTGGAAAACCAAGAATCCACATTTTCGGCCCAAAGTCTCGAAATGAAAATCTCGTGAAACGACTGGCCGTTGTTCTAGAAGCCGAGATTCACGTTCATGAATGTCATTCTGAATTTTGTTGTCAGAAGTGCTATCGCGATTTCTTAAAGTTTGAAAAAGTCTTACAACAAAACAAACAGCTGTATGTTTTGAGACAAGGGTATAAACATTCTACACAGCAGCATCTCCTAAATTTACAAAGTAATCGTCAAAAGCGATGTAATAAGGACTCGCCGACTGATTACAAGAAAAAACCAAGATGGGTTGAAAATTCAAGCTCAACAACTGCAAGAAGAACATTATTGCTGAAAACACTAAACTACACCGATACACTAGAAAAAGGCAGCTTTATTCCTCTTGAGAACCCACCAAATCAAGGACCGATTCTTGAGACATGCAGCAAAACAGAGGTGAGAATTTTCAATGAACTTCGTGTGAAGTTTACATTACAATCTATTTCATAGATTTTGCAGCGATTCGACGGTGATATTTTAATCGTTTTAGTTAGTAATGTGGCTAGGTAATCGCTATAAATCGGTGTCCAGGAAAAAAATAATTTGAAAATAACTATTATTACTATATAAACTTGACCTAACTGTGAACTTCCGTCACTACCAAACTCGACGCAGATGTCACACCTTCGTGAAAACATTGTATTAAAATTGTCAATGCGTGCGTATATAAATAGCACGGGAGAAGATAGGATATGCAAAAATAAGTGTTTCTTTTGATATAGTCTATACTTAATAGACTAAATTTAATACCGCACGACAGTCCATGAACATGTACCGTATTACAACCGCGCTGATTTTAAATATTTATTATTATAGGTTCATATACATTATCCTTCAAAAAAAGTTGTGAAATCTATAAAGAATAAGGTCGACGCCAAAATCATACGGCAACTATCCAATGGGGAACAGAAATATGCTGCAAATGCAATATGGAGTAAAGAGGAACTGAGAAAGGAACTCTTAATTAAACTTCAAGGAGAAATTGGACAGGAATGTCAACAATTATGCAGCATAAAATCTCCTATGTTGAGAAAATGTGATCCTCACAGTTTATCAACATTTTGTGATGAGGAGTTTGAAAAGGAGCTTCAGCTCAGAGCTCCAGTTTTTCATTCATGCCTTACAACAGCAATTATTGACAACAAACACAAGAAAGGCAAGCTAACTGCTCCTGCAATAACCATGGCTGCTTCTATACTATTAAAACAGAGATGTCCGCAGATGTCTGCCCAGGCCTACAGATATGCCATTGGAGTCCTCTGGCATAGTGGAGCAAAAAAACAGGTACGTTTTAAATTGTTCACCTACATTTTCATGCTCAATCACCTTTTATAGTTATGCGACCATCAAAGACAGGTGCAACCATTTTACTACTGGCACTAAAATTATTAAAGGAAAGATTATTTTTGATTGTTTGGCAATATATTAACCCCCTTTTTATGTTGGCTTTTGAACGTCGGAGATCACATAATTATCAGGTGCTGTAATATCATCATTACCATCATAATGATTATCATCATCATTAATCATTTTATCATAATGGTTATATACACCTACTTGCAATAAGATTGTCATACAAAAATAGAACACTTGTCATAAAGAAAATAAAACATTTGTGGTTTAGTGTGAAAGGAATTAATTAAAAGACAAAACAGAGAGTTCAGCTTGGGTGATCTAAATCACAAATGGCTATTTTCTTTGTGGCAAATGTTCTATTTTGTATGTCAACCTTAGTGCAAGTAGGTGTATATTAATATCATTACCACAGATTTCATTGCTATGCACCCAAAAAAGTTTGCCAAACATTCTCTTCCATCAATCAAACACAATTTGTAAAAACAGTTTAGAGGAAATCATGAACAACAGTTAAATAAAAAAAAACAGGGGGGTGGGGGGCATAAAGATGTACTATTTCTGGCTATGAGATAGTTAAAAGTAAATAAACTCAATAAGGCAAAAAATTGGCTCAATTTTCTATTTATTTAATTTCTACCTTTTTTATGTTCACTTTTACCTATTATAGGGTTTGATTGATTAAGACAATTGCCAACTTCACTTAATTATGAACTTGTATTACAGGGATTCCTAAGAAGTGGCAGATGGGGAGTTTCCATTAGCCATTCCATGACTTTGAGTAAATTGGATGAAATGGGTCTTGAATCTAACAAATGTCTAAAAAAGTGGAAGGAAGACCTTGAAACTCATGCTAACACTGCTAACCTGTTGTTGGAGACAAAGCAGTTTTTAAGTGAGTGTAACAACATGTCTGAATTTATACCACCAGGATTTTCTACAACTGATATTGGTGAACTTGACTTATCATTTCCCACTCTGCCATCATATTCCATTGAAGAAGGTGCATCTTATGTAACCAATAGTTCAACATCTCATGATATTAATCAGCAATTACCTGCAATGGCTATGGAATGCATGCCAGTGGAGAGTAATGAGAATAAGGACAAACTTAAGAAATATCTTGGCCAAAAATTTCAAGAAGCATCAAGTGAAAACATGTTCCAATTTATTGAAAAGGAACTTCCACAATGCAAGTATGATTCGCTTGATACATCTGTGATCGATAGACTTGTGCACAAACACGAGAGTCAAAAACCTCCCGGTTATCAACTCATTGGTGATAACCTTGACATCCATGTTAAAGTTAAACACATGAGTAGTGAACGGCAAAATAAAAACATTCACAGGTTTGCACTTAATGCTATTCAAGACCGTATTAATGGATTGGATCTTCTAGATGATAAGCCTATCAAAGACGTCCTTGAAATGGAAAACATTGAATTTTTACCATCAATAACTGACAACGAAGACCTACTTCATGACTTGATTCCTTTGTGTGCCAGGATTGCAATCGAAAAACTGCCAGCCTTTGAGTGCTTCAGAGATGTTAAGGTCTGCCACATTCCACATAGATACTCACAAGTTACAAAGCAAAAGTCAGCACAGGTATAGATACAACAAGTACCCGGTAAATAATGTAAGGAAAACATGCAATGTTTTGAAAAAAATCCTTCAAATTTCGAGCATGCATGAATGCATATACAGACGCATATGTTCATATAGATATATTAAAAAAGGTTGGTGAACGTTTTGTTGCATATGTTGCTTAACTGTTACATCCAAAACCTTTGCCAGCATGCAACCATATATTTGAAAGAGCAATATTTACAATGTCAGAGCAGCCACTCTGAATGTATACTATGACACTATAATCATATAATCTGTATTATAACATTTTATAGCATTAAATGCATACTATAGTTTGTTCCAATTAATTCATTAATTGCAGTATTTCTAAATGTTTTTTTAGGAACCACTAGGTATCTTATTTAAGAATGAAAACCTCAATGACGAAATGATAGACATACTTCAAGCTATTCATGACAACTACATCCCTGTAACAGTGACACAAGAGCCTACAGAAGATGGGTACACATTGGTTCCTGAAGTGGCAGAACAAGTATTCTTTGGAGGTGACCAATTGACTGATGAAAGGGCCAGAAATTCTGTTGATGCCAGAGGTGATGGAGATTCTCTATTTGAAAGGTGGGTTTGTGAATCTTCAAATAATTATTATGAAATGTATATTTGTTAGATGGTGGAGGATGGTGTAACGTTAATTTTAAATTGAAATATTTTTTGTCTTGAAAGGCTTGAAGGAGTAATTCCAAAAGTTGAAGACTGGCATGCCATCAGACTTGTGTATCAGGTACTATCTGTGTGTTTATAACATTTTATATGTAACATTGTTATTAAGGATTATTAACAGAGTGTGAGGTCTGTACCGGAAAATTGTCAGACCAAGACGGACAGACCGAACAAGCGAGGTTAATGCGTTATGATAGCACACAGCACGCCCATTTGCATGTTGATCAATTAGTATTTTTATTGAAGGAATAAAAAAATTGCTCTCTGTGCTGTGTGCAGATATAAAGCACTTGGGGATTGTAAGAACACTTAAGAAGCGTTGAGAAGCACTCCACTTCGCGTCGTGCTTCTCTTAACACTTCTCTTGTGTTCTGACAACCCTGTGTGCTTTATAACTGCACACAGCACGCGTTTTCTATTCCTTCAATAAAAATACATCAAACACACACTAAACTGGCTAAAAACATTTTACAGGTGAAAAGGAAAAAAGTTAACAAAATATGTATTGCAATCCTTTACAAGTTGTTTTTAATTTCCCAGTCTGAAAAAATACGAAAACTTGACCGTTGTCATGGTAACGGTCCCAGATGGGAAAATATCAGACCGGAAATCAGCCAATCAGAGCACGCACACTATCATAGCCATATAATAAATTGAGGATATATTACATGTTAAGATTTAAAGTTTATCTTTGAGTGATAAAAAAGACTAAAAGATAAACAAAACAGATATTGTCAAGATATTGTCAAGCCAATATGTAATATTCAAAATATGTATAAAAATCAATCTGAATACCAATACCACCCCAAAATAGAAATGCAAAGCAAAATTGTGAAAAAATTAAGTAGATTGAGTAAAGTACCCCACTCTACTTTCCATATTTATCTAGAGTTAGAGTCATAATATACTAAGTCAAATTGAATTCCATTGTTAATTATGAATGCTTATTCTTTGCATTGCAGATGCAAAAGTGAACATTAATTTACAATTAAGATTGCTAATAAAAATATCAAATATATTAATATATTTAATATATTGTGTTTTTTTTTATTTATTTAATATATTAATACTGGCTGCAAATTCAACATTTTTACTATATTAATATATATATATATGGTATTTCTTTTTCAGATCATGTACGATATATTGTATCATCCCAACTCTGCCAATGATGTAGGGACTATGTGCTCAAACATGAATGTCACTAACAACATAAATGCAAAAACAAAGAATGTACTAGACAACTTCAACTACTATGTCAAAATTGAGACCGAAGCATTTGTTGTTTCAGCATTCATGGCCCATTTCAAGATGGAAGTATTTGAAGATAACATTGATATCCCTAGTGCTGTTCTGAATGGAACGAAGGAAGGTAAAGTGCTATGGCTCCATCAACATATGAAAGAAATGCTAGAAAAATTCATCATGACTAAGCAAACGGTCGAATTGCAGCAGCTGATTCAAGAAGTCACCAATGCAAATACGCCTGACCCTCCTCAGCCTAAAGCATTTCCCTGTCGATGCTGTGGGAAGTCATATGTCTACAAAAAATGTCGTGATCGGCATGAAAGTAAACTCCACCCTGACTTCACTCAACCTATAGAAGAAACCAAAGCGTGTGATTCAACAGAGATCCACAAGGAAAAAGCTGAAGATTGCATTTATAATTATGCATGTGCAAGACTAGGTCTGGGATTGCTACTCCACAATTTTGATGATGCTGTCAAGGAAGGAGATGGGGAAAGGATCCTGAGATGTTGGAAGTTCTTGCTCTTGATATTTAAATGCTACAATCACCACAAGTATGCTTTGGCCTCCCTGCAGCTCTTAGCAAATGTCAATGCCATGTTGTCACCAAGGAAAGCCCATTCCTTGGTATGGAATAGGACAATAAATAACAAAGGGGGAAAGGGGAAAAACATATCACTTGATTTGAGAATGGAGCACATTGTTCATTTACATAAGGAGATGCTTGCCAACCTTGGTGTCAACCTCACTCCAGAGTGTGCTCTTCGATGTAGCAGGGCAATACAACCTGTGGAAGATCTTCTCAGGACAGTTGATGATGAGCTATTATGCAAAAGGCCATCTGGCAAACACACAGTCACACGCTCACAGAAAGATTTTAAACTTATTGTTAATGAGCTCCACAATAAAGGCAAGGTCTTCCAATGCACACAATCTGACAACAGGCAGTATCAATGCTTTCCAGAGTTCAAGAAAACATTGGTTAATGAGCTCAATTACAACCACCTTAACAATTGGATCAACCAACACAAGAAACAGTGGTCAAACAAAGGAAAATAGATTCATACATTAAGTCATTTATTTCCTTTAAAAATCATGTAAAGACCTGCATTAAACAAACCACATGACTACATTTGTAGTGCAAAAGATATGCAAAAGCGCAATTTTTTTTGTTAAGTTACTGTTAGGAAGATGAACAAGTACATTGAGAGTAGAGTACATTGAGTGGTTATTATTAGAATGGTTTTCATTAACCCATGAAACAAGTGTAATAGTCAAATAATAACAATAGAATTAAGGTGGACGAAAGAGTAATACACTAAAGTGAGTATCACAGGTTAATGAAAACCACTCTAAAATAGAAGTCACTAAATTAAATTATTTATTTAGTAACTATATCGTTTATATTTAATTAATTATATTAGTCAATAGAGATTAAGTATTTGTTGTAAGGTCAAAAATCATTCATTCATACATGATGTTTTCTTCGATTGAATGGTTATAATTTCTTTAGCTAGTATAATTCTGAATTCAATGATTATTTTTTGCAAGTTCTTACGATAAAAAAACATTATAGTTTCTTGTCTGGGCTTATATATCCAAATCTTACTTAGAGTACCATGAAACAACTGAGTCTGCTAATACATCATTAATTTTATTTTACTTTTGAGAATTGTAACGTACAACCAATGCATACAAGTAATATTACAAGATAACAACTAATATGTAGAACAATGACTCACTTTTAAGTTAAAAGTTTTTTCACTTAAAAGCAATTTATTACACTCATCGGCATGCTATTTTACTCATATGCACACTTGCATGTTAAAAGTGGGTTCCAGTATATAAATTGTTCTAATAATTACTGGAAAAATATTCCAGTACAGCTATTTCAAAAAACATTTAATACTGTATAGTGCATCACATGACCGAAATGCAATTTGAATTGTTGAAAGTGAAATATATGATAGTTAGGTATAATATTTTTATTGCATTCCATTCAAAACAATATACGGGCTAGATATGGGAGGTAATTTTCACTGTATATTAGTTTTTATTTCAAAGTAACTAAAACCACAATGCCCTTTGTTTTGGAATGCACTATATTCAGAGTCCAATATTTTTGAAATTTATATAAAAAAACTTTTTGTGATTAGTAATTAATTTAAATAACTTGTTATATGAGTAAAGTATTAATTAAGAGTCAATTGCTTAAATTTATACTATCAACGGGTACCTTAATTCAAGTCCATTATAATGAAGCTACTATTGACCAAGTAAAAACTCATTCAAATTCTTCTTCTGAAGAACTACCACTTGACTGAGATTCGTACAAATTCATTGTAAGTTAGATCATACTTCTTTTCAAAGCAAGCAGCATCAACTTCTGTTACAAGTTCCATGTCATTATCATTAATATCCTCAAATACATCTTGCAACATGTGAAGGATATCAATCGCATGCGACCTCTTAAATACAGGTAAATTTAATAAGATGTCTTCTAGGTTGAATAGTTGGTTGCAGTTTTTCATAACAGCTTTGACTAATGACTTACTGAAACCAGCTGTGCACTCCGGATTTAGGTATGTTAGGAGCCCTGTCTGTTCGTTGTCCTTATGTTCCATCAGGAGTTCCTTTAAAAGTGCTTTTTCCTCCTTTGATGCTTTCCTTTGTTTTACTTCTTGTTGAACATTACAATTGTTAACAACAAAGCAGGGAATTGGTACTTGGCATTTCTCTTCACATTCACACTTTAGGTGACAATTAATACAACAATCATGAGTTCCACATTCAAATGTCATCTCGTGAATTTGTTCAAACTGAGAAGACAACTGTTTACGAAGACAACCACTAGTATTATTCACATATTCAACAATAGCATCTTCACTTTTCCTTAGATGCTGTCCATTATAAAGTAAAACTGCGAGAGCAGATTGACCATCTCGGCCAGCTCTACCAATTTCTTGAACGAACTCCTCAACCTCTCTCGGTGGTCCATAGTTAACAACAGTTCTCACATTTGGAAAGTTAATTCCCATCCCAAGTGCATAAAATGATTTCATGACCTTTCTTTATGTTTGTCCAATGTGTTGTGGTGAAACATGCCAAAAAGGAGATTTTGTGATTCTTTTTGGCAACCTTCAGGGAAATAGCTATTGCCTCCTAGCTCAGATTTGAACAATGTAAACAATCGTCCACAGTCCTTGATACTTTTACAATAGACAATTGTTCGTTCCATTGCATTCTTCTCTATTTTCAACTTTTCTATAAGCCATGAGAATGTTTTTGACATGTTGGTTGTTACCTTCAATTTTGCAAGGTAAATGTTCTTTCTATATGGGCTCACATATACTTTGCAAAAATTGTTTTTCAAGGCCAGTGCTTTAACTACAGCTGCCTGAGTTTCAAGGTTTGCCGTTGCAGTTAGAGCAAGCATTGGTGCTTCTTGTGGACCAAGAGAGCGCAATTCACCAATTCTTGAAAAACACTTTCTAAAAGCTGCTTTCTGTTCCTTGCCAAGTGTAGAACCAAAACCCCTATAAAAGTAATCAAAACAATTGTTAGCAAGAAATTGCCAAATAAAATTATCAAAACAATATTGATACACCAGCAAATGAATCCAATTGAACAGGCTAATCAATATTCTTGACAATATATACTTTGCTTATTACATATTGTTTAAGCATCAAAATTTTCATGTCTGCTTTAATTAAGTATAATTATTCCAAGGAAAGCTAATGGCTGTATTAAAGGAAGAAAAGTTGAAAATATTTCATGTGTTTGTATACAGCTTTGAAGTGATTGTGTGTTTAAGAATTGAATTGAATAAAATGGGTATACATACAATAGTTGTCTTTAATAAATTAATGGAATTCTCAGAAAAGAAACAAGCGAGTTATTGTTTGCAAAGGCATGATCATAATGTTTAGACAATTGCCTATCTGATACAGACTGAATTGTCGACTAAAGCTATCAATATTGTTAACGATACGAAAGACTAAAACAATCCGTTGTATCTTAGAATTTACAGTTGAAACAAAATAAAACAACTTCAACTGACAATAATGGTTCTTTAATTATCATTATTATGCAGCTCTTACCATTTTGGAACTACATGTGCTTCATCTGTTACAAAGGTGAACAGTCTTGTTTGATAAACAACGTTTAAGAGCATGTTTCTCCATCTTTCGTTTTCGAGAAACGATTCGGGGCTGGCAAACACGAACGAATATTCTCCTCGTTCGATGGCGCTTTGGTCAAGTTCATCTGAACTCAAACTTGTCGCTCGTAGGCTGTATCTTTCGAGTTCACGTATGTGAGAGTCCACAAGCGATCGTAGTGGGCAAATCACAACAACGATTGCTTTCCTTGGATATGGATATCCTCGTAGAAACAATTGTCGGCAAAGATCCGGTAGAAGTTGAAAAATCAACGATTTTCCGTGGCCTGTAGGCAATATGGCGAACACGTCCTTCTTGTTTAACAAAGCAATAAGGGATGTCTTTTGCTCTTCTGTTAAACTCTCGATGTCTTCAAATCGTTCTTCTAGAGCAACTGATAAAATACTATTAAAAACCTCTTCGGTTATACAATGTGTCATTGAGAAATGTTTGCTGTAAGAACTAAAATTATCGATAACTGACTATGTGAAGATGTGAAAACACTAACAACAGAGATTGTGCAATTCATACTTACCCCCTTATTACAATAGATTTCGACCAATCAAAAACAGGACTTAAAATCAGCCAATCGGTGAGCCAGAACAATTTTGCTCAATCTTTAATTCTATTGGCGCGGCTCGATCAATCAACTGGCGCTCCCTACCAGAGGCTTAGACGACGACTCGCTGCTTCGCAGCTCGCTCGCCGCTCCGCGGTTCAAAATCGTCGCTTCGCGGCTCAAGATAAGTGGCAAGGAGAGAGTTAGTCAAGCCTCTGGTGACCAGGGTATCAGAGTATAAACCACGGTTGAACCTTAATTATTTGTTAAGTCTTAAACTTATCACAGCAATGAAATAATTGTTATACTGCGAAATTGTCATGTTTGAGTGTTGTTATAGTTTTATAGTTTACGGTTTTTTTCATTGTTTGTCATGAATAGACCATTTATTTAGCTTATCTATTGAGTAAATAGTATCAACCAACCAAATTACATTATGACCTCAAGTAACACTATACTTAAGCGTCCTTTTAGTTCGGAATTTATACAGGAGATCATAGGATTCAATAAACCAACATTGCTAGCCGTTTAATGTGTTTCCCAGTAGTTTTTGGTTGATGGTTGATGGTTTTATTTTCAACACAAGAAATTTACAAACAAGAAATTAAGATAATATAGGAAAGTGGAAGGTGTTTGATAAACAACCCCTAGGGTTAACACTAGTATCAAACACCCTTACTCTAAATACAAAACAGTAATATTTACAGGTCACAGAAACAATGGCAATTATAATCTAAAATTAATAGTTACAATGAAGTTATCAAGAATAAACTATATATTACGTATACAAATACGAAAAAAAATTATCAAATATCTGACATATAGTTATAAGAAAAAAAGAAAAAAATTAATTATGTCTGTGAAAGGAAATGCTTTTTTAATTTGTTTTTGAAGGTTTTTTTAGAAATTGACTTTTTAATTGCAAGTGGGAGGTCATTTCACACTTTGACAGCTGAGAATTTTATTCCAAATTTTCCGTAATTTAAGAAATAAATTGGTTTTGGATTTTGATCTTGATTTATAATGTTGACTGGTATCAATATCTTGGAAATAGCAGGAAAACATATCAGGAAGTTGATTTTGCGAGTGGCCATAGACAAATTCAGCAGATTAAAGTTTAGCAATTTCAAAAATATTTAAGATTTCAAGCTTTTGAAAGAGTGGTCTACTCGGTTCTCTGCTGGCAGAATATGCAATGGTTCATAATGCGCGTTTTTGTAGTATATATAGGGGCATAAGCATTGACTTATAGTTATTACCCCAGGTAAGAGCTGCATATGAAATATATGAATATATAAGGTTATAGTAAAGACTTTTTAAAATAGGTAGATTAAGGTGTTTTCTAGACCTATAAAGAATCCCAGTTGATTTTGCAATCTTTTTACACAATAATTCGATATCATAGTTCCAATTCAAATTTTCATCAAGTACTATACCTAGAAATTTAGTGTAGGTTCTCCTTGTCTTAAGGATATTACAAAGTCTGGCGTGTTAGCCATTGTGCCTTTCATTCTCTGTTTTGTAGTAAAGTGGATAAGCTTTGTTTTTGTAGTATTAACCTTGAGTTTATTTGCATGGAGCCATTCCACGAGACTCTGTAGTTCCTGGTTCAATTCTGATTCAATTTTTCTTAATCATTTGTCACAGAATAGCAAATTTATATCATCGGCGTACAGAACAAAGTGGACATTTCGTACAGCAAATTTGGAGTCGTTGATGTAAATGAGGAATAAAAGTGGTCCAAGAATAGATCCACGAGGGACATCACATGTTATTGACAATAAATCTGAGGTTTTGCCATCTACTGTAACAAATTGCTTTCGATTACTTAAGTAACTTTCAAACCATTTGAGAGTTTCGTTATTAATGCCATAATGAGTGAGTTTGTCTAGTAGAATTGTGTGATTAACAGAATCAAATGCTTTTGATAAATCTAAGAATATTCCAACAGCATTTTTATCATCATCTATTGCTTCAATAATTTTGTTAGAAAATTCGAGAATTGCTAGTGTTGTATTTCTTTTTTTCCTGAAGCCAAATTGGTAGTCGCACAATGGACTGTTTTGTTCCAAATGATCAGTTAGTAATTCACATATAATTTTTTTCAAATACTTTGAATATTGTTGGGAGTAGAGATATTGGTCTATAATTCGAAACTGATGACTTTTCACCCCCTTTGTGCAAGGGAAAATCTTTAGCGATTTCCATAGGGTCTGGGAATCTACTTGTAAGAATTGATGTGTTAAAAATAAAGGAGACTGGTTGATGAATATATTCAGCAATTGATACAAGATATCGTATGGGATATCGTCAAAGCCAGATGCTTTTGTCACGTCTAGATTATAAAGTTCATCTAAAACTTTCTTTGGGGAAATAGGACTGAGGGAAAAATCAGTTGTGCAATTAAAGTTTAACCATTCTTTGTGATCTTTACCACAAGACGGAATTTTAGACGCTAATGATGAGCCTATGTTTACAAAATATTTGTTCAAAAGATTTGATATGTCAACATTGTTTGTATAACGTTTACCATTGCTCAGGATACTATCTACTTTTTGTGTATGAGGTTTACGTTTGTTCAAAATTTCGTTGATAACTCTCCAGGTTATCTTGATATATATTGCCTTTTGCATTATCTAGCATTGTTTTATAATAATCTAATTTAGTAAATCGGATCAAATGATTTAATCTGTTTCTGTAATCGCGAAATTTTGTAATTTAATAACTTTTCTTTGTAGGGTTCTTAATTTTCGCTCTATAAAGTTTGTTTTTTCTTCTAATTAGTCGGGCTAGCCATAGGCGGCCCGACTTTAGTTCTACCGTTTCGTCAATCTATGTATCTATGTATCTATGTATCTATCTATCTATGTATCTTGTCGCGTTTTGATCACACAGGAAGCCCAATGTCACGTGGTCTACCAAGTGTGTCAATGTTGTCACGTGGTCCGATCCAATAGCACAGGCAGCCCAAGGTCAAATTACCCATAATGCTTTGGCTAAAGCCTGCGTTGTGGCTCTCGGGGGAGCGGGAGGGGAGACTGTAAAATCACATGGTCAATCAAATTACCCATAATGCTTTATTTTGTTCGTCACATGGTCCTGTACTGAGGAAGAAGGAACGTTGTTCGCTTTTCTTGCACCGAGGAAGCTTTTTAGAGGTGTTTCAAGATGTCAAAAAAACTACCTGAGACGCTCCAACTACATACAAATGCACACGCAGTTCGCGGTAGACTCACACTAAAAGATGTCAATGAGCGTCAGTTTCGAAACGAGTCGTTCCGCGAACCCAAAAGCTCAAAGAATATTCAAAGACTTCAAAGATACTCAAAGCAAAATCAAATATACTCAAAGCAAACTCAATACTCAAAGAATACTCATAATTACTTGAATTTACAGGAAAATACTAACTCATTATTCTACAGTAATCGTACCGAGACCAAACACTGCAGCAATACTTATGTCAGAAACCACAAGGACGCCAAGATATTGGAATTGCTCAACAAAACGAAGGATCAGACTTCTGCAATCCCCTCTAGACTCACAGCGATAAGTTTATTTGTTATAATAGCAATATTTCATGTATTAATAAGTAGTTTTGTCAATTATATTTTCTCTCTTACTGTATTATTTATCGCTGTCTTGTCTGTTTATGTCATACATTCAAGCTTTCTGTCGATAAACAATGTACTTACGTCATTAGAAAATGATTGTAATTTATTTGAAAAAACTGTACAATTGTCTGTTGATGTAAATATAATTCATAATAAAAGTTCTATGTCCAAACAAGAATGTATAAGGTCTCGATATGCCAAGTTTCTTGCTTCTGAAGCTGTAATAAACAAACCTAAAGCTGTACCTCAACGTGATCGAGAACCAAGCAGAATCCCAATCAAACAACTTACGCGCATAATAAATAAAAGCAGAAATGTAAGGAAGATAATTCGTAAGTATATTGCAAAAAATGTACCTATGTCGTCTACAATACACTGTTATGTGAATAAATGTGGTTTCATTCATGGAGAAAGCAAACAATCTCAATCTCACTCAACACATGTACATTGTATATTCAAAAGAGTGAGGAGAAAGGGGTTATATTTCAGAAAACTACTAGGTAGAAATAACAAAATACACAATTCTGTAAGAGGGAAGGCAAAATATCATATAAAGTCTTTGACACATCAAATTACAAATATTTTTATTTACAAATATTTATCCCATACTTATAAAAGTCTCAACCATAAAATCAATCATTGTAAGTTTACTTTAAGTAGAGATGTAGAAAAAAACCCAGGACCCTCTACAATGATAAATCCCAGCAAAACAATTAGTGCTAGCTATTCTCAAGGCAATATGAGACTGTTTGGGTTGAATGCAGGGAAACAATGTGTAGCTATGTCTCTTTGTGCATTGATTTATAACAAACACCGTCTTGCAATAACTTCTTCTCTGGACCTACAAAACATAATGAATGTTGGAAATGAGTTATACACTGTACTGTCTAGATTATATAACCAAGAGTATTTACTGTTAACAGAATTGCCTGATACAGTGAATATATTTGAACAAAATTATAAGATGCAATACAGTCCCAGCTATACGGGTAATTTACACGATATATCATCAAGTATTGATTTTGAGTTTTGTATGCCTTTGGGAAATGCTATACAAATTTTAGTTGAACAGAATTATGATATGTTTCTTATGACTGTTCAAAGTAACACTGTAGCTATTTATTGCAAACGTAATGGAGAATTTAAGATTTTTGATTCTCATGCAAGAGATTTGCTTGGTTTACCACATCCTCAAGGTACTTGTGTACTTCTCGAAATTGATAACTGCACTACACTAATGAACTACTTTCAGAATTTCTATTTTGGAGGTGACGGTTCAAAAATTTCATTTGAATTAAGGGGTGTGCATATTTCTGAATTGAGCTTAGATCATAATAATATTACACAACATACTCGAGAAGTGCATGCTACTGAAATATTAAGAGAAGCTGTATTACATAACAATGAAAATGATAACATTTGTAGCTATAATTTAAACACTGTAACCAACAATACCACATCTCTAAAATGCCAGTCTGCTATATTATTTTATTCTATAGGTTTCTCTATTATCAAATCATGTAACTATTGGAAATCAGATACTTTAGATTCTATTTTTGATCATGGGAAAAAGATGGCTGCTTCAAGTCAAGAGGATTTTACCTTCAATAGCTTACCACAAAATATTAAAATATATGATGCAGAAGTCAATGTTAGTCTTAATGTTGAAAAACATGGAAAACTGTCTGATCTTAACAAGGAAGAGTTAGAGCAGTCAATAGTGCAAAACACAAAAAACAATACCGGATTCCTTGCATGGCTAGCTGATCATTGCATTGGATGTATCTTTCATAATAAGGCTAAAAGCACTGACTATTATATTATACTTTTAAATGAAAATGGCAGTTTTGAAATGTTTGATAAAGTGAGCAAGCTACATGACTTAATACATAAAATTTTTCAGATATTTACAAGAAAAGCATCTAATCTGTCTGAAACATCACATTACTACATACAATTCATATCTTGTTCCTCTCAGATGTCAAAAAATACCAGAAAAAAAATTTTGAGAAAAAATAAATCAGATGCACAAACACAAGCCATTTCTGAAAATAGTAAATTACAATATGCAAATATGGAACCAGCTTTAAAGAGGCAACGCTTGCTGAACATCAGAACCAAAAGACAAACACGTTATAATTTGTTGAATGCTACAGATAAGGAAAAGGAGCTTTCAGATATGCGCACTAATAGCCAAATAAGGTATAATGCAATGAGTGTTGGAGAAAAACAAAAGCGGTTATCAGACATGTGCATTTATAGTGAAACATGGTATAGCTCAATGGATGCTACAGAAAAACAAAAGCGGTTGTCAGACATGAGCACTAATAGTGAAACATGGTATAGCTCAATGGATGCTACAGAAAAACAAAAGCGGTTGTCAGACATGAGCACTAACAGACAAACACATTATAAGTCAATGAATGCTACAGATAAGGAAAAAGAGCTTTCACACATGCGCATTAATAGTGAAACATGGTATAGCTCAATGGATGCTACAGAAAAACAAAAGCGGTTGTCAGACATGAGCACTAACAGACAAACACATTATAAGTCAATGAATGCTACAGATAAGGAAAAAGAGCTTTCAGACATGCGCATTAATAGTGAAACATGGTATAGCTCAATGGATGCTACAGAAAAACAAAAGCGGTTGTCAGACATGAGCACTAACAGACAAACACATTATAAGTCAATGAATGCTACAGATAAGGAAAAAGAGCTTTCAGACATGCGCACTAATAGTCAAACATGGTATAACTCAATGGAGGCTTCAAAAAAGAAACAACGGTTATCAGACATGCAACACAATTTTGTTAGCTGGTATCACAATACAAATGAGCCACAAAAACAAAAATTGGCATTATACAAAAAACAAACATACAATTCTAAAAAAGACAAACAGTATGATCTAGACCACTATATCACAAACTTTCACAACAAAATAAGAGAGGGCCCATACTTTGTATGTACTGTTTGTAACAGATTGCTGTACAGAAAAACTGTTATTACATTTGATGAGCACAAATATGACATTCAGCCCACCCTGTTCACAAGAAAAATGTCATATGATCATAAACAATATATATGTAAAACCTGTCATTCTAAAGTTCTCAGACAACAAATACCATGCCAAGCTGTGTACAATAATTTACAAGTAGATGAAATCCCCCCCAGAACTAGCTGTTTTAGGGAAACTTGAACAGATTCTAATTGCACAAAGAATAGTATTTGAAAAAATAGTCATAATGCCAAAAGGAAGGCAAAGAAAGATTAAGGGAGCAATATGCAATGTACCGGTGGAGTGTGATCAAACCTGTAATGTTTTGCCTCGTCCTTCTGAAAGATCTGGCATTATCATGTTAAAACTTAAAAGAAAACTTCAGTTTAGAGGACATGTTTACTATGAACCTGTTAGGCCTGAATTAATATTTTCTGCTCTCCAATGGCTAAAAATGAATAATCCATTGTATGCTGATATTGAAATTGATATGGAAAACAGCTATGAATATCTCACTTCAATGCAAAATATCTCAGGTGAAAATAATGAACCTTTGGATTCTGATAATGAAAGCAATGATTCAATGACAAATGGACATGACATAATAGAAAAGAAAAACACAACTGATGACAATTATGGTGATGATGTTAATGATGGCGATGAAACAGATGATCCTTTGAATGAGCACAGAACTCCAATAAATGAAACATGTTTACAGTCTGTTATACCTGACTATCATGTTGCAGTAGAGGAAAATCGTCCAGTAGCACTAGGGAATGAAATTCATGAAATTGCACCAGGTGAAAACAGACACCCTGTCTCATTCATGACAGATAAACTATGCGAAGAAATGGCATTTCCTGTATTGTTTCCTAAAGGTAAATTTGGTTATCATATTGACCGTAGTATTAAATTATCTCCTGTCAAATATTTCAATGCCAGACTACTACATTACAGTGGACGCTTTGCAACAAATTCAGAATATTTATTTTTTGCACAGTTTGTTATTGAGCAAAAAAAGGTATATGATAGTATTAGCATTGCTCTGAAAAAAATACACAGCCAACCCATTTCTGCTTCTCAATTGAGATGTAATGCACAAAGTTTGCAGAACCTGATTTGCCAAGACCAAGCTTACTTATTTCTCAGACAAATTCCAGGGACACCTCCTTACTGGCAGAAATTTATGTATGAAGTTGTTGCTATGGTAAAACAACTTGGAATCCCAACATGGTTTATGACTTTATCCTGTGCAGATCTCAGATGGCCTGAGTTGTTTCAGATTATAGCCAGAACACAAGGCAAAAACATCTCGAATGAAGAAGTAGATGCCCTCTCTTACAATGAGAAATGTTCAATGTTAAACTTGAATCCTGTAGTTGTTGCTAAGCACTTCCAATACAGAGTTAAAACATTTTTTACAGAAGTTCTACTCTGTAATGCCAACCCAATTGGTAAAATCATTTACTATGCATTGCGCATTGAATTTCAAATGAGAGGATCACCCCATTTACATGCTTTAATATGGACCTCAGATTGCCCAAGGTTAAGTACAGACAACAAACAGGCATATGTAGACTTTATTGACAAGCATGTACAGGCCTACCTACCAGATGAGAATCAAGATCCTCATTTACATGAATTGGTCAAAACCTATCAAAAGCACAGTCATTCTAAAACATGTAGAAAATACAAGAATATTCGCTGCAGATTCAATTTTGGACAATTCTTTACAAATAGGACTATTGTAGCTGAACCTCTATCTGATGACATAAATGAAGACATAAAAAGCAGTACTCTCGAAAAAAGAAAAGAAATTCTCACATTAGTGAAAGAGAAGATAGATGATGTACTTAATCCAAGTAAACCAAACTATGACTCTACACTGACAGAATCTGATATTTTCAACTCTATTGGTATAACAGAAGAACAGTATTACAATGCTTTATCTATTTCACCAGACTCAGACTATGAATTACATTTGAAAAGACCAATAAACAGCTGTTTTATTAATAATTACTTTATAGCTGGAATAAAAGGATTTGCTGCTAATGTTGATTTACAGCCAGTTTTTAATCATTACAAGTGTGTAACATATGTATGTTCATACTTTACTAAAGACGAGACAGAATGTTCTCAAGCTATTATGAATGCTGCAAATGAGGCTAAAGCTGCCAATATGAATGTGAGAGACGGATTGAAAAAAATTGGTGCTGCATTTCTGTCTACTAGGGAAGTTAGCTCACAAGAGGCTGTATACCGTTGTATGCCTGAACTTTGGCTGAGGAAAGTATTTCCCGCTGCAATCTTTGTCAGCACTGACTTACCAGACAAAAGGATAAGAATGGCAAAATCACAAAAAGAACTTGAAGAACTTGATGATGAAAGTACAGAAGTGTATAAGTCAAACATAATAGAACGCTATACTAAAAGGCCTTACTCAATCCCTTCTGTAAATAACTTATGTCTGGCACAGTTTGTAGCTTATTATTACAAAGATTATAAGAAGGAATGTCAAGAGACAACTGATGCACAACCAGAGGTCCTTACTGACAACCTGATTGAATCACAACATACTACAGAAAATGAAGACTCTTCACTTCCAGACAAAATAAGATTAATAGATACTAATGAGATGATGAAACGCAGAAAAGTCAAGGCTGTCATAAGATATCACACACCAAACAAGCAAAAAGAACCTGAGAAATTTTTTCATCATTTACTTATGCTTTACTATCCATGGAGAGATGAAAATAAACTGTTAGCTAGTGATGGTACATATGCAACTACATTTAATGACCCTGATAAACAACCCATAGTAGAGCATAATAGGTCTATTTTTGAACCTGATACAGATGCTGTAACTGAGGCACTTGAAAATCTAAGAAACAATCAAGGTAACATCCATTGTTATGATTCTATGAATGATCAAGAAAATGACGATATTCACTCTCAGTTAGAGGAACAAACAGATGCTGAAGAATCATTTAATGAACAAATACCTTCACATCTGTCTTCATCTCCTGAGTCTAATAATCATCAAGCCTCAGCAATATCTCGATATACCCGACCTACAGATATGACTGATCATGAACTGCGCCATTCTGTGAGATCCTTAAATAAAAGACAGCGATATACATTTAATCATGTTCTGACCTGGTGTAGAAATAAAGTAAAAAATATCAATTGTAGTAAACCACAGGATGTTGAACCAATCTATATTTTTCTCACTGGAGGTGGTGGAGCTGGCAAGAGCCACTTGATTAAAACAATATATCATACTGTTACCAAAACATTTAGACATGTAGCTGTTAATCCTGATTTACCATCAGTTCTTTTAATGGCCCCAACTGGTGTTGCTGCTATCAATATTAATGGCACTACTATCAACACAGCTCTAGGTATTCCAAAAGAAGCAGGTTCTACTTTAAAACCTCTTTCAGACCAAAACAGAACACAATTGAGACTCTTCTTATCTGAACTGAGACTCATAATAGTAGATGAGATTTCAATGGTTGGTAATACTACACTACTCCATATCCATCAAAGATTAAAAGAAATATTTGACACACCTGCCTCTAAGCTATTTGCTGGGGTAAGCATAATTGCAGGAGGAGATTTTTATCAGTTACCACCAATAAAGAAAAAGCCAGTATTTGAGAATTTTAATATTGATACATATAATCTGTGTCACCCCTGGCATCTTTTTAGAATGGCAGAGCTTATTGATAATATGCGTTCGAAAGATGACCAACCATTTGTTGAAATATTAAACAGATTTCGTACTGCTTCCCAAACAGAAGAAGACATTAAACAGATTCAGTCTCGATCAATACATCCAGATGATGAAAATTATCCATCAGATGCTATACATATATATGCAGAAAATAAACCTGTTGATCAACATAATAATAACAAACTAACTCAGTTACCAGGACCAATCTTTCAGCTTAGAGCAACAGATCAGTATCCTCCAAATGTATCTCAAGCTGATATTGACAGAGTATTATCAAAAGGACGTTCTGATACTGGTGGACTAGATTATGACATAAATGTCAAAGAAAGTGCAAGAGTTATGTTAACAAGCAATATTGATATCGCAGATAGACTTATCAATGGTCAAATAGGTACTATCATTAAAATCCATGTTAGCCAAACCACACAAAAAACAACTGTTATTTACATTAAATTTGATGATGATCAAGCTGGCAGAAATGTGATCATTAAATCGACCAATCAATTTGTTAAAGAAAACAATGTTGTACCCATTGAACCAATTCTAGCTAAAATCAAAATAAGGCCTGGTAAACCATCCTCACCACAAATTCAAAGAGTCCAATTTCCTATTACATTAGCCTATGCAGTCACTATACATAAAATTCAGGGGCTCAGTCTTGACAAGGTTGTAATAAGCTTTGAGTTATTCAGACAGAGGTCATTTAACTATGGACAAGTATATGTTGCCTTAAGTCGCTCACGTTCCTTAAATGGTCTGTACACTTTAGGTCAAATAGAAGCTAAACATGTCAGAGCAGATCCAAGGGTACATAACGAATATCAGAGATTACGAGAAACACTACCACTTGAGCCACCAATAGCTTGTCAAGAAAACATTTCAACAATCACTATTTGTCTTTTAAATGTCAGGTCCTTGCAAAAACACAGTGTTGATATAAGACATGATTCAAACTTATTTGATACTGACATGATATGCCTTACAGAAACACAATTATTACCTAGCACCGATGATAATGAAATAAAAACCACTCTACATCCCTTTACACTACTCAGGCAAGATCACACTTCAGATAGGTATTCCAGTTTAGCACTATGTTCAAAATCTCATCTTGAAATCACAGAATATCACTACTTTGCCGAAATAAATGCAATAATATTCTCTGTTATTCATACTATAATACCACAGCTAAACATCAAAATACTTTTACTGTATCGCAAGAATGGTCGCATTATTTCTCAATATATACAAAATTTAGAAAATATATTAAACAGATTTAAAATTGATATTGTTTTTGGAGACTTCAATATAAACTACCTTAATCATAATGAAATTCAGACACTCAATACTAGTATGGAACAATTAAGTTATACACAAACAGTTCAAGGTCCAACATTTGTATCAGGAAGTTTACTAGACCATGTTTATATAAGAAATGAAATGTGGAACTTAACTGATATTTGTACATCTATAGTACCAGTATATTACTCTGATCATGAAGCAATTAAAATCTCGTTAATTTCAAAATAAATTTTCAATAAATTATACAACAAATCCATATTTCTATTTTTAAAAACTCCACTGCAATTATTATATTGAATACACACTGATTTGCAATTTCAGGGAACAATTAATAAATCTTATACCTGTAGCCTCTCCCACAGTAAGTGGGATACATCATGCAAGACACCCTGACGGTGTCTGTTGACGATCTCCAACACTATTAAAGGTATGTATTAGATTGCATCAAGTGACTCCTCGAGAAGTATTATACAATGTTATGTAAATTATGAGCAATTACAGTCAACACAATAATTAGCTTACATAGTCTATTTCATACTGACTATAGAAATAATATACTTTTTACAGAAACTACATGAACCTTTCCTGAAATGACACAATATTGCTTCGATCAACCAAATACATTATACTACTCAGCTCTACTCATGATCAGCCTATATTCAATATTGAGAGTAACAAGTAGCTATAATTACAGTGGATGCTTCATCACAAGCTGATAAAAAGAACTACTTAGCTCAACTCAAATTATATTCAAGATTGAGAGTAACCAGTAGCTGATATATGCAATAATACAATGGATGCTTCATCACAACCTGATAAAAAGAACTACTTAGCTAACTCAAATTATATTCAAGATTGAGAGTAACCAGTAGCTGATATATGCAATAATACAATGGATGCTTCATCACAAGCTGATAAAAAGAACTACTTAGCTCAACTCAAATTATATTCAAGATTGAGATTATAACCAGTAGCTGATATATCCAATAATACAATGGATGCTTCATCATGACAAGCTGATAAAAAGAACTACTTAGCTCAACTCAAATTATATTCAAGATTGAGATTATAACCAGTAGCTGATATATCCAATAATACAATGGATGCTTCATCATGACAAGCTGATCAAAAGAACTATTTAGCTCAACTCAAATTATATTCAAGATTGAGAGTAACCACTAGCTAATATATGCAATAATACAATGGATGCTTCATCACAATGTTGGATACAAGAGCTAAGCAGCTCAACTCAGTTTATAGTCAAGGTTAAAGAGTAACCAGTACCATATAAGTATAGACTACTACAGCTAATAACTACAATCAATACAGGAATTAAAATTAATGTATATAAGCTTATATACTGAATTAACTTATATAGCCGTACAGCTTCGCATATTAGGTATTATAAATTATAGGTACATGTTACTTCATCAACTACAATGAACATAGCTATGTTTTTCAAAAGAACACTTCAATCATTTTAGTGTGTACAAATGGTTAGAAACCCGGTTAGAAAAATTGAACTTAACTGGACTATTGACGTACCTGCGGACAGCTAGCTAGTACTTTGAAAAAGTGTAATTTAACGTACGGATCGAACTAATCGGTTAAAATATGTACTTAATAAAAGACAAAAGATGAACAAAAATTAATTAAGCTATTAAAAAAGATTTTAATAATTAAAATTGTTATACCTGAAGAACTGTCCGTTTCTGCATCATTAAATTGCATGTCGCCGCCATCTTGAATGTCGATGCAAAATAAGCACGTACCGGGCCTAGCCAAGACCTATCGTAAAAAAAAAAACAGAAATAGTGAGAAATCTATGTCAAGTGATTCACATTGAATTCAAATTCTGAAAGAGCAAAAAAAACAACGTTGTACATGCATTGCTAAAAAGAGATAAATTAACAAATGATTTAACTTTCTTAATTAATTTACTTCGTGTTTTAAACATAACTCTTATCATTCTGCACTTAGAAGCAAAATAGTTCCAGTGTTTTGGCATAATTTACCGTATTAAAATGAACAAATAACGTATAACCAATCCATTTTAAATTGACGTACACTGAGCTAAGAGCGAGAGGTAAGCAAATAACTGTATCTTGGGCTCCCTGTGGTAAATATTCACTTGGGATTCCTGTGGTTTATAGCGAACCTTCGAGGAAACAGTACATTATCAAGAATGATTGGTGGATTAAAAACCTTTTCTTGTAATTCTATTGGCGCATTTCAATCCTTCGATTACAAACTGGAAACAGCTATCCATTTTCAAGAATGATATGATTGGTTGATTAAAAACCCTTTCTGGTGATTCGGTGATGTTATTGGCGCTTTTCGATCCTCCGTTTACGTATAAAAAGCTGAAAGGCGCGAAAAGTGTTCACAACCGGCATCATGGGCGAGGAGTTAGGTTATGTCCACAACGTGTCCCCCACGAAAAAAAGCAAGAGTAAAAATGCCTCTGCGTACTTCAACTTCGATCTTCAAACTAACGGTACTAAGTACAAACGAGCTGTCTGTTTTGATGCCAACTTAAGAGAAAAATTTGGTCGATTCCAAGCCTCGGCGACAGCGGTAAAACTCCTGAATGTTCAGCGAAAGCCTAGCATTGTCAATCCTGCTGAAATGGACATCGTTGTAAACAAAAGATCTCGTGTAGAAGAAGCCAGCAACAGTGACATTAACTTTGAGACAGCCGCCCCACCAGAGGATGCAGAATGTCCCGTTGTAACAGCAGAAACCATAAGAAACGTCAACCATGGACAGTTCGTATCAATAAAGGGATATCTCACGGTCAACCTAGAGAATATCAAAACAGTTCAGTACAATGGGAGATCATTAGAAGTTTTAAATGATGCAGCAATAACCGACCACACAGGTATGGTTTCCAATATGGTCTATACTTATTTAATGTAATGGAAAACTAATCAGCTTTATTTTTTTTTCTTCAGTGACCGTCAAGCTTACTATCTGGAGTCCACGTGAGACGGAACTAATTAATGGATCCTACTCGTTCAAGAACTTAAGAGTCAAGGAGTACAATGCGAAGAAATTATTGACTATAACATCAGACACGCTATGGGAAGCAATCAACGAAGAGTTCCCCAATCCTGATGGTGCACTAGATGACAACTTAACTACCATTGCACTACAGAGGTTCAAGATGTTAAAGGATTACTCCACATGGTACGCATGTTTAAACTGCCGTAAGATGTTGACGGAAGTGTCTTCTACCGACCAGAATCCAAAGTGTGCCAACTGTAAAGCGTTTATGGCCATTGGGTCCTGTCCGAGGCAAGCTAGTATAAGAGTTGCCGTTCCAAATGAGGATGACACTGGCGATGTGTGGCTAACCATATTCACTGGCGAGCTGAGTCAACTCCTTAACCACTACAATGAAGGCACTGAAGAACAGAGACATGTGACCCTGTTCCACTCTTCAGAGAAAGATATCTCAATAGCACTTCTCAATATTCAATGTAGAATAGTTTACGACAATGAAACTAAAATTGTTAAGTCGCTAGAATTTGACTAGTCACTTAGTATTCTGTATGGACATCCTGTTATTAAAATCTGCTAAGTTCATTTTCTATTGAAATCATATACATGTTGTGTTACAAATAAACTCGATTAAAAAAAAATATCGATTAAAAGTTGCTTGTTAAATCATGAAAATATAACGTTTGAAAGTTGAGTCAGAAAAAGTGTTAACATGTGTGAGATCTTGTGATGTATAAGTCAATGAAGGTTCTTATTATCCAATAAAAGCTTTATAAAAGTTAAATATGTTTATTTATAGTTCATGAAAAAGTATTCATTTTTAACGAGATCAGTGAAATAAACTGCAATTTACATAACTTGAAATTAAAGTATCTAATCAGATTTGCAAAAATCGAGAAAAGTTCAAAGCGAGCATTTTGTCTCAAAGTTAAACAGAAAAAAAACGCATAAAAACTTGCATGGGGGTCTTGTGAGGTATTCCATAACTATTCGGCATCATCAGCTAGTTGAGGCAAGAGATCCGAAAAAAAGCGATAAACTAAGTCTCCTCACCCGTTATTCCTTTCGGGCTTCCTGTGCCTCTCACTTCCTGATAATTTTAATGTTTTTTTACTTACGAGTGTAGTCTGCGTAGCAAGCGTTTCTATCGCAAGTTTCTAGAATATCATATTGGGATACCTGTGGTGCAAAAATGGAGCTAGGGGGAGGGGGGATTGAGTACAGCGAAGTGGCGACGCACGTAACCCAAAACTGATAGCTTCTTCGGATCCTAAGAAACGCTTACTACGCAGGCTATTACTGAGAGCGGTTTTCGTATGACTGCGAAACGGCGATGGCGTGATACGCCTACGGTACGGCAGAAATTTCGAATGTTTTTAACAAAAGTACGGTACGGTACGGTCAGTTTCCCACTCAGTAAGAAACCCACTCTATGACAAACATTGATAAATGTTTTGTTTGAGAGACCATTCACTTTTTATACAAAGGAAAAGTTGCAATGCACTTAATCTTTTTTTACTTGACCCCCTTTCATGCTATATTTTTTTTAGGTTGTCTCCTCCCCGCACTATTTTTCACCACCCATCGCTGACAAAACGGACATCCCTCTTAAGTTTGAGAAATCTTATTATATCATAACTATTCAGTTAGAATAGATGATTCCAAGAAAAACTATAACAAAGATCTGTGCGGATCTAATTTATTTTGACAGAAAGAAGCTGGAACATAAAGGAACCAAACGTTTTCACAATGGTACCGACATTTTTCAGGCTTCCTCAGTTTATTTTATCAGTCCAGTTTCATTGCAGTGCAGCCCGACTTCACGCCACTCAGGGCGTCTAGTTGATCTTAAAATTCCCTGTGCTATCCATGGTTTTTGTGTTGATTTCTTTTTTAGTGTAATAGTTTTGGTAGGAAAATGCTTTTCAAACGAGTTTGTGATAATTTCAAATAAATATTTGTAGATGATGCATGATCGTCCGGGGTGGTGTAGTCTTGAGAAAGACTGATGGTGTTGATGTCTGACGTTTCGACAACCTGAGCAGAAGTCATCTTCAGAGTAAAGAAAATGAAAAGACAGCAGTGTTATTTATGTGTCTGGTTCGTCGGTAATGTTGTTGTTGATGCGTGGGTAGGTGTTAGTCATTGTGTTAGCGGAAAGCTTGAAGTCGTTAATGAGTCTATTGTAGGAGGCCGGTAGTGTTATGCAACGGTTAAGTGGCTTTTGTTCTAAGCCGGTGTACCAGCTTTCAAGTAGTCGGCGTTGGTGATAGTTGGTGCAATGTGTAATGGAGGCGGCAGAGTCCCAATTAATGGAGTGGCCAGTATGTTTGTGATGTTCCGCAATGTGGTTTTAGGGTCTTTGTTTTTCGTGGCACGTTTATGTTCAGTTAGTCTCGTAATCAAATTTCTGCCGGTCTCACCGATGTAGGTAGCGTTACAGTCGGAAGAAGCTATTTTGTAAATAGCTCCTTGTCTGTTAATGGGTTCGTCTTTGTCCTTAACATTAGTCAATAAACGTCTTAATGTCATAGTAGGCTTGTGAGCAACGCGAATGTTGCAGGGTTGTAATATGCGTTGAATGGTCTCAGAAGTACCTCTGATGTACGATCAAATTCTTAATAGTGGTAGCTTTGTGTGAGGTGGGATTGTAAGATGTCTGGTCGAGCAGTCTGTCAGTGTGACAGTGTGTATTAAGACTTTGACTCGACATGCACAACGTGTTTGTGATTCATCTGACAAACTTCATGACGAGTACGAATATTTGCAAAGTGTGTTCGATAAGAACAATTACAATGTAGATTTCGTCAAACGAAACATTCACAAAAACACTTCACTTACTGACAGAACCGACAATCAACCCACAGCCACTGCCACCATACCGTACATCAGAGGTACTTCTGAGACCATTCAACGCATATTACAACCCTACAACATTCGCGTTGCTCACAAGCCTACTATGACATTAAGACGTTTATTGACTAATGTTAAGGACAAAGACGAACCCATTAACAGACAAGGAGCTATTTACAAAATAGCTTCTTCCGACTGTAACGCTACCTACATCGGTGAGACCGGCAGAAATTTGAACACGAGACTAACTGAACATAAACGTGCCACAAAAAACAAAGACCCTAACACCACATTGCGGAACATCACAAACATACTGGCCACTCCATTAATTGGGACTCTGCCGCCTCCATTACACATTGCACCAACTATCACCAACGCCGACTACTTGAAAGCTGGTACACCGGCTTAGAACAAAAGCCACTTAACCGTTGCATAACACTACCGGCTTCCTACAATAGACTCATTAACGACTTCAAGCTTTCCGCTAACACAATGACTAACACCTACCCACGCATCAACAACAACATTACCGACGAACCAGACACATAAATAACACCGCTGTCTTTTCATTTTCTTTACTCTGAAGATGACTTCCGCTCAGGTTGTCGAAACGTCAGACATCAACACCATCAGTCTTTCTCAAGACTAAACCACCCCGGACGATCATGCCTCATCTACATCGATTACACCTGGGATCAGACCATTCACTCTTAAATAAATATTTGTATTGATCATTAGGGTTTGTGCTTTCGTAAACAATCGACCATTCCAGTTGGGCTATGTCACACTGAAAGTTTTCTTTGTTTGTTTTCCTTTCTTGTTCCTCATTATATTGCAACAAAAAAACTGGAAGATGATCAGTCAGGTCGGTGTATAAAAGTCCAGATTGGATATTTTCAACTGAGTCAAAAGAGTTTGTATATATGTTGTCAATCAGAGTAGTGCTATTTGACGTAATTCTTCTAGGCTTTGTTATTGTAGCGAATTGATCAACTTTCCCTGATCTGATCAAAATGAATTTTACACCAGATAGCATAGATTGAAGTTTTGATAGATGTCAATTTCAACTCAATTGGTGTTGCTATGACAACTTAAATTAACGTGAAACAAAGATGGAAAATTGAAGGAAAATTGAAATTGGACAAACACAAAGCAATTTTTCATTTTTCACAAATCAAATGGCTGGAAGGTACACAGACTTAAAAGACCATGTAAATGCCCTGCACATGCAATAAACATAGCCTGTAAATATCGTGCAAATACAATGGAGGAAGCCTGTAAATATCCTGCAAACGCAATAAAGGAAGCCTCTAAATATCCTAGAAATGCAATAAAGGAGGCATGTAAATATCCTGCAAATGCAATTAAGGTAGCCTGTAATATCGTGCAAATACAATGGAGAAAGACTGTAAATATCCTGCAAATGCAATTAAGAAAGCCTGTAAATATCATGTCAAAGAAAGGAAGCCTCTAAATACCCTAGAAATGCTATAGAAGAGGCCTGTAAATATCCATAGCCAGGAATAGCCGTCATCCTGAGCCCGCTATACGTCAGCGGATTTCGCCATGACATTTGAAAACAAAGATGGCGCCGTTACCTACGGAAAGAAGCCGCTATTACGTAGGCTTTTATAAGGAGCTAAATAATTTGTTGTCGGGTATCTTATATAAAAAAAAACAAGACTGTCAAAACATATTCACACAAATTCATAGTTGAGCGAATTATCACAAAAAGAATGCAGAAAAAGGTAAACACAACTCGATTCACTCCAGTTTTAATTTGTATAACTCGAATAATTTTGGACAACATTATAACAGGATGAAACATACTTAATCAAATGGAAAGGATGGCCAATGGAGAGCTGTACTTGGGAACCGAGTTGTCATTTATCCTCGGAACTTTTAAGGTGATTATGAAGTGATTATACTAATTTGTACTATATAGTACATCGGCTCCCGGTGAAACTTAAAGGAATTAGGCCCATACTCGTTAAGTTCCTACGGCACAAAGTCAAGTCGGATATCTATTTCGGAAGACGCGGACTCAAGGAGCTAGATATGTGCAACAAAATTTTCAATGACGCCAGGAATGTATACGTCAATGAAAACTTAACTGCACGAAAAAGGATGCTATTTGCTGAAACAAGGAAGAAGGCCAAACAGTATAAATGGTATAACGCCTGGACTCTGGATGGAAAGGTATTTCTCTGTAAAAATAAGGGCGACTGCCCTACAAAGATTAGTTCTTATCAAGATTTAGAGAACATTTACGTATAAACTTTGTATTAAAATACAATTAACTTTACTGCTATTTACCAAATTATCGTAGACTATTTTAACTAGTAAAATAAGTCATTGAATCTAAACTTGCTATATGCAAATTTTCGTTTTTCTTTTGAAATAGGTTAAATAAGTCCCTTTGTTCAAAATAGTGGTGCTGGTACATTTTTCCTTTTGTCCCTTTTTTTCTGGCCACTCCGGGGAATTTGAACCAGTTCATTCTTTTCATCCTTTTTGTTTGAAAATTAATGGATTTATTGTTAGGTATTTTGTTAGGTGTTTGTTTTTCTTTGAATTAGAGCGATTTCACATAACGCATTTTAGTATGCTAATAAGTAAAATAAGATGCTAATGAGCTTCGCGTTGGGGCATGCACAGCACAAATAAATATGGCAATCTCGTTTCTCGTTCTATATAATACATACTCATTATAATACAACAGCCAGTTCTGATACTTTGTCTCTTAATTTTTGTTATATTTATGCAAGCAATTTGTAATAGATACGTATGGTTACCCTTGCAAAGCTCATTAGCATGTCAGTATTTTAATCATTAGCATACTAAAATGCGTTATGTGAAATCGCTCTATTGTGTTGTATTGATGGCGAAAACAACAATAAATGGAAGATAAGCAAGATGGTAGATGGTAAGATGACCTATATGCACTTAAAACAAGCCATTAAACTCCTTTTGCCGCGAGAATATATATCTCGAAGTCGACAACAAAGGCATTGGGCTTAAAAGCATTTTCCAGGAAAGGAGCCCATCAACGTTAAGTATGACATCTTCAAGTACTCAAACATTGCATTGAATATCACTCGCAATAAAAAGAAAACCTACCAAATAGGCAGAATTGAATTGTTTCAATCTGAGTCAGACAGCAAAGAAGTGTTGAGTTACGAGATGAAACAAAAGCCATCATGCCTGCGATTGCGCTGTTCAGTGTACTGTAAAGACGAAAATGATGTCTACTACATTCCTGAAACAGTAACACTAACCAATTGGAGGAGTACATCTTCAGTAATTGGCCCAGTTGAGCTAGTACCAGTGCCAGAGAGAAGTGGCAGGTACACACTTCATCCCGACACTTTGCAAAGCCTTCGCAAGCTTGGTTTTTCGAACGACGGTGAATCAGATGACGATTTTATTAGTGACGAACAGGACCAAGAAACAGAAGAATCTATTCCAGAAGACTTCTATGAAGTTGAAGACGTCATTGCAAGTCGCATATCCAAGGATACTCTTGCATATGAGTACAAAGTAAGATTTAAAGGTTATGGACCAGAAGATGACATGTGGCTACCGTCCTCATTTTTTAGCAGAGCATTAAATTTCCAATCAACATCTCGTTTTGGAAGAAACAGGAAACACACCCTAGATCCAAACAGTGTCCAGGAATGTCCAAAATAAAGACGCACTGAAAATTCGAAGGATTCCATCAAAAAAAGGAAAATAAAACCGAGGATCAGAAAAACAGTAAAAAGTCTGAAAGTTCTTCAACCAACGCAAAACAACAACCATTCAAAGTGAAACCTGAAAGAAAATCAAAGGAAAATAAAACAGAGCCTAAGAAAGTCAGTAAACCAAAGTCAGAAAGATCTTCCAATACTGCAAAGCCACAAGTCAAAGGGGAACCAGTGAGAAAATCGAAGAGAGCACAGACTAAAGAAGATAAGGGAAAAGCTTTTCTTGAAGACAAAATGATCAAAAGATGAAGAGATGGAGAAATGCCATGTAGCCAGGAAAGATGAAACAATCCAGGCAAAGAACACAATTAAGGAATCTTCCACCAAGAAAACGGCCACAAAAAAGGGAACAGTCATGCAGGACATTCTTCGCCGCGATGACAACTTTTGTAATCCACAACGTGTTCTTGCTCATGCCAATTTACCAGATGTTGACTACAGACTAACGAAATACGAAAAATGTATAAAAGATACTCATACCGATTGTTTGCAAATTTCTAAATTGCCCCATCTGTCTGTCTTGAAGGACATATCACAGCAATACAGAAATTGCACTGGCAATGATTCATATAGCGTGATGTTCTTATCTCTTGGTCATTTCAACAAGGAAGGCATAAGAATCCTGGAACGATTCCATCGTATAAAGTCGCTCAAACAGGAAGTTTTATTTGAAGAGATCAGTTGAATATGGTATCTCTTAGGGGTTCAAAATCGTCCGTGCCAAGGCTCCCTTTTAGAAGAACATTTTGAATCAGGATAAAAAAATAAAAAATCCCCAATAATTTTAAACCTGATCATGTCACATATATGTTCTCATATGAATTCACTTGTGAGTTAATATTAATAATATTTTAGCATTCGTCTCAACTTACTGTTGCAATTCATCTTTTTGACAGACTACCTCAAGTGAAACCTTTGCGTCTACAAGTGTTACTGACCCCCAGCAGTTTACCAGCGACGAAGAAGAGCTGTTGTCTTCCGCATCACAATCGTCACAAAGCACAGCAAGTGTACCAGAGCAAGAGATCAGTATCTGGCAAGACGAAAAGGAAGAACAGGACGCCAAAAGAAACAACTTGACGAGGCTTTTGGTAGTATAACGGACAGTCGTGTCAGCCCCCTTCAATCAACTCTAAACACTGAATGGGATGATATTTCATCTACGCAACAAAAATATTATTTGAGAAAGGCAAAAGAAATACTTGTCGCTACCTTATCAGTCCAGGCCAAGAGGAAAACATATGGAAATCACTGAGACAAGAACCATTGATTGAGGGTGATACAGAATCGAAGCTAAAACACTTTGACGTTGATTCAGATCTGATTGATGCCTTGGTTAAGGCTCACAACGAAGGGCAAACATGGCAAACCAAACGCCAAATTTTATCCATATTTGCAAATGATTTTAGCCGATCAGAATTGCAAAGAATGATACCAGGTCTGTCAAAGTGGCAAATCAACCAAGCCCGTGATTATGCGACAAAGTCAGGAAAAGGACAGCCACTTTTGGACAAGCAAATTTTCAGGACAAGACTAGAGGCCGTCAAAGTTGACCACTTCCTGGATTTTGTTTCAAGGCAAGAGTTTCTTCAAGACGTCGCCTTTGGCACCAAAACAATGAAGTTGGACTCTTGTGAATGAATAACGATTCCAGCTGTAGTATGAACACTGATTCCCACACGAATTATTGAGCAGTACCTCTCGTATTGCAAGCAACAACAGTTTGAGCCAGCTGGAGAACGGTCGTTATACAGAATACTAGATGTTTGTAGCGCCTCAATGCAGAAGTCTCTTCAAGGCCTAGATAATATCACAGCTGAAGGTACTGAAGCTATCGATAGTTTGATGAACCTAGTACAAACACTGGTTGACTACAGAGCAAACGAGCCTTGGTCAAAGACCACCAAAAGCAACATTAAAGAAGCAAAGCGTTACTTAAAGACTCACTTTAAGGCCCATGTTGGACGTAAAGAAAACTGTCCAGACCATTGCTCTACGTATTCCTTGAGTGATCCAAAGAAACAAGAATATCAGAGTAAATGCTTGCACAAGCACGACATAGAATGTGATCGATGCGATTCACTTGAGAACGTTCTGAATCAAGTTGAAGCTAGAATCAGAAGTATTTCAATAGATGAAGAACACAAAAGCAGGATGCAGTTTGACTACAATCAGTGCGAAACAGCCATTCGCGCTTGGAAATCACATTTGTTACGAACAGTTTTGCAGGAAGAAGCAAAACAAGATGCCATGACTAAGCTTGATGAACAGACTTGCTTAATTGATTGGGCAATGAAATTTCTTCCCATTAAATACCGAGAGAGCATGTGCGACTTTTTTGGGAAGCGTGGACTCAGCTGGCACGTCAGTGCGGTTGTCACTAAGAAGGGCGAAAAGTATGAAGTGGAGTGTTTTGTGCATATCTTCAATTCTTGCACACAAAATAACTATTCAGTTGCCTCCATCCTTGACCATCTCTTCAAGACCATTCATACCGAGTATCCTGTAATCAACAAAGCGTATCTACGATCTGACAACGCTGGATGTTACCACAACGGTCCACTGGTCATCTACCTCGCTGATATAGGCAAGCTCACTGGGGTGTCAGCTGTTCCGCAATGCATTGAAACTCTCAAAGCTGCAAAAAAGTGGGATATGCCCTACACCTATGAGAAACCCGACAATTGTAAAGTTGTAGACGGAGCCCCTCCGAAAGATTTCAACAAGCTTGACATGTCCTTCGCAACCATTGTTAAAGACATTGGTCAGTCCGCAAAAATTGAAGATGACATCGAAGAAGAAATGTGTGAAGACGAATTTGATGAGCTAGCAGATGTCGACATCGACATTGAAAAAGATAACGATGTGGATAACATTGTCGTGGATGGTGAAAACAACAAATGAAAGAAAAGCAAGATGGTAGATGGTAAGATGACCTATATGCACTTAAAACAAGCCATTAAACTCATTTTGCCGCGAGAATATATATCTCGAAGTCGACAACAAAGGCATTGGGCTAAAAAGCATCTTCATTGCATTGAATATCACTCGCAATAAAAAGAAAACCTACCAAATACGCAGAATTGAATGGATTCAATCTGAGTCAGACAGCAAAGAAATGTTGAGTTACGAGATGAAACAAAAGCCATCATGCCTGCGATTGTGCTGTTCAGTGTACTGTAAAGACGAAAATGATGTCTACTACATTCCTGAAACAGTAACACTAACCAATTGGAGGAGTACATCTTCAGTAATTGGCCCAGTTGACCTAGTACAAGTGCCAGAGAGAAGTGGCAGGTACACACTTCATCCCGACACTTTGCAAAGCCTTCGCAAGCTTGGTTTTTCGAACGACGGTGAATCAGATGACGATTTTATTAGTGACGAACTGGACCAAGAAACAGAAGAATCTATTCCAGAAGACTTCTATGAAGTTGAAGACGTCATTGGAAGGCGCATATCCAAGGATACTCTTGCATATGAGTACAAAGTAAGATTTAAAGGTTATGGACCAGAAGATGACATGTGGCTACCGTCAGGGTTCGTGCTGATGTCAGTAAACAAAATCTAAGGAGTTTTCAAGGAGTTTTCAAGGACCAAAAAGTAATTTTTAAGCACTTTTTGCGACAACTTTGATATACGAAAATTTACGAATTTACGAAAATAGTGTGCAATACTAGAATTTTTACTTAACTTTAATCTGCAATTTTTACCCTACTTTTAGGGTTTAGCTAGAATTAAGGAGTTTTTAAGGAGTTTTTGCTGATTTTCTCAAATTCAAGGGCTTTTCAAATGCCCTTAAAAACGTAAATCAAATCTAAGGAGTTTTCAAGGAGTTTAAGGAGTAGCACGAACCCTGTACCGTCCTCATTTTTTAGCAGAGCATTAAATTTCCAATCAACATCTCGTTTTGGAAGAAAGAGGAAACACACCCTAGATCCAAACAGTGTCCAGGAGTGTCCAAAAAAAGATGCACTGAAAATTCGAAGGATTCCATCAAAAAAAAAAGCTACCAAGGAAAATAAAACCGAGGATCAGAAAAACTGTAAAAAGTCTGAAAGTTCTTCAACCAACGCAAAACAACAACCATTCAAAGTGAAACCTGAAAGAAAATCAAAGGAAAATAAAACAGAGCCTAAGAAAGTCAGTAAACCAAAGTCAGAAAGATCTTCCAATACTGCAAGGCCACAAGTCAAAGGGGAACCAGTGAGAAAATCGAAGAGAGTACAGACTAAAGAAGATAAGAGAAAAGCTTTTCGTTCTTCCTTGAAGACAAAATGTTCAAAAGATGAAGAGATGGAGAAATGCCATGTAGCCAGGAAAGATGAAACAATCCAGGCAAAGAACACAATTAAGGAATCTTCCACCAAGAAAACGGCCACAAAAAAGGGAACAGTCATGCAGGACATTCTTCACCGCGATGACAACTTTTGTAATCCACGACGTGTTCTTGCTCATGCCAATTTACAAGATGTTGACTACAGGCTAACGAAATACGGAAAATGTATAAAAGACCAGGATACTCATACCGATTGTCTGCAAATTTCTAAATTGCCCCCTCTGTCTGTCTTGAAGGACATATCACAGCAATACAGAAATTGTACTGGCAATGATTCATATAGCGTGATGTTCTTATCTTTTGGTCATTTCAACAAGGAAGGCATAAGAATCCTGGAACGATTCCATCGTATAAAGTCGCTCAAACAGGAAGTTTCATTTGAAGAGAAGTGACTAATGGAACATACTGACAGTATTGGGCAGCATGGAAAGGAAAACATCACATATGCGCTTCTTGACCGATGAAATGAAAATAATGAGTATCTTGTTTCCTATAATAATTACAGAATAACCAGCCAGGAGTACTCCCTATTATGTGGCGAAAGATGTCTATCAGACGAAATAATCAACCTTCTTTTGCAAAGCTACGCTGACATTGCAAACAGGGATAAAAGTCAGGATCACTACATGCTCTTATCGTCATTTCTTTCTACTGGTGAGATATCTGAAAATATTGTGAGATTTTGTTGCCGCCATAGCAACATGCTCTTACCAGTGCATATGTTCTCTAATCATTGGGGGCTAGCTGTTTTTCAAGTCAAGGAAAAGAAAATATTCTTCGATGATGGATATCATTGCAAAGTCCCTAAACAGCTCAATACTAATTCAAAAGAGATTTTACAGACCATGTACGGCAAAACAGGACTACTTCAATTCAATCCTGCACAATGGAATGAAATACAAAGGTTTACAATTCCAATGCCAAACCAGCCACGAGATTCTGGACATGGATTTCAGCTTCAGATTTCAGCTTTGAAACTGTTCGTATCCTTCCAATAGAGCAGTGAGATCAGAGATTCATGTAGTAGATTGAGTTCTTTCTTTTCGACTCTTCTGAAACTAAACAACTTCTGTTTACGACTAATCAGATATTTAGAAGTACCACCCTTTAATCGAGCGGAAAAAAGCATTTTTATCAAGCACATTAAAACTGCTACGCAGCCAGTTGTAGTCAAACTCTCAGTCATGCAGAACATGTGGCTCGCGCGTTACGTATTTAAAATTGGCGCTTCGAAATTTGCAAAACATCACTTTCACAACCAAAAGGGAAAAGCTTATAATAAGGAAGAAGATATGAATTTTGCTAAGAGAAAAGATGATCATGCCTACTGTAACGGCCGATTTCCTTTTTTTAGTTAACGATAGTCGATCAAAGATTATAACTCCTAGAATATTAAGATTTGCGCTCGTTGTAAGAAGATGTATGGCGGTATGTGACACTATTTTTCTTAATAAAATCATCAAAATGGAAAGGTAAGATTTTTTTGTTCTGAATATAATTTATAGTCAGATAGGTTCAGGACATCTAATAATAAATGATTTTCTTTTTGGCGAGAATTTAAGTAAGTCAGATTATATTTGTGGTTCTTTAATTGCTTCAGGCCATTTCTTTATAACAACATATCGCCATTTTGATACTCTCATGGTGGAAACCGCTGCGTTATTGCAGGCTCAAATGACCGTTATTTCTGGCCATGCTGCAAATTCATAAAGGTAGCCTGTAAATATTGTGTAAATACAATGGAGGAAGCCTGTAATTATTGTATAAATGCAATAAAGGAAGACTGTAAATATTCTGTAAATGCAATAAAGTGGGCCTGTAAACATTCTGTAAATATTTGAAAAAAAATCGGTTTTCTTTATTTTTCGGCGAGTTCTATTAGCTGATGACAGGATCTTTCAAACACTATCTCGCTTCTCTTGCGCTCTCCCAACATCCCGCGTGTTTAGATCAGTGTATATAACACTAAGTATATAACTCTCTTATATTCCTTAAATATTACAGCTAACAGTATAGCTAATTATGCCTCATAAGAGAAAAAAATACTGAGCAATAATGAATCCAAAAAAGACCTGGCCACCGGGCAAAGGTTCGTTCTACAACCAAGAGGAGTTGAAAACTAGTACGAAGAAAGGAGAAATCAAAAGAGAAGCTCCAAAAAGATAAAGATAGATACTGAAGGCGAACAAACCATTTATTAGCGGCAAACTGCTTTGATCAGTGGTCATAGAGTCAAGATGGCGTTTTCATCAGCTCCGCGAATTTGAGCTTATTTTTTGTAAGTCAACTAATAATGGATGAGAAAACCATTCTCAGTTTAATTGATAAAAAAACTAAAGCTCATTTTAGAGAAATCTCTTCAATGGAAACGGCTCTTACTCACATGAGTGACGATTACGCCAACCTGGAAAGAAAAGTGAAGGAGCTAGAGGCTGGTAAAAAGGAAGTCAACCAACCCGTCTATACTATCGCAAAAGAGCAACATCTATCGAGGTTTACTAGGAGATCATCAAATAGAGCTGAGTAACTAAATCTATTATACACCGTTTAATCTTAATGACTTAAATATTGATCTTCCTCAATTGGATTTATTGACATTTTTGAACTCAAGACATTTACTTTACAATGTTGATCCCAATTGTAATCTGCCATTGCAAAATAATTTTAAATATTATAATTTAGATGATTTTGCTAATCATCAAACAATTACCAATTGTACTTCTTCTAAACATTTCTCCGCCATACATACCAATATTAGAAGTTTGAATGCAAATTTTGACCAGTTAGTTCAAATGATAAATCAACTGAAGCATAACTTCTCGGTTATTGGCTTATCTGAAACTAAATTTAGTACAACAAAACAACAGTTGTGTAACATTATTATTCCTGGTTATTCTTTTATTTCTCAACCCATTTTATCGAATGCTGGGGGTGTTGGTTTTTATATATCTAGCGTCTTAAGTTTTCACATGAGGCACGATCTCTCTAAAATAACTGAAGACTTTGAGTCGTTATTAATTGAAATTCATAGTAATCTGCATCACAATTTAGTTTGTGCTGTTATATACAGGCATCCTAACAGCAATCTTGAAGCATTTCTAGAATCACTTAAGGTGGCTCGACTGAGTATTTTTGAAGGGCCACCGTGGCTGTTTGATCACAAAGTACGTCGTGCGTAGAAAAATAATTTCAAATTAATTTCCATAGCGAGTTCAGGCATAGACTGAAGTTTGTTCTGATGTTTCAAATATTGCAATCGGAACTAGCAATAATTTTTTATGATAGAAAAGTAGTTTTGACAAATACGACAATTTTAGGCGAAATAGAGTTTTCTATAAAACCGCATTGGTTGTTTCACAAACTTCAGATCAAGGTCTTCGTTGTTGCTGAAAATAAAAGATTTATATGGAGGCATTTTTGAATAAAACGCTTTTAAACATTTACACAACAAATAAATTAAATTAATCAAGCATCCATTTCACTTGATCAAAAACATCACTACAAAAGCTCAGAAAAAGTTGCTTTTGGTCTCATTTGGTCAACAAATGTCTTAGTTATCCGTCCGGCGAACATGAACGAAATCACTTCAGGCTATTAGGACATACATGATTTTTCGTTTGGTGAGATATAACTGCGCTTTTTCTTCTTTTGTCTAATATTGCACACATTTTTACAAAATATTTCAAAACTTAAAATTTCCTTGATGAATTTTTTTCTTACCGCAGCATTGGCTTTTTGAAATAGTTACTCATCGAGCCCTGCAGTTTTACGACCATTGATAGATTGGAAGATATCGAAAATAATTTTCAAAATAGGTAAACTTTTCGACCGCTTACTCAAGGCTCGCATTGTTTTGGTTGTCCGAGACCGCTATTGTCTATATTTTTTACTCAAGTTGTGAATTCCGATATGCATTGTCACCTCACAAACAACACTTGACTCCCGTTCGTTAGCCGAGCAGCTCCGAATGTGATCGCTTGAATATTATATTATAAATGACAAAGGACAGTTACGATGGGTGCTTGTAACGAAATTCCAGCTGATATACAGTACTTCAAATAACATGCCTCTAACTAAACTTGATAAAAAGCGAAAAATCACTGGGCAAAGATTCGAAGTACAGCATATCAGCTGGAATAAATTGCGTTACCATCCTTTTTCATTATAATATAATATTCAAACTATCACACTCGGAGCTGCTCGGCTATAAACGAACGGTAGTCAAGTGTTGTTTGTAAGGTGACAATGCATATCGGAATTCACAACTTGAGTAAAAAATATAGACAATAGCGATCTCGGACAACCAAAACAATGCGAGCCTTGAGTAAGCGGTCGAAAAGTTTACCTATTTTGAAAATTATTTTCGATATCTTCCAATCTATCAATGGTCATAAAACTGCAGGGCTCGATGAGTAACTATTTCAAAAAGCCAATGCTGCGGTAAGAAAAAAATTCATCAAGGAAATTTTAAGTTTTGAAATATTTTGTAAAAATGTGTGCAATATTAGACAAAAGAAGAAAAAGCGCAGTTATATCTCACCAAACGAAAAATCATGTATGTCCTAATAGCCTGTAGTGATTTCGTTCATGTTCGCCGGACGGATAACTAAGACATTTGTTGACCAAATGAGACCAAAAGCAACTTTTTCTGAGCTTTTGTAGTGATGTTTTTGATCAAGTGAAATGGATGCTTGATTAATTTAATTTATTTGTTGTGTAAATGTTTAAAAGCGTTTTATTCAAAAATGCCTCCATATAAATCTTTTATTTTCAGCAACAACGAAGACCTTGATCTGAAGTTTGTGAAACAATCAATGCGGTTTTATAGAAAACTCTATTTCGCCTAAAATTGTCGTATTTGTCAAAACTACTTTTCTATCATAAAAAATTATTGCTAGTTCCGATTGCAATATTTGAAACATCAGAACAAACTTCAGTCTATGCCTCAACTCGCTATGGAAATTAATTTGAAATTATTTTTCTACGCGCGACGTACTTTGCGATCAAACAGCCACGGTGGCCCTTCAAAAATACTCAGTCGAGCCACCTTAATGAGTCCACCTCGGCAATTTCCATCGTGCCATATCGTACGAAGGTATCAACTCCAGCTCCGCCTGTATAAGAAGCTCTAATTACACGTCGACTGCCACAACTACAAGTCCTACGCCCTCACCCAGGTATGCCGAATGCAAGAGCTATTCTAGTTCTACGTCGAAATCATCGTTCGTTTCCAGTTGATCATGCAGAACAATTCGAAGGGTCTAGTTACATAAAATAAACCAAAGACACTTTTAGTGAGCGTTAACATTTTTATAGCACTACTCATTGCATGTCACTAGATTTCTTAACTACAAAACAAATTTATTTCAAGCAATGGTGAATGGTTTTTAGCATTTATTAGCAATTAAACATGAAATTAATATTTACATACTATGTATTTAGTCATTTAAACAAATGTAAATATTGATGTAGAACACTCAGCTATACCAAGACCATTATTGTTCTTATGGCATTATATCATATCTCTATGAAATTGTATGCTTGTCATTTAAAATCATTTGTTTCTTCTTTTATTTAAACAGAAAAAGGGTGATACAGGAATACTGCCAACTAAGAGCGAGATAAAAGCTTTGAGGTCATTACAATTTAGGAAAGTAAAAGCCATGTTTTGTATAGAGAAGATCCCATCAGAGCTTGTAGTTGGATATCAAGTAGACTTGAAATCTGCTTTAATAATTTAAGTAGAAGAAGTGACCTTCAACTTAAAATTTGATGGAAGAACTTTCTATGGTAAATATATCAACTTGAATATTTAAAAAAATCTCTTTTTTCATAAATCAGTGAAATGCTTACAAATTGAAATCATTGCTTTAATCATAAAAATATAATGCCGTCCATAGGTTCAGCAAGTAAGGGATGCCACTAGCTGTCACATAACTTTATTATATATCACTTCATTTCATCTCATGGTCATTCTATCTAATTTTATTATAGTTTTATTTTTGTATTAGTAAAAAAATATAGGTGTAATTACATAATCAATGAAGTTAATTTTAAATCATGTAAAATTATAAATAATTATCCATATATTTCTTATGCAAATATCTTATTTCAATAAGCTTTAAAAAATTGACTTGATTTAACCTAGTAACTCATGAAGGGCATTTACTTAAATAAATTATTTGGAAATACATGTAGGAAGGGAGCAAGTTCTTGTGGGCGTATCAACTCTTGAATCACCAGTGCTGAAGAATCAAAGCTGCAAAGCAGTCCTTCCTTTGGCAATAGCCAACTGCAAAGAAAACAGGTTTAGATTATATTTATCAAAATTATAATGAATGATCAATTGTATTTACAATTGTATATAAAGACAAGTAAAGTTGTAATGAGTTATTGTTTCCTTTTGTATTTGATGTTTCTGGTTGAGTGATACTGACTATATAGTCACTAAGTAAAAACTATTAGTTACTAACTATTTTGTTTCTATTTCATGGTTCTAATACTTTCGCTCTATGTGATAATTAAATTTCCAAAGTGTATGTGTTATATGGTACTTTAGTTGCTTATAAAATATATATCATTATTCTTGTTTCCCACATTATAAATTCTACAGGAAATCACTCAAAGAACTACTTAGGGACATCAACAATCCGAAGAGGGTGATCAAATTAAAGGGTTTGACAGTGGATGGAAGGAAGCATACTATTATTTTCAAAGGTACATTATAACTTAATCTTAATGCAATGTCAACATTGTCTACTTATTGGAGTTAGAGGGAGAGAGAGAGGTGAGGGAGATTTGAATAAATATGATTACTACTAATAAAATCATTTCTTTCGCAATGTATAGTCACACATGTAGAACAAAACGTTTCCAAAACAGTTTTATCCCATACGCCATTAAAAATGGGATGCTTCTCCATGACAAGTGATTTTAGATTCCAAATAATGTACATAATTTTTCACTTTTTAATAGTCACTTTTATAAATGTAAATAATTAGCCTTCTTATTGTAGTATATATTTAAATCTTATTTCTTGTAATCTTGAGTTTTTCAAATTTTATTTGCCATTCAAGAATTAATAAAGCTTTATTATTATTATATCAATAAACATCCGACACTTGATCTCAAGGCCCTGTACCTTCTTCTCGAAAAAGCAGATGATGAAAATTTTATGCTAGGTGACAAGGGAGTGGAAATAGAATTTTGTTTTATATGTGGAGCACTAAGGGTGAGAAAATTAAAATAATCAATTATGCATTAATGAATTGATAAACATATTAAACAAATGGGTTGATTTATGCATAATTATGGCTAATAATAAGGATAAAAATACACTGATATTGTAATTTCTAGCTATTTCAGTTTCCAAAAATGTTATCATAACAACTCAATAATTATATTTTTACATTAAATAATTACATTACATTGGTCAAGATTAAGCAAAATATATATTCTTTGTATATTAACCATTTCTTAACAATGTTTTTAGGGTTGTCGTTGTGAACTTGGCAAAGCAAAATTCTGTGAAAAGCACCACAACTCAACTAAAGCCAACATTGGAGGGTCTGTACAAGACCTATTAATATTTGTAAATTGTATTGCTTAGATATAATTGGTCATCAAAGCAAACATTTTACATGATTTTGTGCACTTAATGTTCACAACCATAATAGCTGTTACAGTATTTTTATCTTAAAAAATTAGATAATCTCATAAGAACCTATTCATTTTAAAGTTTACAAAAATGTTATAACTCCAAGGCCATGAACCTGTGTTACATCCGACAGTTTACTTGTTAATCAGGGATATTAGCGACCTTAAGCAACGACGACGGGAGTGCCTAGTACGGGTACCGGAAGAAAACTTTTATTTCCGGTCATGCGCATAATGTGTAATAGGATGCCATCTTGCCCGTAGCCATCTTGTCGACTACGAGTGTTGGAGCTTGTTCACGTAGTACCGACTACGACGTCAATTTACTTCGAAATATTGCTTTATTTTACTAGTTTTTCGCTATTGAACCAAAGTATATGCTTTAACAATTTGTCATACAGAAGTTTGAACTGTTTAAAGAGATCATGAGTCAGGTTCAGGGGCAAAAGAACACAACGGCAGCAGAGAAATCATCTTCAAGAAAATTCACGTAAGTAGCGCCAATTCTTTATCATTCAAGCTAAACAAATAGCGAAGATCATAGACACTAACTATTCGAAGATAGATTATTTACGTAACTGTCATTTGCTGGAGGGTTTAGATTAAGATTTAGCAGAAATTCCGAATGCAAATTTGTTTGCAAAGTTTTCCCGCCATAATTGACACATTTCTTGTTGCTTTTTAGAATGACTTGGTCAGATGAGCATTGTTTAATGCTTTGTCGAGAGATTCTGGCTGAAAACCCATTCACGGGTAATAAAAAAGGCTCACCGCAAAGGGGTGCTAAATGGAAAAGCATAGCCGACAATTTAATGGCCATCGAAAAGCCCAAATTCAAAGTCGATTCCAGAGCGGTGAGAGAGAAATACGCTTCGCTATCTGGAAAGCTTAAAAGCAAGCTCAAGGCAGAAGAAAAGGAAAGTGGGACGAATCCAGAGCATACCGAAACCGAGAATGCACTTGAGGAATTGCTAGAGTTGGAAGAGGAAGCAGAAAATTCTCAGAAGCAAAACAGCGATGATAAGAAGAATAAACATGATGCTGATAGGGCAAAGGCTGAAAGGATGAGAAAAAGGGCAATGGAATCACTGGGGAAAAAATCAGGCTGCAGTAGCAAAGATGATGATGACGATGATGATGATGAATTCTTCGAAACCAAAAAGAAAAAAAGAAGATCAAATGGGAGCGATACACTGGTGTTCCTTAGAGAAAAAAATAAGATGATGCAAGAAATGAGGAGGGAAGAAATAGCAGTTAAAAAGAAGGAACTGGAGATACAAGAGAAGAGAAATGATGATTTTTTTGAAGGTAATTGCTGCGCAACAACAACAGCAAAGCAAGCAAATACAGGATTTCCAAACAATGATGATGGCTATGATGACCAGATTGGCTCAAAAATAAATTCATCATAGAGACAATATTTTTATAGAGTTAATATTTATATTTATATATATATTTAATATATAGATTACATACGTTCTTATTCATTGTTACGGTTCAAAGATAACACTAAAGTCTGAAATAGTACTTGCAAATAGTTCTAATTTGAAACTAAGAGAAAACAAAAATGTAGTTCTATTTCACACTTTTAGTGTTTGCACCCTGTCAAACATGCGAGTGTTTCAACAAATATATTTATTTCTGTATATAATGGAAAATTATATATATATATATATGATTATAATAAATCTATTTCTTATATGATGCAATATAATATATATGATTGTAATAAGCCAATAGATTGTTTTATGCTGTATTGTAATAAGAGAGTTAGAGTGCCCACACTAACTAATCAGCAAATGCGAGTACTCAAGTGTTACAGTTCAAGTTAAATAACAAAGCATGAAAGCTTTAAAATGTGAAGTTCAAAAATTGTTTGAATATCAAATTCATGTTGTATGTCTACATATACTATATATATATATAGAGAGAGAGAGAGTGTGTGTGTGCATTTCGTAGTTTTTTTTTATCTGACTGGAAAATAGTTAAAAGGCTAATAGACACTAGTAGACACCAAACCAAAAAAAATACTGTGTTTTCTTTTGATGGAATATGACATTAATTAAACATTGACTATTGGGTGGTTTTCATTAACCCGTGAAACAAGTTGTGTAAAGACAATGGAATAAAAAAAATCAAAGTGTAAGAATACTTATTACGTTAATGAAAACCACTCTTATCTGTTCTGGTTTAGTGATAGTGTCTAAATAGACACTAAATAAGTAGTATCTATTTAAAATATATTTCACAGACATGAAATGACATATAAAAATAAATTATGAAAAGTACTCTTGCAAAGTTGGTGGTTCAACATCAAAAAATCTAGCTGTTTCATTAGGGTACAAACAGGTTAATGCATTTCTTAAAATGGCCGATACTAGGTAATATTTCCCTACAGCACTTAATTGAAGTTTCAAGTTCTTTTTGAAGTCCAGGAACTTGAAATAGTTGATGATATCACCAAATATCCACTCCACTGATGTTCTGACTACACTCATAGACTTGTTGAAAGCTTCTTCATTTGGTGATAGGTTAGCATGCCTGAATGGGCTCTGCAAGTGGACACGCAGTGGGTAGGCAGGATCGCCGTATATACACAAAGGTTGTTGAGTGGTTGAGAAGGCATGTTGCTGTAAAAGGTTGTACAGACCAGATTCATGTAGCATTCCAGCGTCATGTCTTTTTCCCTCTGCAATACGAAATTGTCTTAGGACCTATATTCTATGCATTTTCTTCATAAGAGTGCTCTCTATTAACCCGTGAAACACACTTTAGCGTAATTAGTACTATTACACTTTGGTTGTTTTATATGTCATTGTCCTTACACAACTACTACACTCTATTACACTTTATTTACTACACTTTGTTTCACGGGTTAATAAAAACCACTCTAAGATGAGATGGGTGAAATAGAAGTCAAAAAAATGAATAGCAGGTATAGAGTGCACATAAAATACCCGTGAAATAGTTAGCTAGCCAACTAATGACTAATTATGACCTAAGTTGTGCCTAAATTTGATTAGTTGAGGAATATGCGAGCCGTGAAGTGTCTTGCACGTGCAAGCATGTGAAATTAGTCAAATGATCACCGCTACTCTGCGGTTTTGTGCAGTGTTTTAGACTCTCTTTCAGCTTCCTTAGATGTGTCTTTTGTCTTGGTTTTTCGACCATAGAAGAATAAAGTGGTAGAAAACAATTTTAATTGTGTCTTTTATCGTTATTTTAGTTCGTTTTGAGTTGGACTAGGAAAAACCCGTGTTCATTTTATGGTTCACTGAATTCTTGTCATGGCTCACTAAATCCCTATGTCTTGTCTAATTAAGCACTAATTAAGTGCTATTTGTTCCTATCTATTTCACGGTTATATTATTTGCACTCTATATTGGATATCTGGTGAAGACAAAATATTGTACATTCATGATCATATATTTATAAAACATCATTCAGTGAAACAAAACTTAGTTACACCTCAGTGAATTCAATGCACTTATTCTCTTGATAATACAATCCAATAAAAAAAAATCAAATTTAGATAATAAGTAGACATATGACCAGATATCACAATAGGAAATATGCACGATTCATTGAAAAATACTCACCAAAAGGTCCATGCATTAAAGCTATCATACCATTTGGGACCACAACAGATTGATACTTCAGTGAGTGGACTCGTTTATGTCCATTGTAAACAATTCTTTGATTCTCACTTGGGCGACAAATTGGACGCACAGAAACCGAAGCAGTTGTCCAGAGCAGCCCCCTTCTGTGATACAGCTCGTGCATATAATTCAAGTTTTCTAGGTTCTAAAAGAACTCTATTCCAAGTGGATATTCTGTGATGATGCTCCGTGTATATGTGGTCCAAGACAGCTGTGGTTATCATACTCAAGACTGGTACAGGCCTTGCAAAGCGAGGAATCAAATCAGAATATCGACAAGGATATGCAAACCTTCTGAGAAGCATGCAAAGTCCCTCCATCCCACTACAAACACTACGTTGATAACATTCGATGATATCAGGTATTTGGAGAGCTTCGCAAAGTTGTTGCAGATCGTTCTTTTCAACTCGAAACTCTTCTTTGCATTCAGCAGGATCCATAGTATCCAAGTCAAATTTGGGGTAGTCTTCATAAGGAAATAGTGGGTTCTTAGACAAGTGTTGTTCATAAAGCACCAGAAATTCTTCATCGTCTATAATTCCGTCGTCGTATGAAAGTAAAAGAGCGTCTCTTGTTTTAGAAAATGAGGCCATTTTGTTTACATAAATTGCGTCGTAGCCGTCGCAACTTTGCTTAAAGTCATGTTACGCTACAACGCACATGGTACTCGACCCAGTCTTAACGCGAACCCCATACCCCGTACCAGCCATTCCCGTCGTCGTTGCTTAAGGTCTCTATTAAATTCTGGATGCGACGCATACTACATGGCCACAGACTGACTTGAAAAACATGTCCAGGTTCTTATAATCATATGCAGGTTTTTACTCTCAAAGTAAATGGATTCTTAAATTAATATTTTGACAGATTCAAGGGGATCCGAGATGATTTGGTATATCTTTTTGAGGAAGATTTGTCTGCAATAAATCTCTGTGCTCTACACTGTGAGCTACGAAATACAGAACAGCTTTTAAGCACAGTAGGATATTCACTTCACAGGTCACACTGGAAGGAAATATTTGAGTAATATAGATAACATAGTCAGAGCTGCCCTACCTGTAGAAAAGCTGAAGCAGAAGTACAAGGACTGCAACAATGCAAAAGTTTATATCCTTGGAAAAGTCAGATTCTGCCAAGAAATGATTGAGGTGATATGAATAATTTATAAATGATAGGTAATATAATGAAATTTGCAACACCGTAAAAAATGTTGACTTAACTTTACAGACGTTTCGAGCTTTAACCCTTCGTCGGAGGAAACGTCAGTAAAGTAAAGTCAACATTTCTTACGGTGTTAAAAAATTTCATTTTATTTTTATTATATTTCATTATTATATTTCATTATTTCATTATATCAAACACCGACTCAGCCTATACTAGTTTGCTCGCTAGTTTCCACGAATAATTTACTCAGAAATTGCGACCACTTCGACGGTCTGGTAAAAAGAGGTGATAGTGATACTAAGTCCAAGTGTGAATCCACAAATCTTGCATGGAGTGATGACGATGAAGGTAACGAAGACGATGATGTAGATGCTGTCATGTGCGAAGAAGATGAAAAAACAGGCGTTCTGATGGTCATAAGTGATGAAGACGGCGAAAAAAAAGACGAAGCTGATAGATGTTGTCCAATTGGAAGAAGCAGATGAAAAAGGAGACGTTCTGCTGGTTGTCATAAGTGATGATGATGGAGATGTAGAGGGTGACTTTAACAATAATCGTAAGTTCCATTTTAAGTTACTATATATGTAATGTTCTTGAGTGCGCTGTGATTGATTAGACTCTGTGCAATTAAAACAATTTTGCCAATAATTTATCTTGCAGAAAGTGATGATGATGAAGACGATGCTATTGGGTGTGGAGAAAATTTAAAAACAAGTGTTCTTGTTGTTTCAAGTGATGAAGGCGGCGCCGATGAAAAAGACGAAGCTGAGGTTCTGGCTGCAACTGTTGATTTCAAACTGACCAATAGTAAGATCCATTTTTAAAGAAACGATTCAAACATACCAATTTTTAAGATTGGGAAGCATAACCCTGCTTTTCATGAATTGTTTACTAACCTCGTAGATAGTCCTAGCATGAAAAAAATTGTGAAAACTGCCTAGTCGCGTCGAAAATGATGTCTCCTTTGTTATCTCTGTAAGTACAGGAGACGTAGCAATGACAGATGTCACCTCTGATGGGCATTCTGGGTGTGTGATGTGGCGAGAACACATACTTACGTCAAACAGTCTAATGGTCAATACCAAATTAAAAAAGGAAACAAAACCTCTATCAAAAAGTAGCTATTTTTTAGTTAAGAAGTACTGGCACCTCAAAGACTAGCCCGATTTCAAAAAGTCGCTTGTGTATGTAAAAAAAATTAGGGGGCAAATATGTAACAACCTAGATAACTCAAAGATAGTTATTCATAACTAGTTGAGCGTAGCGGCAGGGCAGTGACAACAATTATGAAACTTTTATCTTAGATCAATATCTGATGCAAATGACTTGTTGAATGAATAGTGAAAGTGTGGTTGATAAACAACTATTGAGATAGACCTTGGACTATAATTTTTCACTTTCTATTTCCAGATACAGAGGAGTTAGCACAGTTTCTAATGTTTTGCACTGTCAGTAGCTCTATACCACCATTGGGTTTCACAAAACCCATCACAGATAACAGTAGGTTCAATAGGAAGCAGTTTACCAAATGCTAATACCTGTCCAATGGAGTTGGACCTCTCTACAGAAAATTCAAGTTATGAAGAATTCTGCAGACTGATGGATATGGCTATAAACACCCAGGCCACTGGGTTTGGGGTAGTCTAGGATGTTTTTTTTATTTGTTAGATGTGAACACATAATAAACCCTAAAATTGGTGTTGGATTAATGATAGCTCACTGTGTGTGAATTAAAATGAGGCTAGTTAAGGCAAGGAATTTTGCTTCAAAGTAAAATTGCCCTAAACTGTTTTACTTTTGAACATAAATTAATATATTTTTATGAAATATTTAATTGAACTTTACACTTTACAATATTTTTTGTGACTATAAAGGTGTCACGTGACCTATGATGTCATAATTATTATTTTTATTTTTTTCAAAATGGGCCAATGGGGAAGTAGGGAAGCAAAACAGTTTTTGTTGGTTTAGTATTGTAATACTTCACTCACCAATGAGCCTTGTAGATGCCATCACCAACATCCGAGGAAGACTTGTCCCTGATGGTTACCAAACATATCCATATAGGCGTAACAATCCAGAAACTTTGCATGACATGCTGAGGTCCATTGTTTCTACTTACACCTATCGACACACGGTAGAGGAGCTCAAAGCAGAAGGTGCTGACTTCTCACTTCATCTATATAATCCTGAGACAGACCCCATAGCAGGAATACTCAGACATGATAGAGGAGACCACAACCACATTGTAAAGAGGATTTTTTTTTTCCTGCTGCATGGTTAGACCGGGAAGTTGACCCCAGCCATGTAGAGGAGATTGTTAATATTCTCAACAAATGCCCCACGACTGCCAAAGGATATCAGCCGTGGCTCGGCATACCCAATATTCGAAAGGAAGACGTTAAAACCAAAGACGTCATCAAAGGTTGCAGGATAATCAGCATTGGCGGCCGCCACCGTCAAGCTGCATACAAGAAGGTAAAGTCGAGAACACAAAATTTGCCAAAAACAAACTGCAGTAAAAAAAAGGCTCCAATATTGCTCACTGACAGTTATTTATTTGTCGCTGCTTCCAATAAGAAGCTCACCTAGTTCAATTTTGTACATTCCCGACATTTTTCCGGAGTAAACACACAGCTTTTAATATGACTAATTAAAAACATTTTAATTTTATACGCAGTTGAGGGATGTCAGCGATGTCCATAAAAGGGAACTGGAGAAGCTGTGGGTTGATGTATATGACAACCAACTGTCGGAGGAAGAGACTAGGCGATTGTCAGCCATGCATAACATTGCAAACAAAGGTAGCATGTCAACCCCTCGGTTGACTAACCTGAGTATCAGGCCCCGGGAACGGAAAGGGGAGGGGAGGGGACTGGGGAGGGGAAGGAGAAGAAAGAGGGCCTGACTTCAAACTATATCGGAAGTCGGGTTACGCGTCCAGAATCTGGACGAACTCCTCATTGGTCGAAAAACAATAGGGTCATAATACCGGAAGTCAAATAACAAACCTATCACTTGAGACGGCCATCTTGTATTATTCTAGTATTTTAACCAACATCAGCGTGTATTTTATAGTATTTTATCCAACATCAGTATAAATATGAGTCATAAGATTTCGACAGAAGAGTTTCAAAGAGCCTTGAGTGCAGTTTTGCAAGATTTTCCTGAAATCACTATCAAGGAGGAGCAGAAAACATGCATGGAAAGTTTGGTGGTAGACAAGAAAGACGTTCAGCTGTTGTAAAGACTCCAGACACCGACATTTTTCTTGTCCTTTTGCACTACGCCGCGTCGATACCAATCAACATTTACTTGGATACCGGAACGGGAAAGAATCGAAAATTGGTCAACGTGACTGAGCTGGCAGACTCCATGGGAGCCGAGTACTGTACAGCTGTACTAGGACTCTATGTCTTCACAGGAGAAGACGTAACCAGTGCCTTCAAGGGAAAAGGAAAGGTTGGACCTCTGAAAAAGATGCAGCATCAGCCGAAGTACCAGCAAACCTTTAGGTTAGATTTCTTGTTTTTTTGTAGATTTATAATTAATGTCGTAAATGTAGTGGTAGTTAGGGAAATTGATTTTTTAACAATTTGTTTGTTTTAGACAACTCGGTGAGGATTGGGATGTCACAGAAGAAAGTTTAACTGAGCTTGAAGCGTTCACATGCTTTATGTATGGTCATACAAGAGTTAAGTCTCTTAACGCAGTACGCAGCCTTACGTTGAAAAAGATGGTTGGTGGAGACGAGCAGCTCTCTATCAAGTCTAAAGTTGATCTCTCAAGGCTACCACCATGCCGAAGCAATTTAATCCCTCATATACAACGAGTAAATCATCGACTAGCAAACTACAAAAAAGCAGGTGAGCCAATCTTCTGGTGTCCCAAGCCATATGACCCTGGGCAAGGATGGATGAAGACAGAAGACAACATCATAGAGCCTATTTGGTCAAGTGGCCCAGTACTTCCAACATCATTGGTTGACATTCTGGAGAAGACTGCTGTAGAAGTAGAAGAAGAAGAAGAAGAAGAAGAAGAAGACGATAACGAGGACGAAGATGGCAATGGAATAACTGAATTTGACTTTGATGAGTTGTTTAGCGATGAGGAAGATTGAATAAACAAATTTGTAATAAATCAGTAATAAAGGTACAAACATCAATTAGATAAACATAAAGTTATAGTAACAAGTAGCGTTCTGTTCGAAATGTTTGCTATAAAAACACTGTAACAACTTAATACACTGTATACGATTATTTTTTGTGAATGTCACGCTGGCATTTTGCTCAACGACAATAGGTAGTGTTGCTCATTGATGCAATCAATAATAGATAATCATTTGAATTTCTTTCCAAATTATTGGTAAATAAACATTGAAATAAGTAAATTGAACTACAAAATATATGTTTGAAATATTGTTTCTTTATTTGGACTGTAATTGGCGTGATTACAGCTATTTTTAAAAAAATCGGAATTGGGCTCCCTGTGTAATTTGTCAAAAATGGAAAACTCCCCTAAACGACATGATGGTGCCTGATTTCGAATTGGGAACAGCAAAATATGTTTTCTAGACCCTCTGAGGATTTCAAAAATGTAGGTTAGCCGAGTATGTCCGGGGGGTGCATGGGAACCCCTGATTCCTACTAGACTATAAAGCCCAGAGGCAGAATATTCTAAAACAAACCAAGAGCCTAAACCTCAACGCCAGGAGGAGGAGGAAACACAATGCAACACAAGGAGCAACATCATGGAATGTAAGATGCCGGAGCATTTTCCAACTTAACTACAGGCCATTCATCAGTCGGCAAAATCCAAATATAATTTTGTCGTCTGTCTCCTCAAGCATTTGTATCCAGACAAGAGAGACTTGATGAATGTCAGTGTGAATGGCACAAAGAATGGCAAAAAGAAAGCCCTGAACAAAACAGCATTGGAGTTCATCAAGAATGCGTATTTTTTTCTACAACAGGACTGAAGACGAAGAGAAAGAGAATGAGTGGAACAAATGCACAAACGATTTGAGTGTGCATTGTTTGAAAAAATCACAAAACTTTTTAAATTACCGTCACGTCAAAAAACAACACGTATTTTCACGAAAGATAAGTTGATCTTTATAAAAACAGTGGCTGGTATTTTTAAAATATGTATGTACTACACTATTTCAAACATCAACAAGCGCAATTTTACTTCATTTTGTTTCAAATGAAGTGATAACTTTTTTAACAAAAACGACAATCAAAAATCTGAGAATACGTCTCACGCTTCAAGTATTGTTCTACAATATTGCCGAGTTTGGTTGCAATGTGTTAAAATTTGAGCGAATGATGACTGTTCAAGTATTAAAAAATGGGCTGAAACGTTTCAGAGAAAAACGCGTTTATAATTTCTGATTATTTACACAGCATCTGAGATCTGTCAACAGGGATATTCATTTTCTGGACATTTACTTAATACGAGAATTTTACAATCAATCGTGGCAAAGGTCAACTTTTCTACAAGTTATTTATCAACTCAAATATTTCTTATTGACATTATGACTTTAGTATTTGGCAAAATTATCGATAATATAACCAAAATCAATTCCAAAATTTCAAGGAGAAGAAAGAGGACAAGATAGAGGCCAATAATAGATCAAAATATAGCGTAAAACTGTGTGTACATGTAATCAGTGTAATCCGATGCGAGCAAAACACTCATATCTTTCATTTTGAAAACGGCAATATTTTCTGTCCCGGTTTCTGTCAGATCTTGACAGCTTTTTTTAGTTTTATGAAAAGATAAATTTTCTTCATTGAAGAAAAGAAATATGGCATCTTCAAATTTCTCTTCAGAAACAAAATCTTTTTTAGACTGATGAAACCTTGTCTCTTTTTGTTTGCTTGTTTTGGCTGGGCAAAATTTGCCCTTGCAAAATTTTGCCTACGCGTGATTTCTATTTTTTGCTTCTGCGCGATTTGCCCAGCTTGCAAATGTTTGCACTTGCGCGATTTCCCTCTGCCTTTTTGCCTAGGCGCGTTTTTGCAAATGCAAAAATAGACAGATGAATTTGCTATTGAACTGATTAATTTTTTCCCCGATTTAATACATTTCATAGAAACTAGAACACTTTTAAAACAAATTTACGTTTGAAATTGGTTTGTTTCGAGTGGTACACCAACATCGTGCGCAGGGCCACTAGTTTACATGCTAGTTTCCATTGATAATAATGATGATGATAATCTATTATATTTATATCATTGTAATACATAATATACCATTACACTGTTTCCGTGATATTTTGAAGTGATTGTTCAACATTATTGTGGGGCGTAGTGAAGCTCTAAGCAATTACATATTAAAACAACAATCCTTTACATTGATAAGAAAATTAACTTGTTTTTACATTATAAAGGACCCCAACACACTAGAACCAACCTTACAAGCTGCTTTACTTCGTAAACACGTCTATAAAGTGTTTGGGAAGGTTAGCGAGCTGTATTCACTGGGAGAATTTAAAAGATCAAAAGAAACAAAAAAAGAAAACTAAGAGTGAAGTTTCTCAAAGTAAGGTGAGTCAAACTCGTGGGGTTCAATTCCCGCAAAGGGCATATATTATATTTTTTTCATGTATCTGTATTTTATTTATACACCGAACGCAATTCAATTCTTGAGTCAACCTCGGTCTGGTAAAACAAGAATGACTCGTATTCAAAATCCATCGATATATAAATTTACAATTAAAGTAAAATTGGAAAAATTCCGGTATATCATTCAATTCCCATGTTACTCATGGTTTACAAATTGTGTAAGTTTGTATTTGAAACGTAGACTTTTTCATTTTGACAGCTCGGAATGCCACTCCAAGGACTAAAAGACGAGACAAAGATCGAGTCACTACGACAGGTAGTAAGAAAGGAGATTTCCCTTGAGGAAATGAAGACAAAATGCCAAAGGATTAAAAAGAAACAACTGGTACTACAAGAATTTCTTAGACATACTGGAGAGGAGAGCTACGAAACACTGAGTACACGATTTCCTTTGCACACCACAGAGGAAAAACTTGCCCAGTTTTGTACATCGCCCATTTCTAGGAAATCTCTTCAACAGGTATGCTAAGATGAAACCTGTTTTTTCTCAGTGTAGTATATGTTTTAATGTATATGTAATGTTCACTGTCAACTATTATATTCAGTTTTATTGACGACATCCAATGGCCTATCGAATGTTCAACCTTGCATGAAATTGAATTAAACAAAAGTAAAAGAAAGCAGACAGATTGATAATTCAAACTGAATATGATTGTATTTTGATTGTCGGTTAGTTGTGTTTAAAGTTTAATCATAATATATATATTTTTTAATAGGAAGTTACTGTGTTCTTTGAAAGAGCAAGTAATAGTAGTAATAGCCGTTCTACGTCAGCCTCGCGCATATCTGAACAATAAGCCTAAATTTCCATCATGTCTATATGTAATTATTAACTTAAATTTCTATCAAGCAAAGTGTAATCTTGTTATTTTACTTGTAAACTTTAATTTTTATCAGCGTGGCCAACACTGGATTGGACTTCAACACAATCGTTTTGTTGAAGTTTGAATAAGCTCAGTGTTTCTAGCTATTTTTGCAAATTGATTTATAGCTATTTTAACTTTTAACTGTGTCCTAAGCATGGGCAGCAGAGTATTGTTCGCGTTTGTATTCGCTTGTAATCTCCGTGTATTTATAGCTACCAACGGTCGCTTATTTGTTCACTTTGTTATTCCATAGAACTTTCGTCATATTTCTAGCTCCTATTTCAATCTCGTGATGTTAGTCTATCTTGTATTAAAAGCGATCGTATGTCACTCAGTTACTAATCGGTAACTTCTTTAACTGCCCCCGAAGGTATATAAGATACCAGGGTACGCAGCAAGCCCTAATCCTATTGTTCTCTATCTGCTCAAATCCGTACTAGGTAAACGTCACTGCTATGGACAGTGATGATAGATTGGCAAGTTCGGACTCTTTTCGCTTGCTATCCAAAAACACAACTATTCGTTCGGTCGATAATCAGCACTACCCGAAGTGAAGTACCGGTATTCATAACATTAAACCTGCGTTATAAAATTGATCATTCATTTGAGTGGGTTTCATGATTTTAAGTAAAAGAGATTTAGAAAACGTATTTAAAATAAAAACTAACGCAACGTTTAAAAAAACTAACGTACGGTGATTTACTATTTCATAATCAGTCGCTACTTTCAAGCTGAAGAAAAGATTCAAGTAAACAAATAAGTCGCTACTAGCGTTCAAACCGTAATGAATTGCCCATCCTCGGGAACCAACACGGGAACCAACAACTTGTCTCAATCTGTATTTTGGTACATTGGTGAAAACCTTCTTTATATACTTCCCCAAATCGGTGTGTCGACAGCAGTGGTTGCCACCTTGCATTCACATGACAATAAAATTATTATGCATTGCTCGTTTCTATTAAGCACAAGGCTTATAATAAAATATTCTTGTGAATGCGTTCTCCATGTGTCAAAATATCGGCCGGACTAAATTCAAAAACTAATACGGTAACGCAATCTTTATTCCTAGTCAAATGGAGTCGGTCAATGGAATAACAAAGCAAACAAATAAACGACCGTTGGTAGCTATAAATACACGGAGATTACAAGCGAATACAAATGCGAACAATACTCTGCTGCCCATGTCCTAAGCTGCTAGTGACTTTAATAATAGACTTCACTGGAATATTAAATTCATTACTAAATACAATAGCATATTTCAGTAACTTACATTTACATTGATAATAATATCAGATCCAGTGCCAATTCGTTTTTTTTTTAGTAATTGGAATTTTAATTTTCCAGGAAAACGATGAAGCAAAATAGATTATACAGTCAGCAACTACACCAAGGCCGATTTTCGTTGGAAATTGCATGGTTGTATGCAGCTTCAAATAGTAAAGTAAATGCAGTTCTTACTCTTTTGGCTAGCTACTATACCTCTAGCTATCCAAGAGAGCTTTTAAAAATATTTACATGCTTTTAGATTACCTTTTACTTTAAATACAGGTATTGTTTGCAGGGTTCGTGCTGATATCAGTAGACAAAATGTAAGGAGTTTTCAAGGAGTTTTTAAGGACCAAAAAGTAATTTTTAAGCACTTTTTGCGACAACTTTGATATACAAAAATTTAAGACTTTACGAAATTGATGTACAATACTAGAATGTATACTTCACTTAAATTTGCAAAACTAGAATTTTTACCCTACTTTAGCTAGAATTAACGAGTTTCTAAGGAGTTTTTGCTGATTTTCTAAAATTCAAGGGCTTTTCAAGTGCTTTTAAAAACGTAAATCAAATCTAATCAACAGTCTTCGTCAAAGAGGTGATAACCATTATAATACATTTATTTGTAATAGTTCACTTTAATTATATCATTTGATTATTATTACACCACTTAAATTAAAACTATAAATATGTGATTTTGACTTAAATTGAATGAATCAAAATTTATCATAATCACACATCCAAGTAATAGGTATAGAATTACATTGTTGAGCAGCAGTTACTAATAACCAGATACCATATATGTATTATCAACTCTTTCAGCTGCACAGATGTGGTGCCTTGGAAAAAAATATTCCTCTAATCATTGGAAACTTAGTTCCAGAGGAGGATGAAAGATTACAATTATTCTGCATATTGCTAGATATTGTTGATATTGCATTCTCCCCTGTAACATCTGTAGATGCAATTGGTGCTTTAGAAGGACTAATACAGGAACACCACTCAAGGTTTCTAAATGTTTACCCAGGAGCGTCAGTGATACCTAAAATGCACTACATAGTACATTACCCATCCCATATGTACAGGTTTGGCAATTACTCTTAACATTATGATTAATGATTTACTGTCATCACTATTATCATTTTATCATCAAGATTTTATTTTAAGTAATTTTTTTTAATAATAACATTATTTTTGCTATCATTGATAATAATTATTTTTACAATAATTATGTGTTAGAGATAATCAGTATAGTTTTAATTAATACAACAGAAACAGCAAAATAGCAATCCATATGATAACTTGCATTATATAGGTTGGGCCCAATGGTACGCACCTGGTGTATGCGGTTTGAAGCAAAACACCCCTACTTTAAGAGGCTAGCTGGAATAATTGGCAATTTTACAAATATTGCATTCACCATGGCAGGAAGACATCAACACCAGCAGTGCTATTATATGAACAGTGATGATGAGAATACACACCTTATCAAGCCAACAGTTGTTGATGAGTTAAATGGAATTGTGCTGATATATTGATATATGTGGTATATTGATAGAAAAAAACTTAATCAATGATATATTTTCATTTATAACTTCCAGGGCCTAGTAAACAAGTTATTGCTGGGGATCAAGAATACTTTCTAGCCTTGCAACAAGAGGAAGCCAATGGCAATGCAATGCTGCAAGCAACTGATATTTTAGAGGAGTTAGTCACATTTCTCATAATATATAATTGTTTAAAATACTGCTATCCCATATATTTGACTTGCATTTCTAATTGACTTATGTTTGTTTTTTAGAGCAAGAAAAGTGACCATTCATGGTACAGAGTACAGGGTTGGAAGCATAGTTCAGACAGGGTTTACTGTTGAAGAACTTCCCGAGTTTTCATCAATAGAAAAAATAATTGTGACAGGGCCAAAGCGAAAAATTACATTTTATCTCTCAAAGTTTGTAACTGTTAAAATTTCTTTTCATTATCATGCTTTTGACATTCGTAAAGAAATACACACATAAAAATTTCTAGCCAACCATGCAGATTTCTTTTGTTACATACCTTGTCATTTAGTTCATCCTTTTGGGTCAGTCATTAGAAATGGTAGCTGCTATGTTTCTCCTAGATATAGTGTACCTTTTGTTTAGGATTGTGTTTTTTGCATAATCATGTATACCCAGCTATGGCATATATATATGAGGTCACAGTTTAAACCAATTTATTGATTTAGATTGAATTTTTATGATTAGATATTTTAGCAGTTATTTTCATTTTTTTATGTGTGTAACCATATGAGTATATATTAATGTAATTACAACTATAATAAAGAATATTGTTCAAAATATAGTTAATAAATTATTGGTAGTTCTAACTATAAACAAATGATAAATTGTTCAAAATTTAACCAACTTTTTTTTATTTATATCTAATTAATGTTTTGGTTGTGACTATATAACCAATAAAAAATAGTCAAAATATAACCAATTATTTTTTGGTTGTAACTATAACCAATAAAAATTGGTCAAAATATAACCAATTATTTTTGGGTTCTAACTATAACCAATAAAAATTGGTCAAAATATAACCAATTATTTTTGGGTACTAACTATAACCATATAGGGAATATTTCATCCCTTTAAGGAGCTCCGATACCCACCCCTTGGACAAAGGGAGCATCCCACCGGGGGGTACTCCCCCGGGGCTTTTCGGATGCTAGCTGGCTAGCCTTTAGCAGGACTATTTAGTGTGATTTAAACTTCAATTGACTACGAACACATTTTGTTACTGAGAAAGAAATCATGGCCGAGCGTGGAAGGCAGCGATGGCGATTGCCTGCATATACATGCAGAGATTGCGAGTTGGTAAATACATCTAATATATTATGAATGACAAGCAGAAAACAGAAATACATTGTTTATGACCTCATCGCACCTCACGTTTCTTGTATTATTATAACTCCTTCTCTGAAGAAGAGCAAAGTAGAAGGGTGCAACAATCATGCCGCCACAGAAGTCGTTGCAGGCCTGCGCCTCCCACTCCACCAGCGCGAGAGGAATACCTTGCCAGTGGGGCAATGACAATAATTGATGGTAAGTAAATAGTTATCGAACCATTTAACCCTCAGTTTCAATTATTATTATTATTATTATTGCAATTTATTAAAGTATTCCCAAATTTGTACTTGTGACTTCAAAAACGAAACTCTGAAGCTTATCTAGTTCTATCTGGTAGACTTTTATCTTGCATGCATGTTAAAATCGTGTGAGTTCAATTAAGTTAACCATGGCATTCGAATATTATACTTGTTGCATATATTTTAAGTCAACATTTTAGTGGCTAATCTCATTTAGTTTTACACTCAATCCCAGCAATTGTACCTTGATTTCGTAAACTCTGAGCAGCCAAGCATTTCAAAGCTTGTATACTAACAAAGTCTTGCTGCTTCGCGGCTTTTAATTTAACATTCATTTGCTGTTACCAGGCTTTATAACAGATACGCCCTCTATTAACTTTCTAAATAATGACTGTTCTCTTTCTAAACTTAAAACAATTTCTATCAGTAATTGTTCAATATTCCGCAAACATTTGATTTGAACTCTGTACATACTAAAAATATACTTTATCACTTTTAAAATAGGAACAAATGACCCACACCTCCATCGAACTCTGTACGGCATGAGAAGACAAAGGCGCTGGGCGAGACTTCGCTTTCAGAAGGAAGAAGAGAAGAAGACAAAGAATAGAGAAGAAAGAAGAACAGGAGAAAGAAGAAGGGGAGAAAGAAGAACAGGAGAAAGAGCATAAGAAGTAAACAATTCCATGTAAACAAATTATTAAATAAAAATAGTAATTTGTAAGTTGCTCTCAAGGACTTCGTTTTGTAGTGTATTGCAGCTCTTGAAAATGTTGAAATTAACGCTAATGGCACTGAACTGAAAAATTTTAAGCATTGATGTTAGTATGGAACAATCCGGCAAGGAAATAGCAAATGTTATCAATTTTTTTCTTGAAGCTGCGCTAAAACGCTTAATTACGTCTTTCTTCAGTTGTGATCTCGCAAAATAATACTCGTGGTCTCGATCATTCTTACCCTAGTTCCCCATTCGCTGTTAGCCCTTAATGAGCATGTTCATGCTCAATGAGCTATCTTGGCTCTGGACTGGAATACTCCAAACCGGGAGTCCCAGAAACTCTCCCAGTGTTTTTTCCCCACAGTTGTAGACGGGGTGGCGCGACTTTCGCTTTTGATCCCACAGAGGTAATCAAAATGCAAGGCGACTGGCGCAACAATGCTTATCAGAGCTTCAGAGCAAATGGCGCCCAAAATCCATATGCTTTAGTTTTAGTCTACAGTAAACAAACCGAAACCGTTATTTTTAATCTTATTAAGTTAGTTCTTCTTCTATCAGTGTTATTTTGTTTATCACATAATATAGAAAACAACTTTCATTCATTTAACTTTTATATATAAAAAAACATGTCAACTAAGCATTGAATAACATTTTGAGTATTGTTGAAGCAGAGAGATAAGGCCCAGTTCAGATATTGAACTTTTCCAGAGTCAAATCTAATAGTTGCATTTTGCCTTGAGAAGCACAACGTCAAAACCAATTGAATTTGACCTCAAAGGCAATAATTATTAGATTCAAAGCAACAAAATTTCAACCAATGAACTGGGCCTAAGATTACTCACCAATAAAATAGTCTGTGAAGAACACTATTATTTGTTTTGCCAACTTTGGATGAAAATCTTGCTGCAAATAAAGAAGGATTGTATCACAATTCTGAAGTTAGAAATAAAAAATTATAAATTCAGGGCTTCTGGAAAAGTGTGTTTCTCATAATTCCGCATAATTCACCTAAAATCGCACAATTCAAAAATGTTTGACTGATTTTATTTCATAGCATTTTGCTGTTCGAAAGCAGGAAAATGTGAAAATCTATGCAAATTACGTCCGCAACTTGACAAATTGAATGTGTTAGCTGACAGTAGCCTTATGCATAATAAGCAAGATTTTGCGAAAGTTCGCAGCTCAATAACTTCGCTCAATTACATTTACCCAAGCTGAATTTTTCACAGTATAGATATATATGTTATTTACCGGCTGGGAGGTCCTTATAGTGAAAAACTGCCCGAGGTCTTGGATGTACGGACCGAGGTCCGTACATCCAAGACCGAGGGCAGTTTTTCACTATACGGACCGACCTCTAGCCGGTAAATAACTTTTTTTTTTTTATTCTCTCTCTCTATATTAAATTAATGTTTTGGATATTTTACGACGCGTGTTGCTTTCAAATGGCTTCCCAGTAGTTTTACTGAAAAAGAGCGGGTTGTCAGAAACCGGTTTTCATTCAGTGTGACGGCGCCTCGACAAACTTACAGACATTTTAATGCCAAAATATTTTAAATTACTGCAGCTTTCTCCATCATTCCAAATCAAATATCGTTTAAAGAGAAAGGGTTTTGTTTATATCTCAACATCAAAGAAAGTCAAGAAACAAAAAACAAGTTTTACAAAGGATTTTAGCTGACACGAACACTGAGTGAACCAAGATGGATGTTGAAACGAGTTGAAATTCGTCGTTCTTGTGGACGTTTGCATCAAGAAAAAAGCCTATTGAAGCTTATTTTTCGATAAATGATAAGAAATAAGAAATTTAGTCGAAGTCACCGACAACTGTTGAAGGAATTAATTTGTCTGTGTCGTAATTTATGAAGAACATGAAAGTTGAAAGCATTAGGATCGCTGACAGGACTTTGAATCAAGCAAATCGACCTTTTTCAAGATTGTTTATCCTTTTGTGTGCAGAAAAAAAAAGGCAAGAACACTTCCTTACTTCAAAAACGTTGTAGACTTTCTACATAAACTTCTCGTGAATTTATAGCATTTTAAAAGTGACTGAAAAGCAACGACATACCTCATCAAAAGATAGCTCAATTCACCGCCGTGTTGTTTACAACATAGTTAATAATCTATTAACTATGTTTACATGTATAAGGAATGATAAAAACTACAAGGATATTTTTCAACTACTATTGAGGTATGTGAACGAGCTTTATATTCTTTAGAAAATTAAAAAAAAAACTTTGTGTATTCTCTCGTGAGTTTTTGCAATATTGATTTGATTTTCTCAACTTTTGCTTGTCAAAATGTTTGCAAAAACAATGCTCGCCATGTAGCTTTTAATTTTCTCTCAGTTGGTTATCGCATTCTGTCAGTGTCATTTGGTGAATTCAGAATTCTAGATCTCCTACTATTTTGATCCATAAATATTACCATAATTAACAATTACCTATTAAAGAAGATTTTTCAAATTTTTCAAAAATTAATATCGCTGGGAAGAAATGGTACCAACGAACAGGATACCGCGGACCGGGCAGATCGTGAAAAACTGGCCCGCTCGCTAGCCAATCACAGCGTGCGAATCACAGGATACCGGACCGAAAAAAACAATACCTTATCATTCAGAATGCAAATTATTATTGAAAAATTTTGTGCTGCACATAGTAAATTTTTTTTTTTAACCCTACTTTTTGTAAGGAGAAAAAAGTATGACACAGAAACATAAATAGAATAATATCTTTAAGTAACTGGATATTTCTATAAAAGCTTGAGTTTAAAGTTAAGATGACAATTACAATATTATGAAAGTTTGGAGTCATTAAAGTAATTAATTTTGCCATACAGGGCCGTCAGTCTTTGCTTGGCATAGTACACAAACCTGAGTATGAATTGGTTCCTGAATGCTGGTCGCAGTCTCAAAAAAAACTAAATACCCGGCAGTCCAAACTGTGTGCCACAGCGAAGCGATTGGTATACTATGCCGAGCAAAGACTGACGGCAGTACAGCTTAGAAGAAGCGCTTAGTATGTCTATTAAAACAAACCTTGACTGGTTTGGTTTTAACATAGATTTAAGCATTAGAAGATATTTTCCGAGTTTCTATTCTCTGTTAGAAACACGCGGGATTGTTGGGAGAACACGAGCTGGAAGCGAGTGATTCAAAATCTTTTCGAGTGTTCTCCCAACAATCCCAAGTGTTTCTAACAGAGAATAGAAACACGGAAAATATCTTCTAATACTTTTATAAAATAACAACAACAGATAATAACGAAGATATCAAGGTAAATTGCATTTAATGCGCTTGATCACACAACAAATTTTCCTAACGTCGTCAAATGAAGCAATCGACCAATCAAAATGTGTCATACATTTCTAGACGTACCAGGCGAATTTCAAACTTGTCAAAAATAATTTTATTGCGATGAAAAAATCAACTTTACTCTTCACAAAATGTCAACTATAAAGACCACAACAAACGATGATCAAGTTTACATGGATTTAAAAGTGGATTTCAGAGTTCACCTACATTAGAAAAGTCTAAAATCTAGCTGAAATCGTGAGCAAAAACTCTTCAACTTCACTGAAACGCTGCCTTGCTCAAAGCCGTGTGTTCACGCTTCACTTTGTCTATCTTGCAAGTCGATAAAATTCTGTCTATTTTGCTTCTGAAGTTGAAACTCGGACTTTAGTGGAACTTGGAAGCTCTGAGTGACCGTTTGAGCTGCATGTAAGGTTTCAAGAAGAACAGGAGAGTTTAAGCAAGAACTGAAGAACTGAAGCAAGACGCAGGAAAACATTCTCTGTTTTGATGTACACGTAAGTTATAAAGGTTATAGCTTTTGTTGAAGTATATTTTTCTACTATTGTGCAAATTCAATGACATTATGATTTTTTGTATTTATTTTGTACTTATTTAGGAATTAAAAGTGCTTTTACGGTAGACAAAGTAGTGTTGTGATCTTCCTGTCGCGATTTGAATTACTTTGAGTATTGCAGTGAACTCAGATTTATTTTTTTTAAAAGCTTTTAAAAAAGTGTTAGAGACTTTTTAGTTTGTGACTTCTTAAGTGGCATATATCCATGAAAGTGGTGAAGGCCGTCGAAGTCAAAATTGACAAAAAAGTTTTGATTTTCTTCATTAGACGACACAATTTTGTACTTTTACGGATAAACCCAGCGACACTCAGCTTCAAAACCGTGTTTCTATGCTCTCATAGAAACATAGAAACACAGTTTTTTCACGTTTCAGCCAATGAGAGCGCGCGTTATATATTAGTTATTTTATAAAGTTATTTGGCCATACTTTTGAGAAAGTTTGGACTGCCAGGTATTTAGGTTTTTTGAGACAGCGACCGGCTGCCGGCTATATAGACATTGAGTTTCTAAAACATGTCAATATCAGACCGTCAGTTATACTCGATCCTTAGTACTCGATCATTGAATTCCCAGAAAGCAGATTAATCAGCCAAGTAGATAAAAACAACGACATGAAAAATGGATTATTCCAATGCGAACTGCCACCAAAGCAAAGAAACAAGTAACTATTAAATATAATTATACGTTTTTTGATAAATATCAATATTTTCAAAACATAATTCATCTTTTTAATAGTTAATCTACATATGCCTGAATAGGCCTTCCTCTGGCCATTGGTGGCCTTTGATTTCACTCGTGGTCATTCGTGGTTACTCATGGTCATTCGTGTCACTCGTGGTCTAACCAGAATTGATCCCAAACTCGACTTGAAAAAGACACGAAAAAGCGTATAGAATAACCCAAAAACAACAAAGGTATACAGCCGATAAAAAAACTATATTTATATGAGGTTTGATGAGTTTCTTGAGAGCGAAACAGGGCCCACTTGAGGGGTGGTTTTATACGACTCCGAAAGTTGACACTTTGGCGCCATTTTTAACACATCGATAAAGCTTGTTCTCTCTTGTTTTCTGCCTTAATGCCCCGTACATACAAACCTAAATGATTAAAACACATTTCCTTACCTCAAATACTGAAATGAAACGCAAATATGTGAGTTAATTCTCAGCTAACAAGGCGAAACACCTCCTCAGTCCCACGAACGTCTTATCGAAGATCCAACCCTGTGTTGCACGTTTGAAAGAAGTAATCACTTGTCACGTGACAAGGCCTGCAGTGGCCTGGGGCGTATCACAGGGAACCCGCAGCCTAGGATTTTCGAAAAAATATTTCGAACGGTAAATTCATTGCCCGGGGGGGTACTCCCATATATTTACTATACGGGGATGATCCGCTGAACAGGGTATGGTTTTTCGAGCTTTCTGTCATAAACAGTGTATGGTTTTTTTAGTTTTCTGTCATGAACAGGGTATATATTTACCCCATTTCCCAATTTCCTTATTTTTTTTTGTCATAATCAGGTATAGTAATTAGGTAGTATGATTAGCAGCGCGGTCTTTCGTCTTTCGGGAAATTCAGCACGTTTTCGCTGCATAAACATGGTCCTAAACTGTCATAAACAGGGTCCCATTTTTATCACTTGTCATAAACAGGGTATAAGAATTTGTTTTTTTCTGTCATAAACAGGGTAACCGTTTTAGGATCCCAGCGGAATTTTTTAAATGTTAAAAGCTTCATATCTATTTTATTCACGAGATATTTTTCACGAGTTTTTCGATTCATATCGTGAACGAGTCAGCGAGGCTTTGCGAGCGAGCTGAGTCACCGTGAGCGAGTACGAAAAACGAGTCAATACAAACCACAGGTAGCCCAAGCTCACTATTTGTCTTCATTTACTATAGAATATATGGGGATTTTTCATCGTACAATTTTTTGCCTTAATTCTTAATAAAATAAAATGAACCTCTTACAGTGTCTTTTTGTTGCTCTCATCAACCGTCTGACTGACTTTCAGCGATTTTCGTTGGAATTTAGCTGCCTTTCCCTAACGTGTCGGTAAGAGAGAGAAAGGTCTCTCTCTTACTACAAATCGCTGAAAGTCAGTCAGACGGTTGATGAGAGCAACAAAAAGGCACTGTAAGAGTTTCATTTTATTTTATTAAGAATTAAGGCAAAAAATTGTACGCTGAAAAATCCCCATATATTCTATAGTAAATCAACACAAATAGTGAGCTTGGGCTACCTGTGTACAAACACTACTGAAACGATAATTACACATTGGGTTTATATCCTTGTGATGAAAAACTTTTTGTTTTGTTTTTAAGATTTGCCATGACTACCTTTTAAGTAAATCTAATACGATGAAAAGGTTTTTTATACAAAGAAATGTCCTCTTTTCCTTTTAATACATAGTAACCATCCTATTAAGGTCTAGTTCAAATAATGTTTTTGTCAATTTGAAGCTCAAAATCGTGATTTTTCTCAGCTTTTGGTCTTGTGTTTGAAGTAAATTTAAAGCAAAAAGGTGCCTTGGCATTGGCAAACGCGCCAATAATAGAAGTTGTCACGTTACGGTGTCGTGACACAAAGTCACGTTCACGAATTTTCGTGTAGTACTAGTGCGAATTGACATCAAAAATCAAATCTAAAAATTAATCTTTCAAAAATGCGTGCATAGCTTTTTTTCGCTATTGATATCGAATTTTTTTTTAAGTTTTATTTTTTTTTTAAATAAAAATTGTTTGGAGTGGGTATTTAGTAAAAGTTGTCGCCCGAGCAGTAACCTGAGTATTAGGCCTTCGGGGCCAGGAAGGGGCGGGGAGGGACTGGGTGACAAAAGGGAAAAGGAAGCCGTTTTTTCCTGTGCCTGCATAGCTGGCCCTTGGGAGCAACCCTTTCCTTTTCCTTTCTCTCTCATGGGATCCCTTTGCCGTTTTCATTTGACCGAGGGGGATTGGTCCCTGTGGGGCCTCAGTCCCTCCCGGTCACTCGAGAGAGGAAGCCCAATAAACGGAAAACGGAGCGGCGGAGAAGGCTACATTCAGAACAGAGGAGGTTGAGCAATCATCGCAGTGCATCATGGGTCAAAATCTAAATTTATTCAGTCGTGGTCCAACTGTCGTGATGAGAAGAGCTCCGATTAAACTTTCCAAGTCAAAATAAAACGATATTTTTGAGATGAGAGAGAGTAGTTGTGCTTCCAAATCTAAGAACTATCCTTATATTATATAGGTTTGATTTAATTCCTTCATTTAACAAGCTGTGAGCTTTTTAGGTCACTGAATTGATGTACTTTGTGACACGGCGATGACTGCTAAAATTCACCATTCTCAAGACCTCCTTGAATGGCCCCAAAAACCTAAGAAAACCACACGTAAACCTTCCTAAACTCATAATCTCTTATTTTCGAAAAAGTAATTTATTACTAACTAAAGAAAAGATTTCAAACGGGACAACTTTGAACGTTATCCATCAGTTGAACTTCGAACGAGCCGTTAAATAACACAGGAAGCCCAAAACCACAGATTTCTAGAAAGCGCCGTGACATTACTGAATATTTTCAGGACCTTCAGGGGATCCGAAAACTTTAATGTATGCTCTTAAAATCTTTCAAATAGATAAATATATTCTTTGAAGCCTTAGTGAAAAAAGTCTAGCCCAAAATAATACATGTTTGAATATTTAGATAGGCGAAGAGATCGCGTAACGCAATGTGTACAGCGCCATAACAAAAATTGTTTATTCCTTCTTTGAAAGCGTATATCTTGAAAACGGTAGGAGGTTCGATCGGGTTCGATCGACGTTTTTTCTTCAATTATTTATCATCTTTAATTTGATGTGTGTTTGATTTAATAACTTTGTTACTGAAGTGCACACGAACAGTTCTTTTGTCTGTATGTTTAGTCGTTCGTTTGTGTCTCTTCAATTTGCACAACACTGAGTTCGATTGACGAATTAAACATGAATTGATTACTTATCTGGTTTGAGCTTCCATAGACTAAGAGTTTAGTTTCTGATTACATGTTTGATCTTTTAATTTTTTTAAAAATTTCAATTTTGAACCGATTTATGAGTCGTTCTTTTGTATACTTGAAAAATACTTTCTCGAAATAAGTGCTCCATCACCGCGAAATTTAGCGCGTTCTGATTGGCCGAAATAAACCACGTGTAGCTTGCACAACCTCCTCTGCATTCAGAATATGGATGTTTTTGAAAAGTAAACAGGCATTCCTCGCAACACAGGAAACCCAAACATGTATTTGATATACCTCTGCAAAATATCCCCCAAAATCAGTCAAATTCAAATAATTTCTGAACAAAAGACAGGTCAACTAAATAATAGGTCAAATAAATAACAAGCAGAGTATTTTAAAACCCGTCTTGTGCATATTTTATTTATTTCAAGATTAATTACTGAGACTGTAATTTGCACTGCTGACCACAGGCAGCCCAACTATTCTCTTTGAGGATTTTTTTTAATGACAATAAAGTTTTTTTTAACCGCTCGCCGAGCGCCATAGAATAAAATCTTTTGTTGGCTTTTGTTAATCATTGAGAGCGCTGGTGAGGTTCCTGTGGTGTATTTGTTTGAATGCGCGCGGATGGGATTCCTGTGGCTTTTTGCAAAAAATTGCCACAAAAAATGTTTTTTTTTTTTCTAATAAAATCTTAATAGATTCCTGTACTAATACTTGCACAGTACAATATTTAAAACTGGTGCAAAGTGCTTTTAATCTATAAGTAATCGGCGTTCCTATTAATCAAAGAACTTAAATGTTTGGCATAGTTTCACTTCAATGGTTGAAAAACACTTGACAAACTACTAACCAAATCGTTGCTCGTGAGGCAAACCATTTTCAGTGTTATCACAGCAATTAGTCTTATATGTTTTCTTTGCTAAATGAGAAAAATAAACCATTTTTACTGAGACAGCCTGGCTGCATTCGTTTGCTGATTTAGTGCTATACAGTTTCGCTCTAATATCAGTTTATTAACAGCATCTTTGTTGCTGAGACAATCCAACTATTTATCAAAACAACTAAACATTTTCTTTGCTCAAATAAAAAAAATGTTCGATTTTGAAGAAAGTCATTTTGAAATTAAACAAAAAAACAAATTCCTAATGAACAAACTAATGCGAGCTGCATTCGTTTCTTGAATTAGTTTGATAGAGTTCCATTCCAAATATTGAATTTAATTATTAAAAAGATTACTCGACAAACTATGAACCATGTCTGTGTCACTGCAGTTTCTTGTGCTTTAATCTTTAGAATAGATGATTGTTATGATCGACTTAGTTAATTGTATGAGACACAAAATCTTGACTCTTCTCGTCTCTTTGTATCTATTACCAACTATTACGCACTACTACAAACTAGTTAGTCATTTTTCTTTAGTATCCATTTAATATATTTACAATCCTAATTAATCCTTGAAATAAATCACTAATACATACATAGATCTTTAGCTTTTGTTCAATATTCAAATTAACATCATGTATAAAAAGCTTTGACATTTCTGAATAAATAACGTTTTTGAAAATGCAGTCATGTTGACTGCGAAACGTCAAGTTTTAGTGTTACTCTTTATTTTAAGTACATTACGAAAATCGTTATTGATACATACAAAAATGATACAAATAAACAAAACTAACTGCAAAATAAATACAAAAAAGCAGAATGTTTGTTTTTTAATAGTGTTCGTGCTGGAATGTGCGTCGAACGTTTCTGGCGTCGTTGAACATTAAAAGTGCTATAATTACATAATACGGTTCAATGAACTATAAAACCAACTTTGATCAACAGTTGAAAACACTTTCAACGAAAAAAGTAAAGATCTGTTTACAGCGCAACGCGTAAAAGTATGGTCACTGATAATGTATTCGCATACTTCTGTCTCGCCATCGATCCAATCCGAGACAAGATAACACAATCCTACAACGCTGATTGGATCGATTGCGAGACAGAAGTATGCGAATACATTATCAGTGGCCATACTTTTACGCGTTGCGCTGTAAATCTATGAATAAAATTTGTAAGACTTGAAAATACAATGAATGAATGGGCTGGATGAGATAGTGAATAAATGAATGAATGGAAGATTTGTATAATTGTTTGAATGAAATCTTGTACTGCATGAGAAACTTGAAGATACAATGAATGGACGGGAAGAGCTTATACATAAATGAATGAATGGAATTAGGGCTAGAAAATAAATGAATAAATGAAATCTGTTATGAATAAATGAGATACTTAATGTAAAATGCAACGGAAAAGAAAACCCAAAATTAGTGTAACTTGAATTTATAATTAATCGTAGTTCCTATTAATCAAAGAACTTTCAAGAAACTATACGTTTTAGCATATAGACATAGTTCCACTTCAATGGTTGAATTGATTAAAATATACCCTTGACAATCTATGAACCGAATATTTGTTGTGCGGTACACCATTTTGTTATCAAAACAAATATTTTTACACGTTTTCTTTGCTAAATTTGAAAAAATAAACCATTTTAAAGAAAGCTGTATTCGATGGTTCATTTCGTTACATAGTTTCCCACTGAAATATTGTTGAATTTATTATAAAGAACACTACTTGACTAACTATTTACCAAATCTGTGTTGCTGAGCCAAACTAGCCTGCGTGCAGCCCCTTCTTTTACCCGTAATAAGGGTCTGCGAATTATTGCAAGATTCCGTGTTCTCGACCCCCAGCCGAGTTGCACGATTATATATAACAGGCTCTGATTGGCTGCTACGCCAGCTCATTCTTACATACTCTCTGATTGGCTCGAAAGCTCGTACTCGCATGCGCAGTAGAGACTAGTGTCATGATCGAGCAAAACAAGATGGCCGCTCAAAGGCGGCGAAAAGTTGTCTCTTCTAAAATGGCTCGGAAATGCCAAAAAACCGCAGTAAATGCACTAAAACTTACTTATGGAAGTAACAAATTTATCAGAGCCCCTGTATGGGTTGATAGTTCTCAAGTTTATCGTCGACTTATCGCGGAAATATTGAATTCTACTACTCGATGTAGATGAACTTCGCTCGCGTCTCAAAGTGTTCGATGTCACGTCGAAAATCGTCAAATATAAGGACTGACATGGATATATAAGCTTCATACTTCGTTAAAAGAACAATTATTGATTGATGTAAAACATATCAAAATACATCTGAAAAATATTTATAATATTTTTCAAACGAGGCATTTGAATTCACGACACGTGGCGGTAAACAGTTTTTACTTGAAAAGCGTTTCGTGAATCATATCTATCGAGTCATCTATCGATTGTAGTAAGTGAAATACATTTTAAACTGATTAAATGTCATTATTATGTTTGTGTTTGGTGAGTTCTTTTATTTCTATCAATCATACTGGCTAATGTTGGCCGAAGAACATATTTTCATGTTATTATTTACAATAATAATAATATGATGATGATAATGATGGTATTAGTGATGTTGATGGGAATGTTGTAGGTGTAGTGACGATGGTGATAATATTGATAATAATAGGTACTAATGATGCGAGTACGAGCTTTCGAGCCAATCAGAGAGTATGTAAGAATGAGCTGGAGTAGCAGCCAATCAGAGCCTGTTATATATAATCGTGCAACTCGGCTGGGGGTCGAGAACACGGAATCTTGCAATAATTCGCAGACCCTTATTACGGGTAAAAAAAGGGGCTGCACGCAGGCTAAGCCAAACGAATTATTATCAAAACAACTAAACGTTTTCTTTGCTCAATTTGAAAAAAATGTTCGATTTTTAAGAAAGTCACTTTGAAACTAAATCAACTGGCAAACGATTTCCTAATCAAAAAAGTAATGCGAGCTGCAGTCGTTTGTTGAATTAGTTTGAAAGAGTTCCATTCCAAATATTGAATGTATTTAAAAGACCACTCGACAAACTACGAACCGTATATGTGTTGCTGAGGCACACCAATTTGTTATCAAAGCAAATAGAAATGTATTTCAACTGATAATATTTTACTATTGTCCTTTCTTTTAGGACAACTTTTGTGAAAACTGGTGTCTATCTATATAAGCTATTAGAGTTTTAAGAGAAGAGATAGGATGTTTCAGAACTATAATTCATTGACTTGATTGCTATAACTTTCCCGGAGGGTCTCGGAGTAAAAGTATCGGGTACCCTGGTCGTAAAAAGATAGCGATTTAGTATCTCTTAGGGTAAAAGGGTTTGTTGTTATAAGCTATTAACCCATGAAAACAGAACGTCAAGATTTTTTTAGCAAGGGTGCAGACAAGTACAACAATGAATGATGGCAGAGGCTAAACTTATAGCATGACAAAAATCAATGTATAGTAAAAATGTTTTATGTTTGTATAGTGAGAGTGAATTCAAAATACGACCACATCAGATCAGCAAAGCTGTAAAAATACAACGTCTATAAATAAACATTATTATAATTATTTTATAATAAAGACAAGAGTTTTCAACCTGAAAGGTTTATTTTGTACATACATGTTTCGAGGTACTTACGCCATCATCAGTGCTTATAAACTACGAATAATTACAGAAGCATAAATAGTACAAAGTGCACGTGTAAATGTGTTAAATAAACAACTTACAAAAATAATGAAAGTTTGGCGTGTGCTATTTGTCTATTGAGCACGGGGTTATTATTGTTATTAGTCGGGCTAGAAGGCTCGACTCTAGGTTTACCTTTTAGTCAATCTATGTATCTATGTATCTATCTGTCATGGCGCGTATAGGCCCCCATGATGCTTTGGGAACGAACACAGGAAGACGAAAGTAGAATTGTTTAGCCTCCTGTGTTGATTTTAAGACTAGCCCGACTTCACGCTCATAGAGCGTCTAGTTATTATCATTATGATAACGAAAGTAGAAAATAAGTTTCGGAACTTATAACTGAATTTGATTGCTTAAACTTCCGTTAATCAAAGAACTGTTGGATTTTTAAGAAAGTCACTTTGAAACTAAATCAACAAACGATTTCCTAATCAAAAAAGTAATGCGAGCTGCAGTCGTTTGCTGAATTAGTCTGAAAGAGTTCCATTCCAAATATTAAATTTATTCCAATGACCACTCGACAAACTATGAACCGTATCTGTGTTATTGAGGCACACCAATTTGTTATCAAAGCAAATAGAAATGTATTTCAACTGATAATATTTTACTGTTGTCCTTTATTTTAGGATAACGTTTGTGAAAACTGGTGTATATCTGGTGTATATAGAAGCGATTTTCCTTCGTCCGTGAAAAGATAGTACGCATAATATACGGTATTACCTGTTGATAGTTTGCACTACTAACTACACGAGTGGCCTTTACGCATGACAAGAAATTTGATTTTCAACATTACTGAATAGACTATGAAGAGGCAATGAATTTGTTATAACATGTTATAAAAGTCACTGCAGTTTCTTGTGTTTTAATCTTTACAATAAATGATTGTTATGATCGACTTAGTTTATTGTATGATACACATAATCTTGACTCCTCTCGTCTCTTTGTATCTATTACCAACTATTACGCACTACTACAAACTAGTTAGTCATTTTTCTTTCACGGACGACGGAAAATCACTCTATCTATTATAGCAATGCTTGGTATTCAAAGCTTAATAAAGGCTTAGTGAGTTGTAGCCTCTATAAATAATATATCTAGTACCCATTTAATATATTTACAAACCGAATTAATCCTTGAAATAAATCACTAATACATACAAAAATGCTACAAATAAACAAAACTAACTGCAAAATAAATACAAAAAAACAGAATGTTTGTTTTTTAATAGTGTTCGTGCTGGAATGTGCGTCGAACGTTTCTGGCGTCGCTGAACATTAAAGTGCTATAATCACATAATACGGTTCAATGAACTATATATAAAACCAACTTTGATCAACAGTTGAAAACACTTTCAACTAAAAAGTAAAGATCTGTATAAATGTATGAATAAAATTTAGAAGACTTGAAAATACAATGAATGAATGGGCTTGATGAGATAGTGAATAAATGAATGAATGAAAGATCTATATAATTGTTTGAATGAAATCTTGTACTGAGAAACTTGAAGATACAATGAATGGACGGGAAGAGCTTATACATAAATGAATGAATGGAATTAGGGCTAGAAAATAAATGAATAAATGAAATCTGTTATGAATAAATGAGATACTTAATGTAAAATGCAACGGAAAAGAAACACAAAATTAGTGTAACTTGAATCTATAATTAATCGTCGTTCCTATTAATCAAAGAACTTTCAAGAAACTATACGTTTTAGCATATAGTTCCACTTCAATAGTTGAATTCATTAAAATACCCTTGACAATCTATGATCGAACCGAATCTTTGTTGTGCGGTACACCATTTTGTTATCAAAACAAATATTTTTACATGTTTTCTTTGCTAAATTTGAAAAAATAAACCATTTTAAAGAAAGCTGTATTCGATTGTTCATTTCGTTACATAGTTTCCCACTGAAATATTGTTGAATTTATTATAAAGAACACTACTTGACTAACTATTAACCGAATCTGTGTTGCTGAGCCAAACCAATTATTATCAAAACAACTAAATGTTTTCTTTGCTCAATTTGAAAAAAATGTTGGATTTTTAAGAAAGGCACTTTGAAACTAAATCAACAAACGATTTCCTAATCAAAAAAGTAATGCGAGCTGCAGTCGTTTGCTGAATTAGTTTGAAAGAGTTCCATTCCAAATATTAAATTTATTCCAAACACCACTCGACAAACTATGAACCGTATCTGTGTTGTTGAGGCACACCAATATGTTATCAAAGCAAATAGAAATGTATTTCAATAATTTCTTACTATTTTATTTTATTTTATTTTATTTTAGGATAACGTTTTTGAAAACTGGTGTATATCGTAGAAGCGATTTTCCTTCGTCCGTGAAAAGATAGTACGCATAATATACGGTATTACCTGTTGATAGTTTGTACTACTAACTACACGAGTGGCCTTCACGCATGACAAGAAATTTGATTTTCAACATTACTGAATAGACTATGAAGAGGCAATGAGGCAACATGTTATAAAAGTCACTGCAGTTTCTTGTGTTTTAATCTTTAGAATAAATGATTGTTATGATCGACTTAGTTTATTGTATGATTCACATAATCTTGACTCTTCTCGTCTCTTTGTATCTATTACCAACTATTACGCACTACTACAAACTAGTTAGTCATTTTTCTTTCACGGACGACGGAAAATCACTCTATCTATTATAGCAATGCTTGGTATTCAAAGCTTAATAAAGGCTTAGTGAGTTGTAGCCTCTATAAATAATATATCTAATACCCATTTAATATGTTTACAAACCTAATTAATCCTTGAAATAAATCACTAATACATACAAAAATGCTACAAATAAACAAAACTAACTGCAAAATAAATACAAAAAAGCAGAATGTTTGTTTTTTAATAGTGTTCGTGCTGGAATGTGCCTCGAACGTTTGTGGCGTCGTTGAACATTAAAAGTGCTATAATTACATAATACGGTTCAATGAACTATAAAACCAACTTTGATCAACAGTTGAAAACACTTTCAACTAAAAAGTAAAGATCTGTTTAAATGTATGAATAAAATTTGTAAGACTTGAAAATACAATGAATGAATGGGCTGGATGAGATAGCGAATAAATGAATGAATGGAAGATCTGTATAATTGTTTGAATGAAATCTCAGGCTTGTACTGAGAAACTTGAAGATACAATGAATGGACGGGAAGAGCTTATACATAAATGAATGAATGGAAGGGCTAGAAAATAAATGAATAAATGAAATCTGTTATGAATAAATGAGATACTTAATGTAAAATGCAACGAAAAAGAAAACCAAAAATTAGTGTAACCGTTAAAAACCAAGCCGATAAGGTGAAACAACAAACTGTCAAATGTGTTTTTGTTATGCAAAGTGCATTTAATCTATAATTAATCGTCGTTCCTATTAATCAAAGAACTTTCAAGAAACTATACGTTTTAGCATATAGTTCCACTTCAATGGTTGAATTTATTAAAATACCCTTGACAAACTATGAATCGAATCTTTGTACGTTGTTGGGGTAAACGAATTTGTTATCAAAGCAAATATTCTTACATGTTTTCTTTGCTAAATTTGAAAAAAAAATAAACCATTTTAAAGAAAGCGGTATTCGATTGTTCATTTCGTTACATAGTTTCCCACTGAAATATTGTTGAATTTATTATAAAGAACACTATTTGACTAACTATTAACCGAATCTGTGTTGCTGAGCCAAACCAATTGTTTATCAAAACAACTAAATGTTTTCTTTGCTCAATTTGAAAAAAATGTTCGATTTTTAAGAAAGGCAGTACTTTGAAACTAAATCAACAAACGATTTCCTAATCAAAAAGGTGATGCGAGCTGCAGTCGTTTGTTGAATTAGTTTGAAAGAGTTCCATTCCAAATATTGAATGTATTTAAAAGACCACTCGACAAACTACGAACCGTATCTGTGTTATTGAGGCACACCAATTTGTTATCAAAGCAAATAGAAATGTATTTCAACTGATAATATTTTACTATTGTCCTTTATTTTAGGACAACTTTTGTGAAAACTGGTGTATATCTATATAAGCTATGAGAGTTTTAAGATAGGATGTTTCAGAACTATAATACATTGACTTGATTGCTATAACTTTCCCGGAGGGTCTCGGAGTAAAAGTATCGGGTACGCTGGTCGTAAAAAGATAGCGATTTAGTATCTCTTAGGGTAAAAGGGTTTGTTGCTATAAGCTATTAACCCATGAAAACAGAACGTCAAGATTTTTTTAGCAAGGGTGCAGACTAGTACAGGAATGAATGATGGCAGAGGCTAAACTTATAGCATGACAAAAATCAATGTATAGTAAAAATGTTTTATGTTTGTATAGTGAGAGAGTGAATTCAAAATACGACCACATCAAATCAGCAAAGCTGTAAAAATACAACGTCTATAAATAAACATTATTATTATTATTTTATAATAAAGACAAGAGTTTTCAACCTGAAAGGTTTATTTTGTACATACATGTTTCGGCGCACTTACGCAATCATCAGTGCTTACAAACTACGAATAATTACAGAAGCTTAAATAGTACAAAGTGCACGTGTAAATGTGTTAAATAAACAACTTTCAAAAATAATGAGAGTTTGGCATGTGCTACTTTTCTATTGAGCACGGGGTTATTATTGTTATTATTATTATGATAAAGAGAGCAGAAAAGATTTTTCACAACTTATAATTGAATTTGATTGCTTAAACTTTCCCTGGGGGACCCGGGGTAAAAGTATCGCCGGTACGCTTGTCGTATCTCGTACGTAGTCGTAAAAAATCAGCGATTGGTATTTTTTAGGGTACTTAGAATGGAAATATAGAATCTTTTACAGTTCTTGGTATCATCTAGAGTATCAACAAAAGAAAAGTTCATCGCTATATCGCAAAGTCCATTTTTCCGTTTTATGTTTTTATGTGACAACTGTTAGGGGAAAATTAGAAAATCGTCCATGCACCCATTTTAATGGGCCTATGGTATCATTTAGGGGTGTTTTGAAAGTTTCCAACGCGCATATCCGATACTTTTTGGTTTTCATATCATTCATGTATCATATGGAAATGAGACTGATACGGTGTATTGCAATGACCCGGAAAAAATGATCAATATGTAGGCGTCCCTATTCATCATAAAACGCCGACATCTTCTTAACCACCAAGTGACTTATCGAACTAATAAACCAAATCTTTGTTGATGAATCAAATAAGTCTGTTTTTAGAATCATCCCATTTCCTACCGATGCAGAACCAGCGGACGTGCGAGAGTATGAATCACCCACTGACGCTAACCAGTTGGGAGTCATAACTTAAAGTCAATCATCGAGCTACAATGATAACAATCGCTTTGAAAGCAATGAGCTACAATAATAACAATCGCTTTGAAAGTGGTTAGAATAGCCGAGAAATTGTTGAAAAGAATATGCTTCATTCCAATATTAAATACTCAATATAGCCAGTTGTTCTTTCCTCTCAATAAAAAAACTATTACATTGAAGGGACGTGTGGTTCTGTGGTATTGCAGCATTGGACAAATAATGTTCAAAATTCATCGTTTCACGATTAGTGAGGGCGCGCGGTAGTCACTGATAGTACTGATACACTGATAGTTTGGAGGAATCCAGTAGTTTTCAGTAGAAATGCCGCAATGCGGTATTCACGTAAACACACCAATAATTGTTTTCAAAACATTTCGAAATTTTTCCCAACCCACGCAAAAGCGAACGTTCCTGAGAACGGATTTGTGTTTTTCTGTAAAACGTGTTATGGGATTAAATCAAGCAAGGCCTAGGTAACGATTCACATATCAGTATGGTTTCGGTGGAATTCTTGAAGAAGTGGCCATTGCATGTTTGCTGCTGAAATATCTATTATAGAGTACAAACACTAAAAGTGTGCAACATAAATACCACTAAATACTGCTAAATTATGCAAATTCTTTTGTTCTCTATTGTTTAATCAACACTATTTAGTGGTAAATAGTACAAAGTATTGCGCACTTTTAGTATTTGAACACTACTTGACTAACTATTATGCAAACAACCTTCCGTTTTCTTTTGTTTCATCGATATTGGACAAAATTGTAATGAATTACTAATGAGTTTTTTTAAGCCGTTCAATAAACTCTCAGAACGTGTTTTATCAGGTTTAAAATCCCTTGGGCTTCGCCCTCGGGATTTTAAACCTGATAAAACACTCCTGCTCGTTTATTAAACTGTACATAATACATTGACTTGATTGCTATAACTTTCCCGGAGGGTCTCGGAGTAAAAGTATCGGGTACGCTGGTCGTAAAAAGATAGCGATTTAGTATCTCTTAGGGTAAAAGGGTTTGTTGTTATAAGCTATTAACCCATGAAAACAGAACGTCAAGATTTTTTTAGCAAGGGTGCAGACTAGTACAAAAATGAATGATGGCAGAGGCTAAACTTATAGCATGACAAAAATCAATGTAGTAAAAATGTTTTATGTTTGTATAGTGAGAGTGAATTCAAAATACGACCACATCAGCAAAGCTGTAAAAATACAACGTCTATCAATAAACATTATTATTATTTATAATAAAGACAAGAGTTTTCAACCTGAAAGGTTTATTTTGTACATACATGTTTCGAGGTACTTACGCCATCATCAGTGCTTACAAACTACGATAATTACAAGAAGCTTAAATAGTACAAAGTGCACGACGTGTGAATTTGTTAAATAAACAACTTTCAAAAATAATGAAAGTTTGGATGTGCTATTTGTCTATTGAGCACGGGGTTATTATTGTTATTAGTCGGGCTAGAAGGCTCGACTCTAGGTTTACCTTTTAGTCAATCTATGTATCTATGTATCTATCTGTCATGGCGCGTATAGGCCCCCATGATGCTTTGGGAACGAACACAGGAAGCCAAAAGTAGAATTGTTTAGCCTCCTGTGTTGATTTTAAGACTAGCCCGACTTCACGCTCATAGAGCGTCTAGTTATTATTATTATGATAACGAAAGTAGAAAATAAGTTTCGGAACTTATAACTGAATTTGATTGCTTAAACTTCCGTTCCTATTAATCAAAGAACTTTCAAGGAACTATACGTTTTAGCATATAGTTCCACTTCAATGGTTGAATTCATTAAAATACCCTAGACAAACTATGAATCGAATCTTTGTAGGTTGTTGGGGTAAACGAATTTGTTATCAAAGCAAATATTCTTACATGTTTTCTTTGCTAAATTTGAAAAAAATAAACCATTTTAAAGAAAGCTGTATTCGATTGTTCATTTCGTTACATATAGTTTCCCACTGAAATATTGTTGAATTTATTATAAAGAACACTACTTGACTAACTATTAACCGAATCTGTGTTGCTGAGCCAAACCAATTATTATCAAAACAACTAAATGTTTTCTTTGCTCAATTTGAAAAAAATGTTCGATTTTTAAGAAAGGCACTTTGAAACTAAATCAACAAACGATTTCCTAATCAAAAAAGTAATGCGAGCTGCAGTCGTTTGTTGAATTAGTTTGAAAGAGTTCCATTCCAAATATCAACTAATAATATTTTACTATTGTCCTTTATTTTAGGATAACGTTTGTGAAAACTGGTGTATATCTAGATCTGGTGTATATAGAAGCAATTTTCCTTCGTCCGTGAAAAGATAGTACGCATAATACACGGTATTACCTGTTGATAGTTTGTACTACTAACTACACTAGAGTGGCCTTCACGCATGACAAGAAATTTGATTTTCAACATTACTGAATAGACTATGAAGAGGCAATGAGGCAACATGTTATAAAAGTCACTGCAGTTTCTTGTGTTTTAATCTTTACAATAAATGATTGTTATGATCGACTTAGTTTATTGTATGATACACATAATCTTGACTCTTCTCGTCTCTTTGCATCTATTACCAACTATTACGCACTACTACAAACTAGTTAGTCATTTTTCTTTCACGGACGACGGAAAATCACTCTATCTATTATAGCAATGCTTGGTATTCAAACCTTGATAAAGGCTTAGTGAGTTGTAGCCTCTATAAATAATATATCTAGTACCCATTTAATATATTTACAAACCTAATTAATCCTTGAAAAAAATCACTAATACATACAAAAATGCTACAAATAAACAAAACTAACTGCAAAATAAATACAAAAAAGCAGAATGTTTTTTTTTTAATGGGTCGCGATAAAAAGCTGAAACTGAAACGACTGAAACGGCTGAAAGAGCTGAAAGAGCTGAAAGAGCTGAAAGAGCTGAAATACTGCACATTTTTTACATTTTTTAAATAATTAGTATAATTATACATGTTGTTACATGAAAGACTCATGAAAGAAAACTCCGCGCGCTGTTTTCTTCAAAAATTTGTACAAGATTACTTGCGTATATATGATTAAAAAAAGATAGCTTTTGTACTTATTCAGCGTTTTTAGCTATTTTGATGTCGCATATGGCGACAAAATAGGGAGAACTATAATCAAACAAAATCAAAATCATTTTAAAGTTAGCGAATAATTATACGGTCTATACAAGTAAAACCTTTTGTATGTGAAGGTTGACTAATCTATATGAGCTGTAGATGCTTACACGCCATACAGCAACCTCAACATATACAACCATTTCACCTAAATAACATTAACATTTGATAACGATAGTCTGATATTTGTGTGAATAGTATAACTCATGTCGGTGAAGAGAACTGAATAACTGAATTTATATATATATAATTTTTAAAACGATCATATAGGAAGCCGGAAATTGGCAAACAACTTCAATTCGTGTTTATATTATGATATTTTTGATTTGGGTTATTTCAGCTTTTTCAGCTCTATCAGCTCTTTCAGCTTTCAGCCGTTTCAGTCGTTTCAGTTTCAGCTTTTTATCGCAACCCTTTTTTTAATAGTGTTGGTGCTGGAATGTGCGTTGAACGTTTCTGGCGTCGTTGAACATTAAACGTGCTATAATTACATAATACGGTTCAATGAACTATAAAACCAACTTTGATCAACAGTTGAAAAGACTTTCAACTAAAAACTAAAGATCTGTATAAATGTATGAATAAAATTTGTAAGACTTGAAAATACAATGAATGAATGGGCTGGATGAGATAGTGAATAAATGAATGAATGAAAGATCTGTATAATTGTTTGAATGAAATCTTGTACTGAGAAACTTGAAGATACAATGAATGGACGGGAAGAGCTTATACATAAATGAATGAATGGAAGGGCTAGAAAATAAATGAATAAATGAAATCTGTTATGAATAAATGAGATACTTAATGTAAAATACAACGGAAAAGAAAACCCAAAATTAGTTTAACTTGAATCTATAATTAATCGTCGTTCCTATTAATCAAAGAACTTTCAAGAAACTATACGTTTTAGCATATAGACATAGTTCCACTTCAATGGTTGAATTGATTAAAATATACCCTTGACAATCTATGAACCGAATATTTGTTGTGCGGTACACCATTTTGTTATCAAAACAAATATTCTTACATGTTTTCTTTGCTAACTTTGAAAAAATTAACCATTTTAAAGAAAGCTGTATTCGATTGTTCATTTCGTTACATAGTTTCCCACTGAAATATTGTTGAATTTACTATAAAGAACACTACTTGACTAACTATTAACCGAAACTGTGTTGCTGAGCCAAACCAATTTTTTTATCAAAACAACTAAATGTTTTCTTTGCTCAATTTGAAAAAAATGTTGGATTTTTAAGAAAGTCACTTTGAAACTAAATCAACAAACGATTTCCTAATCAAAAAAGTAATGCGAGCTGCAGTCGTTTGCTGAATTAGTCTGAAAGAGTTCCATTCCAAATATTAAATTTATTCCAATGACCACTCGACAAACTATGAACCGTATCTGTGTTATTGAGGCACACCAATTTGTTATCAAAGCAAATAGAAATGTATTTCAACTGATAATATTTTACTATTGTCCTTTCTTTTAGGACAACTTTTGTGAAAACTGGTGTATATCTATATAAGCTATGAGAGTTTTAAGAGAAGAGATAGGATGTTTCAGAACTATAATACATTGACTTGATTGCTATAACTTTCCCGGAGGGTCTCGGAGTAAAAGTATCGGGTACGCTGGTCGTAAAAAGATAGCGATTTAGTATCTCTTAGGGTAAAAGGGTTTGTTGGTATAAGCTATTAACCCATGAAAACAGAACGTCAAGATTTTTTTTAGCAAGGGTGCAGACAAGTACAAGAATGAATGATGGCAGAGGATAAACTTACAGCATGACAAAAATCAATATAGTAAAAAATGTTTTATGTTTGTATAGTGAGAGAGTGAATTCAAAATACGACCACATCAGCAAAGCTGTAAAAATACAACGTCTATAAATAAACATTATTATTATTTTATAATAAAGACAAGAGTTTTCAACCTGAAAGGTTTATTTTGTACATACATGTTTCGGCGCACTTACGCAATCATCAGTGCTTACAAACTACGAATAATTACAGAAGCTTAAATAGTACAAAGTGCACGTGTAAATTAAATGTGTTTAATAAACAACTTTCAAAAATAATGAGAGTTTGGCATGTGCTACTTGTCTATTGAGCACGGGGTTATTATTATTATTATTATGATAAAGAAAGTAGAAAAGATTTTTCACAACTTATAATTGAATTTGATTGCTTAAACTTTCCCTGGGAGAGCCGGGGTAAAAGTATCGCCGGTACGCTTGTCGTATCTCGTACGTAGTCGTAAAAAATCAGCGATTGGTATTTTTTAGGGTACTTAGAATGGAAATATAGAATCTTTTACAGTTCTTGGTATCATCTAGAGTATCAACAAAAGAAAAGTTCATCGCTATATCGCAAAGTCCATTTGTCCGTTTTATGTTTTTATGTGACATCTGTTAGGGGAAAACTAGAAAATCGTCCATGTACCCATTTTAATGGGCCTATGGTATCATTTAGGGGTGTTTTTGAAAGTTTCCAACGCGCATATCCGATACTTTTTGGTTTTCATATCATTCATGTATCATATGGAAATGAGACTGATACGGTGTATTGCAATGACCCGGAAAAAATGATCAATATGTAGGCGTCCCTATTCATCATAAAACGCCGACATCTTCTTAACCACCAAGTGACTTATCGAACTAACAAACCAAATCTTTGTTGATGAATCAAATAAGTCTGTTTTTAGAATCATCCCATTTCCTACCGATGCAGAACCAGCGGACGTGCGAGAGTATGAATCACCCACTGACGCTAACCAGTTGGGAGTCATAACTTAAAGTCAATCATCGAGCTACAATGATAACAATCGCTTTGAAAGCAATGAGCTACAATAATAACAATCGCTTTGAAAGTGGTTAGAATAGCCGAGAAATTGTTGAAAAGAATATGCTTCATTCCAATATTAAATACTCAATATAGCCAGTTGTTCTTTAATTCCTCTCAATAAAAAAAACTATTACATTGAAGGGACGTGTGGTTCTGTGGTATTGCAGCATTGGACAAATAATGTTCAAAATTCATCGTTTCACGATTATTGAGGGCGGTAGTCACTGATAGTACTAGTTTGGAGGAATCCAGTAGTTTTCAGTAGAAATGCCGCAATGCGGTATTCACGTAAACACACCAATAATTGTTTTCAAAACCGTTTCGAAATTTTTCCCAACCCACGCAAAAGCGAACGTTCCTGAGAACGGATTTGTGTTTTTCTGTAAAACGTGTTATGGGATTAAATCAAGCAAGGCCTAGGTAACGATTCACATATCAGTATGGTTTCGGTGGAAATCTTGAAGAAGTGGCCATTGTATGTTTGCTGCTGAAATATCTATTTTAGAGTACAAACACTAAAAGTGTGCAACATAAATACCACTAAATACTGCTAAATTATGCAAATTCTTTTGTTCTCTATTGTTTAATCAACACTATTTAGTGGTAAATAGTACAAAGTATTGCACACTTTTAGTGTTTGTACTCTAGCAATACTTGGTATTTAAAGTTAGGCTCTTAACAAAGGCTTAGTGAGTTGTCGCCTATGTAATGTAGTACCCATTTAATATATTTACAAACCTAATTAATCTTTGAACTAGAAATCAATAATACACAAAAATGATAAAAATAAACAAAACTAGCTAATTGCCAAATAAGTACAAAAAGTGCAGAAAGTTTGTTTGTTGTGAATCGTGTTCGTGTTGGAATGTGCGTCGAATGTTGTTGACGTAGTTGAACAATAAAAGTGCTATAATCACATAGTACGGTTCAATGAACTATAAAACCAACATTGATCAACAGTTGAAAAGACTTTTAACGAAACATTAAAGATATGTAATACAATATTAATGAATAAATACCTAATGTAGGAACAATACATTAATAAAACTGCAACAAAAAAGAAAAGCAAAAACGTTTTGTCGCGGTTTAAAATCAACAAACTGTGAAATGTGAAACTATTAGTTAAAGATCAATAAGTGGGAAGAGGAAAAGTTCACTGAAGTGGAATTTTCGCTAATGGAATTTTTAATTATTTCTAAAAATAAAATACCTGAGTTTCAATTGAAAATATGCTAATTAGATCATATAAATATAGGTGCAGATCTGCATCAACCTGCATCTAAGCTGAAGGTCGAAGAGACGACAACATGAAGCTTTATCTGATTGCAGCACTTTTTCTTGCTACCTTGGTGGTAGTGCCATGTTTGGCAGAAGAAGAATTAAAGAACGCAGCACCTGCAAATGGTAAGGAAAACAAAAGAGTTTAGGGCTGAATTTTTTTTCTAGAGGTATTTTTAAAGTCAGTTTTAAGTTATAATCTTGTGCAATGTATCTTGCTGAATCACGACGACGCCCATTTGCAGTCACTTTTCAGCAGTATTCTTCAGGATTTAACTCGTTCTTGTTCTTGAATTTGTGCTTGTATTTGCTTGTTTTTCTTTTCGTTGTTCTTGTTCTTGTTCTTGCTCTTGTTAGATTTTTTATATTGTATAAAATTTGTAACAATATGTCACGATGTTTCAGTTGCTGAAGTGCCAGAAGACAAGCCTGTTGAAATGGGAGGTGAGTGTTAAACTTACAGCTCAAGCTACTTATTTCGTACAGCCTGAGTTCACTTCAAATGCCTTTAGTTCATCCTTTATAACACCATCTGGAAGTTATATATAATTTACTAGATTATTTAATACATTGTTAGCATGAAGCTTAAATGTTGATTCCATATATATAATAATTGCATACATAAAGTGAATGAATAAAGTAAATACTTAAAGTGGAGATTAAAACTACTGCAAGTGACACGTGACTCCTTTTTATTTGGTTTCAGCAGTTTAAATTTAAATTTTTAATTCTATAATGAGTAACTTGGAACATGCATTGAATAACAATTATGAAATCCATTTTCACGAATTAATACTTATAACGTAGGTGGAGGTGGTGCAACTGGTGATGAGGAGCAGAAAGATGAGGAGCAGAAAGATGAGGAGCAGAAAGATGGTGGTGGAGGTGCAACTGGCGATGAGGAGCAGAAAGATGAGGAACAGAGCAATGAAGGTACCATAAATTATATTATTAAAATACGAGGGAATTAAATCAAAAACACAACACAAGTTAACAACATCTTCAAAGACAAACTGAAACAAAGATCTAATGATGTTAGCTGTATGAACTATGTCTATTTTAAAGTTGTTTTTATTACATATTAATTGACCTTAAGCCGAATTGTTAGCGCGCTTCGCTTCAGCCGTTTTCGTATTGACCGACATTTTCACAAGTCTTGTTTTTGCTAATATAAAGCCAGAGTGGTTTGCTCCATAGATTCTCGTAATTTTTGTACCCAAAGCCCAGTTCAGGCGTTGCATAATTGCTTTTGAGTTCGAGAATTGATAGAATTTAACATACATCGTCTTCTGACAAAGACAAACTTGAATTACGATTCTGTCCAATGAAATTAAGTAATGTTATTACTTTCAACCACAAAAAAACAGCAGCAGCAAAACCAAATTGTTCAACAAATTTGAACTAATTAAAAAGACACGTTTTTTATTCATGACTAATAATATTTTAATATAATATTTTTTAATATATTTATTTTCCGTTTAGAAGAAAAAGAGGAAGCTGAGCCAGCTGATGAACCTGTCCCCGAAGGTAGGTTCTCATTTGGTTGATTTATACCAGTGGCATACCGTGGAATATCCCATGAATTTTAGTATAGGCTTGTTCGTGTGTATACAAAGAAAATCCGAGCGACATGCATTTGTGGGACACAGTATGCAACGAGAAACTATTGTATAACCATTTTATCCAACACCATAGAAAATAAGTATGGGAAATAAAATGGGAAGAAAGAGTGGAATGCAGACAGATATAATACAACCATTACGGCTTTCCTGCTTTTTGATTGGCTGTATTTCCTATGGTGTGGGATACATTCATATATGCCTTTTTGGTGATCAATTTTATTTTATTCATTCATTCAATAATTCATCCATCCATCAATTCATTAATCTATTCATTACTGATCCATTTTTTCACTAACTGGTAATTAATTCAATTTTTCAGAGTTTAAAGACGAGGTTGAGCAAGTCAAGCGACGTGTCACTCAATTGAGCCATCCCAGCTGTTTGATCCTCAAGAGATATGGTTACTGTAGAGTCAACTACATTGCAAGATTCTGTGTTAGACAATGCGGTAAGTTTTTCTATACAGCTATTTCAAAAAACGTAGAATACTGAATAGCGGATTGCAAGACCGAAATGCATTTTGGGTCAAGACATGTAATATTGTTTAAAGTAAAATACATAATAATAATTATTTTATTCTTAGTGCATTCCATGCATTCAAAACAAGTTATGGTGTGTAAATATCGCCTTTATACGTATTTTTGATTCCAAATTAATGAGACCCACAATGCCGTTCGGTCTTGGATTGCACTATTCAGTATTCAACGTTTTTTGAAATAACTGTATATTAATAATATAATTGATAAAAACAACTGTAATTACAATAATTCCCCATTCAAATGTAAGTGTACTATAAGTATAAATGTGTATTGGGTAATCTACAACAAACTCCCTGCTTATACACCTATTTCAATTAACGTTGTCCATCTGGAATGATCGATCTGAGACCGATAGGAATTGTGGGAGCTCGTTAAACTGCAAATACACTACATTTTGTATTATAATCACGCTTGAATATTAATGTTTACTTCTGAAATACTATTATCCATAATTCAGCACCATTCAAGTGTGATTAAAACAACACATTTGGAATTTATTGAACTCCCACAATTCCTATCGGTCTCAGATCAACCATTCCAGATGGACAACGTTAATTGAAATAGGTGTATCACTAGAATTCACAAGTTGTATAGTTATTAGAAGGTTTGAGAGGGGAGGGACTACTCCATTATATTGGCTTTGGATTTTTTGCCATATCGCACACAAAACATTGACTGAAAGATATTTTATCAAATAGAATGACATTTTGAAACCGTAAACTTCTTGGTGAGATCTGCTCAAAATAGGCATAAAATACACAGCCCCTAATATGTGAGACATTTCCCCTTTTACATGGAGGGTAGTAAGTTGTATTTCAATAAATAATATATTGTATTTCTGCGTGAAAATAGCCTGATTCTCAGTTTTTCCTGTTTTAAAATAGCTCATTTGTCTCTGATTTTCCTTCTGATTTGCCAAATCAAGAGAAACCATTGTTTCGTCATGATGACGTCAAAACTGTGTTCTGTTTACTTAGAAAGCACAGCGCTCGACCAATCACAACGCGCGTATTATCTCAAATATATAATAATATGAATTACATCACTAGCTGAATTTTGCATATCTTTTAATTTGTGTATATTTATCCAACTGATCATCATTAAGTTTGATCGATTTAGATTAGAATCCCATATCACATTAGAAACTCGCGCGCTGATTGGCTGAAACGCAAACCGGATGAGAGGGTATTCAGAGTGATATTCAACGCTCAGAAAGCTGAATACCACGATATATAGGGATCCCGCTCGATAAATTTTTGGTAAATGTAGGTTTTCTCATTATTTTCCGTGCATGAAAAAGATAAATCAACCAAGCAAGTAGTATAGAGGCAAATGATTAACTTGCTAATAGACGAATTTTGCATTAAAAAAGAAGAAATCTTTTTCCTGCGACTATAGCTCGGCATGAAAAGCGATCATTTTCTTTCGCTTCGCTTACTTAGTTTTTAGTCGCTATTTTTCACGACTTGAACGGCAATTTTTCAATCAAAGACAACATTTTTAATCATCAAATTACTTTTCTAGAGTTGTGGAACACCAACTAAACAGCCAGACAATTTCAAAACGGGTATTAATGAGCTTTATTTTCAATTTCACGGGTAGTTTGCAAACTTAAACCTAAAGTTTACACTAAATTAAAATACAAACATAAGCCAGAAAAAAACTTATAGCTAATTGTTTGTGATTCAAAACTCTAAGCTTTGAAAATATTTATTGCAGTCCTAGTTTCAGTGTAAAAGTTTGAGAATTTACTCATCTTCGGCGTTTTTGATTGAAATGAAGCAAACACTTTACTAAAAAAAGATTTGTAATGTTTTAGCCTTTTCTTCAAAACTTAGTTTTAACTGAAATCGTTTAAAAGAAAAAAAACATACCTAATCATGCATGATTTGTAGCCAACAGTCGGCCTTTTGTTATCGGTTTAACTTTCATGAGACAACATCTTCAGTTTGTTTTTTCCTTCGTCGTCGCATTGTAGCTGAATCCATTGCCAATCCATTCCGAATTTCAAGTGTCAAGTCCTTACTTCTTCATTGATAGCTTTAGTAGAGAACTCTGTTTAGATTTGTATATATGTGCTTCCTAACAGACTTGAATTGATCATCGAAAAACAAGTAATTTTATCACCACAAGGTTGATTGAAATGATGGTACGTTTCACTCATTCGTCGTTCAGCAGATTTCTTTTCGCTTTCTCATTGGCTAAGCGCACGCTGAGCTACAAAATGGCTTTTTAGTCGCGCGTAATAAAATTTACTTTTGTTAAAAAAAACTTCACATTACAATAAAAACCATGTCGGTATGGGATTCAAGGAAAATTCATTGTCCGACTCGGGAATTCCACTCGTCGGCCAATGAATTTACCTATAGAATCGTATTTTGATGTGTTTGTTTGTTTGTTTCTCTAGGTTGTCTTGACAAGCTTTCGCGTGCAAGCTGCTATAAAGTGAGAAACGTATTCAAGCAATGTCGTCACCACATTGGTCGCGTCTATTGCAAAAAAACGTGTGGCCACTGTCGCCATATACGTAAGTTAATAGCATGATATTATAGACAGACAGAGTGAAAGAGACAGACAGACAGACATAAACAAATATACAACTGTATATTACTTAATATCTACAAATTAAGAAAAATATGTAAATTATAAAGGATAATAAATTTGTCCGCGGAGAACGAATTTTATCTTCGAGTGTTGAATAACAATGACTTCTTTTACACTTTACTTGATTTTTTTACAGAATGAAAATGTATTATATAGATATAAATGAGTGTTGGAAACTTAGAAAAACCTAAAGTTATCGGCTAAGCTCCCCTTAGTTTATATAGATGCCTGAAATTATATTAAATATGTACAGTTACTTAGATATTTACAATTATTATATTATATTATATCATTGAAAAGATCTTTCACAAGTGAGTGTAGCGGTTATTTACTAAATCAATTATTTCATCAATTAATTAATGAAGCAATAAATGAACGAATGAATAAATAATTATGTAATTTGTTAATTAAATCTGATTTAACCAGAACGTGGGTGCCTTTCGCACCTATCGAGGGTTGAAAGCGAAGGCAGACAAAGATATAGAAACTTTCATAGAGAGTTGCAGCGGTAATGATACTAATGATGGTATCCAATAAAAACGGTAATGAGATTTATAGCATTAGTATAACAGGTTCTAATTTATACCCCTATTGTCCTTTAGTGCCTGCCCAATGCCGTCGTCACAGGGTTATCAATGACATAACTCGTCGCCAAACTCGTCACCGAGGAAACAAGCTTCTTTGTGACAACAAGATCACTGTTGGATGGTACCGTTTTGTTGGAAATACTGGAACTTACATCCCAAACAGGTAGGTTATCGCCAATATTAAACTAACAAGGTTTTTATCAACATATCGTTATCTTCATTCTATTACTCGATGGACGTAGCACTATTTCTCTCACTAAGCATCATAATATTAAAAAAAAACTATTTAGTAACTTGTAATGGTGGTCCTGATATGCTATCAATATACTTTTTCTATAATTTTTTAAATGACATGCACTTAAGTCAGTCCTAATACCTTAATGACATTAGAACAACCATTTTTATTTATTAGTCTATGATTCATTTGTGCGTTTCTGTTTATTTTACATTTGTTTATTTTATTGATTTGTTTGTGCTTCTTAGATGCGTGCCTTCAAACCGTTGTGGTACCCACGCACCAGGATGGGTTGTTGGTAACTACCCAAGAGTTAGAGGACAAAACATTAGAAGACAAGTTTGCTTTAAATGGAAGAACAATTGTTGTTATAATTCCAAATGGTGGAGGGTCTACATCAATATCACTAACTGTGGAAGTTACTATGTCTTTTACCTCACGAGACCACGTGCTTGCTACTACCGTTACTGTGGCAACAGATAAACACCACAATAGGTAAGTCAAATGTCTTGGTCTAGGTTTATAACAAGGTATTGGTATAGGTCTAAAGGAAAACACTGTCGAAAATCTAAGAAAAAATTGTTTGACACGCAATATTAATCATAGCAAATCATTATGTTCGTATGTGTCATACTATATCTTTACTTCATTTAACAAAAGAACCATCCATATAATTTCATATTCATATGTTATAATTATTTTTTCCCCAGGACTGTTTACAGTTGGTACCCCATGACTTTGACAATGATTTGGAAATGGATTTCGATAACGAAAAACAATACGAATTTAGGATAAATATATAATGATAGAAGATTTCAAAACTTAAAGCAGCATAGAATAAATAATGGAGAGAGAGAGAAAGAGAAGAAGCTTGGAAAGGTTGGAAATATAATTGATGGAATCTTTAGTATTTGTAATGGCTTAAATTAGAATAAAGTACTTTTAATCATTCAAATATTGTGTCTGCTTTTTATTGCAATGCTGTAAAACTTAATTGTCGCTTGTCAATGACCCTGAACCGTGAACAATAATTTGTATTAAATATTGATCATAACAAATCCACAGTGAATGATTCACTTTTGTGCCGTTAGCACTATTAAATTAGTCCGAAAACTTGGATTTTTTCAATATCTGTTTACGGATTTTTCGCGCGTTAGACTAAAACTTTGGTAAATTAAAGTGCGTCCCATATTATAATTTTTGACCTAAATTGAAAACATTCCTTCAGCTTTCATCTTGTCGTGATCATCGATTACATCTTGCCAACAGTCTAAAGATTGATTTTTTTTAGAAAAAAAAACATAGGGTGTAGCTGGTGTACAAGAGACTCAATCACTTGCCTAATGTTGTAAAGTCTGATGTCATTTTAATTTTTCCTGATCACTCAACTAAGAAAAAAGAACAATGAAAATACAATAAAACTAATATTTAGAATAAATCAATAAAACAGTCCAAGCGGTACAATTCAATCTGAAATAAACAATTAAATCACGGAAAATGTTAAACGTATTACTTAAATCCAGCAAAACATCCATTTCTTATTTCTTATTTGAGTGATCAGGAAAAAATAAAATGACAACAGACTTTACAACATTAGGCAAGTGGTTGAGTCTCTTGTACACCAGCTCTGTTTTGCTCCCATTAATTTGATCTTTAGACTGTTGGCAAGATAACAATAATGTTCATGAGCAAAATTACGAAAAACTTAGTCAATATTATTATCGAATATAAACGCAAACTTTGGCTGAGAAGATCTGCTGTCTGAAATTTAAAAAAATGATCGAAGTTGACATCAAAACGTTTTTGCACGCGATATTCTCAGGAAGTGCGACGTAACACAGTGTTTTTCATCAATTGCAAAATCGTTTTTAAGTTGAATAAGGTGGAGGCAAGGAGTCGTTGCTGTGGACAAATTCCTTGATTACCCATAAGTCTTTGCATTCGTAAGCAATGAATGATGTTTGTAAATGATGAAATGTAAGTTTTGAGAAATCCCAACCTTCCAGCAGCATGTTGAACCGAATTTCAATGAATTCGCACAAGGAAATATTAAACAATCACTTTTCAATTAATCTATTTGCATTGTAGCGACATATATTACCTGTACCAGAATGCTTTGCCTACTTTCTTTTGTTACATAATTAGTATTGATTGTTCTAGTTTTCTCATGAAGGAAGAAAATTCTGAATAAGGAAGAAAATTAGTAAAGCACACTTGCATCATGCAAATGGCCTATTAGAATTAAACGGAGCATTGATGGAGAGAAGGGGAAAAGAGCGCACTGTCGACTGTTTTAGAGATAAGCTTTTAGCTGAAGAAACTGAATATTTGTGTTTTTCCTTTTAACCACTACTACTACTAATAAAAACAAAAATAATAATAAAAAATTTAAGCTAGAGTCTTGATATGCTTTTATACAAAGGGATCATGTAAACATAAAAGTTTCTGAAAGAATTAATTCGATGAATTTAATTTCTAATTGGTCTTGGTTAATAGTTTAGTGCAGTTTTAAATTGACAATAGAAACGTGAGTATGTTTTGAATCAGGTATAGGTCATATAAAGGGAGGACAGCAGCCTACATTTGAGGCAAAGGTTATATCATCGCCCTTTCGATAGAACTACAAGCTCCTTTCCACAACGTCAGTATTTGCGCGTTTCCTGCGCGTTGATTGGTTGGTCTCATGTCAAGACGATCTTGAGAAGATTCCTTTGTGCTCCTTTCGAGACAAATACAGATATTTTGAAAAAGGTTAATGGCGAAGTTTTTGGTGCTTGTTGCATGTTGAGATATGTTCTATTCATATGTAAATTTAACAAATTGCACATGGTTTGAGTTGTCTGTCCTCTTATTGACACACTCTTGACGTCATAAAATGTTTAAAACTCAAGTGGAACTACGAGCGTAGCGAGTTGTTTAAATATAAGACAACGAAAAATGCATGTGCAATTTGTTTTTGTTTTACAACGCAAACCAAAATAAATATAGAATAAGTAAAATGTACATTGAATGACAAACAATGACGAATTTGTCACTCATCGAATTCGAGCTACAAAATTTACCAAATGATCTTTTTTAAGCCAAAAAAAAAGAAATAAGCCATTTTTCATGAAAAAATGCAGTTTACTGTTTAGCATTTGAAAGCTGAATGAAGTTAGAAAAGTACAAGGACATCAAACATAGCCGATTAGCAGGGTTCAGGTTTCACCCTTTCAAAAAAATCGCAAAATAATACATAAAACTGACCATATAGATGAATACACAACAATTGATATGTCTAACCTTTGTACAGTATTCTAAGGTTTTTAAATACGTCCTGAAATAAAGTAGGGGCTGGAAGTAGTGGGTAAACCTGTCGGGAACTTTTCAAAAAAAACCCTAAAAGTCACCGGAATTCCTTAGGGCGATGCACGGATGATTCTACCTCCCAAGAGCTGCCACATGAAAAAAACCGGAAAAGCGCGGATTCAGTATACGAAAAGGCGATAGGCTCTTCCTTTTCAAAGCCTTACAAAAGAACAAGAAATGTTGAAATTCTACATTATAAATTCTATATATACAAATATAATATATTGCTGATATTTTCCCATAAAAACAGGCATACCCGATATTTTTACCCATGAGTCATCTCAAACCCTCACCAACCTCTTGCCCCAACGCCGCAAGGCGAAGCTACCAGCAACAAGTTGCAACAAGTTGTCGCCTAGTGTGTACTCATTAAGACCAGTGTTTTCACTGCGACATAAAGCGTCACAAAATGTGGGTCCCAGGAAAGCTTTCGTGCAGAGTCATCATAAAACAGCCATTTACTACTGATCCCTTATTAGCTATTGGACAAACGATATGTTAATAAAAACCCAGACATCAACACTGATGACAGTTATGACAGACACCGAGGGATTATTTACAATGTTAACTGTCAAAACCTTTGATGTATATCCCGGCCAAGGGATAAGAAAACAAACCAGTCATACTGTTAACTGTCAAAACCTTGGGTGTATATCCCAAGGGATAAGAAAACAAACAAACTATCGCATTCACAGAGAAACTTGCCTTTATGTAAACGACCCCTTAGATTGCCACAGGTCAACTCCCCTCCCCATCCCCTTTGCAAAAGTATGATTATAAGCACGTGTATTTGAGAAACGTTGCAAAAAATTTGGCAGGCAGATAAAAATAAATGTTCTATAGTAAATCCCCTTTAAGTAGATCTCTAAGCATGTTAAAACCGATCGGCTCTCTGTTGAATGACAATCTCTATATAAAAACATGGTTAAATTTAACATAGACACGTGGCTTTAGTGGTTCCTTTCTTGTTACAGGGCATTCATTTCTTATATCCTCTTTTTTATGATTTTCAGGTAACATTCCGTAGTTATTTCTCCCATCTATCTGTCTATTTTAAGCTGTTTCTTTCTACAACCCGACTCATTCTTGTCTGCTTCAAAAGGTGTTTCCAAAATTAAATGGAAGGACTGATACCACTCGTTGTATTCATTTAGAAATAGCTGTTTCATAAACATCAGAGAGGAGGCAGTTTGATATACAAGTGAAATCAATAGAATATATCGCATGATTTTAGTTTAGTTTAGTTTAAACGTCGCAACTCACATGTGCCGAATCTAATGCAAATGAATTTATATAAAAGGTTTGGCTCATTTGCATTAGATTCGGTACATATGAGATGAGACGTTTGAACTAGACCTTAGTACTCGGCGGAAGCCAGAGACGCACGATTTGGACAGCATGAAAAAGTTGCAAATCCGGTTAGTTAAGTACGTCTTGAACAAATCTTGGAATGAGGAATGGATTTTAAGTGTTTGTAATACATTTTTCGAGAGAGAGTTTTTGAATAGTGGTGGACTTTAAACCCACTTCAAAGGATGCCCATGGTTTGAACCTGTTTTTTTTTTCTTAAACGTTGGTTAGAGAACGGCGACCAGGTTAAGAGTTAAGTATTTGCGTGGGAAAAGTGTTCGAGTACCGGAGATTAACACTTTATTCATGATCAAGATCATGATCAAGAACAATCAGTTTAAATATCCAGGATTACGCACCCAAGGGGGAAGGGAAAGACACTTATTGAAAATAGCCAAGTAAGCGGTCAAGGTCGATGGCAATAATTTATTTCAAAGATGTGTTTATTATTGTATATAGATTTAGGGGCAGGTCGCTGTTTATCTACAAACATTGTCAATAAGTGTTGGCACGATGACATTTTAGACACTTTTAGGGGTGGTCTATCATTCTTTCATTTATGAGTGTATCTACCTCTACCCCCTCCCCCAAAACAATGTTGCTATTTTTACGAGAGAATACAAGTGTTGGAGGTGTTACCCTCGATGGACAAGGTTCCTTTACACCTCTAGCAATATTGTCAGGGGAAGGGGTAATTGAAAATAATGAACAGCAAAAGATTGACAATCGTGCGAACACTTTTGTCAATGATTGTAGGAGGGGGGAGGGGGTAGATTGTTGGAAGTCAATTTCAGAAGCATCACTGTTTTGGAAATCAAAGAAAGTCACATGGAGTTAACTTTCAAATTAAAAAAAATAAATCACCAAATATATATATATAATTCTCACACTCATGAATAATATATTATCTGCTCCTCCAATCAGAACTCAGCCCCATGGTCACATGCATGTGCATCATACCCAGCACCAGATGAAACTCCAGGTGTTTTCATATAAAGAAACAATTTTTATAATTCCTTGCACATGTATTACCCTCCCATAGTAAACACTAGTAAACATCAGGGGGTCAGTTGTACGAATAAAGTTATCCACTGGGTAAAAGTTATCCAGTCTATAAAAATTTTATAGGTTATATAATTTAATCCGTTTGATAGGAATTTATCCGGTGCGTGATAGCGTTATTCAGGCTTCGTACAACCGGCCTCAGACTTACAATTAATTTAAAAAAAGTAGATTTTTGGCGAAATATATTTTGAGTAACATTATACTACTGAGTCATCCGATGAAAGGTTTGCAATAAATACACGTTTACTTGTCATCAAGTTCACGGAGGTAAGTAAAGCTAGATAAATGATGGATAGACAAATCCCCCCCCCCCCCCCCCGGGGGGAATAGTACTCGAACCGTTTTGCCGCAGATGGTAAGGTATAAGTCACGTGCACCGCTAAACCGGCGAACTTCGACTAAACTGAACAAATCCGCATATTAGAGGTGGGTCGCACAAGAGACATTTCCAGGACAAATTTGTTTGGATGAGCAATAATCAGCGCCAAGTTGTCTTGAAAATTTGTTCGGACATTTCAAAAAGATGTTTCTAGCTAGGGCGACCCGGCTCTTACCGCAAATAAAACGGGACATACAATAAACCTCAACAACTCCTTCAAACAGGAAATCCTGTACATAATCACTGAATATGATCATATGATCATAAAAACAGCAAGAACAATTGTCCTAACTTTTGTAATTTAGTGCGAAAGGAATTAATTAAAAGACAACAGAAGTTCACTCAAGCTGAACTCTTACTTTCTATAATTACTATTCCTATCATCATATTCCATATTGTTATTATAATCATTTACATCCCCTAATTATTTACTTTATTTTCCATGTTTATTGTAAGAGCATTGAGATTATATGTGGTGCGCTAAGAATTAAAGTATTATACTTAAATTATTATTTGCAAATGTTCTTTTTTCATGCGACAGCATTTTTGCATTAACGTACATCTAAAAATTAGATTTTAATGGAAACAACGTTTGTTTAATTATCTATTGGTTCGTTTTACTGCAATTAGTCTAGTTTGTCGGTGTCAGGACACACATGGTGTTGCCGTTAGTATGGGGTCCGTCTACGCTTGTGGCCTTTTTCCTTTGTTTTTACATGGACTTTATCTTTCAATCCTGTCTAATGGTTGCTCAGTTATCGTTGGTTTATTTGCATTATATCTAACCTTGGCACTAACGAGAGTGTAGACCTTTATAAAATTCATGAATAATTAATTTAATGATAATTTTACAAAAGAAATGACGTCCGGGACGAGTTCTGTAAATATCACACATATTTCGTCCTAATTTGCATGTTTCAACTTGAATTTTCTCTGCTAGATTTACTTTTATCTTGACAATTTTAGTAAAATATGAAAATAACTGACGTTGTACTTTTATAAGTACTTGGACTCGCCGTTGTATAATGCATGCAGATTGGCCGCTCATATTGTATATACACCTAATCCAAAAAACGTTGTCGGGTCCGCCGCACAGTCCTCGCGCCAAGACCGTGAAGGAAAACACAGTGAATATTTTGATGAGAGTGATAAAACAAGAAAATAAAAGTAGACAAAACACTATTTCGTTGAAAAAAGTACCACACTAGCTAGAGTGTGAACATGCAAATAAATTAATTACTGGTTAGATGTAACCAATATCTTTCACAGTCTTGGCGTGAGGACTGTGCGGCGGACCAGACAACGTTTTTTGGATTAGGTGTATATTACATTTCGTGCACCGTGCACCGTGCTAGAACATTTCTCCCTTAAGTTCCTTCCGTTATATTAAGTACTGTATTGCGTCAGGCGTTTTTAATATTATTTTTTCTAAGCCACACGACAAGCAGCAATCCGATGCTTGTGGCTATCACCAACAAAGGTCATTTACTAGGCTTGATTTACAAAAGGCTAGGGTTATGTCATCAAAGCACTCGAAGAAAAGACTTGGGTATCACATAAAGAGTATGTGATTTGACGCACGAGTCGGATCTTGCAACACACATAAGAAAGCGATAGCGTCGCCCTGTCCATTAACCATGACCAGCACCATGACTAGCCGAATGTGCCCTCACTTAACAGCATTTGTAATGCTTATGGTGGCGTTGGGTATGTCTTCGAAAATATCCGATGAAGTACGACGAGGAAAGCTTCTTGGTACTATCACAAGATTTACGCATCTCTTTGCTTTTGGGACATGGATGGGAGTACAGTTCTGGGCCACGTTTATCGCTGGTAAGATGGGATTTACTTATTTAGCCGTCATATTCCGATTAGGTTTATAGTATGACCCCTTTTAGCTAAATAGAAGGTTATAGTGATGTCCTATTTCAGTTCCGTTGAAGATAAGAATTATCACGTGTAGATCTTCTGCAAATTCTTATATAATCTGATAATGGCTCCTCCGTCACTGAGGTAACCTTATATCAAGGCCCGTTTACAATCACAGTTTTGTCGTGCGATACAATAGGAAAAACTTTATCGCAACCCAATAGGGGCACAGGGAAACCAAGCTTGATATTTGCAACGTTTTGGTAATGTTTTATAATAATATAATATTGATAATGTTTAATAAGGAAACCAACTCGCAAAGGCGATTTTCAAAAGGGCCTTCTAAGTGCAGCCTAATCTCGGCGAATTGCATCAAATTTCGAGCATGTTCGAATTATAACTAGCTGCGAGAAAGCTGCTCCCGGGGGGGGGGGGGGGGGGGGGTACTCCCTTTGTCCAAGTGGTAGGGGTGATCGGCGGAGATTTTGAAAAGGTACGCACAGATACAAATAAAGCAGAGTAAAAACGACCTTTACAACTGATTTTTGAGCCAAAACTCTAAATGGACCCTAAAAGGTACGCACAGGAAATATTTTAACCCTAAAAGGTACGCCGATCACCCCTACCACTTGGATAAAGGGAGACCCCCCCCCGGGAAGCCGCTAAATCGCCATAAAAATGATGACCGTTCATAAGCGGGCTCTAGGGATGCTGTAAATTATCCGCTAGAAAATTATTGCTAGTGTAAACGAGCTTTTAGTTTGAAGTGATTTTGTCAAGACCTTTTTAAAGTCTCATACCAATGATGATAAGATATATATAGACTTTGTTCAGTAAGGCGGCGCGTGCCGGCAGTATACAACATTTGTACATGAGTTCGATTCCTACCGGCTTCTTCGTATTATCCGATTATCCGATCATAAGTTATCCAAATAAGGATCCATTGACTCGATATCCGTTAAATATGTCTAGAACTCTCTAGAATCATCTAGAAGTCTGGTCTGATAGAGGTCAAATTCCTACCGGCTTCTTCGTATTATCCGATTATCCGATCATAAGTTATCCAAATAAGGATCCATTGACTCGATATCCGTTAAATATGTCTAGAACTCTCTAGAATCATCTAGAAGTCTGGTCTGATAGAGGTCAAATTCCTACCGGCTTCTTCGTATATATTATCCGATTATCCGATCATAAGTTATCCAAATAAGGATCCATTGACTCGATATCCGTTAAATATGTCTAGAACTCTCTAGAATCATCTAGAAGTCTGGTCTGATAGAGGTCAATTGACACTTGTTTAAGAAGAAGGATTATCGCTAAAGTAAATTAAACAAAGAAAACAAAATGGCGGCGAGTTTTGCCGAACTGAATGTGAACGAAAACAGAGAAATAGAAACTAGAAAATAAAACTCCTAAAATACAGAAAAGCAACAAATGATTTTGTGGTTAGTTTGTATGGTACGATTTTATATTTAAGTTTCAAGAATTATCATTACAGATTTTTAACACGTGCACTTCGGTTTGCAGGGTTTTTTTCTGCTGGTTAGTCTACTCTATTTTTTTAAACTTGAAAATAGTTAAGATTCTTTATTTGCAGTTGATGTGGATATAATAAAACAATTATCTCACTCAATCTAGTCGTACAAGGCTAATAAAGGACTGGATCGACACGGCCTCATCGGCTATGAGCTCATCTACCACTCGATTTCGTGGAATAATTTGTAAATACTTTTCAAAAGGGTCTCCGCCTTTTTCAATTCATCCTTAGAAATTGACACAGCTGAACTTTTCAAAAGGCCACTTCAATTTGTTCAATAAAGCTTTTCATTTTTTTTTTAACTGGATGAACATTCATTTTAATGTCTTCCTTAGCGATGCACTTTTTGTTTGACCTATGTTAACATGGAATTTAAAAGAAATATTCAGCGGAGGAAAGAGAGCATAAATATACTTAAGCGAACTTAAAAAAATATTTAAAAAAATATTGCGTTCACATGCACGTAGCATTTTCGACTTGTATTCTCTCTTCAACGCGTATCCGGATCGTCGGATTCTGAAACATCCTCGGCTAACTCATCTGAAAAGATTTTGAAACTTTCGTTACCACGGGAAAGACGGGGTTCTGTAGTCGGACGTAAACATATTTGTATTAGTTTTAGAGAGCTATTTATCGTAAACAATATTTGACGTAACGTAAACATCGCAAACGTAAACGTAACTGACATTTTAGCTCTCTGGGGCACATTCCTCTACTTAATGAGGTCCAATACCTCCCCCCGGGATCTTAATCTACTCTCTTTCGTTGTCCCCCCGCCTGTATTAATATTCAAGTTCTCCTGTTATGACCTTTAATTAATCATTGCTTATATTTTCTAGGTGCAACGATGTATTTCAACATCCCAAGACATTGGTTTGGTTATTTACAAAGTTTTCTTTTCCCTAAGTATTTTATGACTGGTGTCTGCCTGTCTGTGATTTCACTAGCCTCGTACTGTCTTATGCATCCTATGGATATATGGGAAGGACGCCATAAGGTGCAGGTAAATTAATCGAACCACAAAAGTTAAACCGGGTTGAGTTCTTAAATATTTAATGTAGTGGTAGTCAGAGTGTGTGTCGGAGTCTCGCCAAAAGTCCCTTACACAATTTTAAAAGATAGCCGTACCTTTGCATCGAAGCAAGACAAACCGTGAGCTTGCAATGATTGAAACTTATGAATAATTGTCCAAGGTGTTGAAAAAGCTCTCTATCACTGCAAGTTAATTGTTCGTTTCGCATGGACGTAAAGGGATGGCTATTTTTTTAAATGGCGCAGAGAACTGTGAAAGGGACCATTAGTAGGACACCTGTGTCTGGTTAGACGTTTGAGACGTTCAAACAACGAAAAAGAACATACAGAAGTTTGATACAAGTTGATTATCCAACAAACGTCCTACCACATCAAAACCCACATCATTAACATCAACATCATCAACAACAACATCAACACCGACATCCGACACCGAGAACAACATCAACTTCAACACCGACAAAGACATCGCAAACAATATCAACAGCGAGAACCGACACCGACAACCACATCAACACCGTACCGACAATTACATTAACAGCAACATCGACATTGAAAACCACAACAACACCGTATAAGCAAAGACATAAACTACCCCATCAACACCTTATATGCAAAGACATTAACTACAACATTGACATTGGCAGCCGCAGTCGAATGTAATTATCAAATGCGCAAGCATTTTTCCTTCAAGTATTCAGTTTAATGCTCAGTGTAAAGCTGTCATTGAACTTGAGAGATATGGCCGCTGGTATAGCACTGCAATGATTGAAGCATTGGACGATTCATAGTTAACATGTGTTTTTTTTCTCACCAGGTTTGTGCCCTAGGAATTTCTTTGATATCCAATATGATAAATTACATATTTTTGGAGCCTAAGACAACTCAACTTATGATAAAAAGGTACGCTTTCGAGAAGGAGCGTGGATATGGCGAAGAAATTGGCCCTATTCCTGATAATGACCTTAAAAACAACGAAGAATACCAACAGATAACCAAGTCATTTGTCTGTGTGCATGGATTTTCTTCTATGCTCAACCTGGTTTCATACACTAGTGGTATACCGCATTTATGGTATTTAGCAAGATTTGTGGAAATGTTATGAACAAAGCCATATAGTTATGAGCAATCTGATACAAGATGCATTTTGTATAAAGTTTTTCACAAACTTTGTAAAATAAGATGTTTCATAGATAAGTATTTATCAGTTTTTTGTTCTAAACGTTGCATCACGTTTTGGTCAGCGGATATCCATAATAATACAGTAGCTAACTTGCCGCCATAGATTACGTCATAACGCGCCTAATAAAGTAACTAGCCTCATGGTTCGAGAGTAGCATTAAACATGCCATAGTTAAGTCAAACGAAACTCAGATCTGATTTTTTGATTTTTGATTTTGATAATAAACCAGTTTCATGTTATCTAGCACCGCTGTAGTATTTGATAAAAGGTGCATTTTCACAGGGATAGCCTCATTTCAAAGTTAATTAAAATGTGTTTTCTATTATTAAGCGATAACATTTTTTCGTGCTTTCCCAGATGGGATTTGTGAATATTTTGACAAAAATTCGAGGCTTAGCCTGTGCCTTTTGTCAAGTAGTAAAGCGGTGATAGATATCGTGGAGTATTGTTGAGCACGTTAACGTTTAATGTATACCTCCTTTTCAGTATGAGTATTCAGAAGTATATAATAGAAGCGCTTCTTTTGCAACTTAAAGTTAAGAAGAGTGAATAGATGATGGTCATAGTTTTGCGCGTTGACCAGTGACACGCTAAAGAAAGGGATAAAGAAAGGGATATTATTAACAAAACTAGAGCGGCTCTCATTAACCCGTAAAACACATTTAGAATATTTAGCACTAACATGCTTTATTACATAATTGTCGTTAGGAGAAGAAGTGTCATTCCATTATTTCCAAAAGTTTCTTCTTGAATTTTCATCATTCTATTTCAAATGTTTCTCCGCATTATTTATTATTCTTTCCTGAATTTTCATTCGAGAGTATTTTTATTAACTTGTAACTCATTATTATTCTATAACTCCCGAACGGGGGATCTGGATGCCGTGTCATCATTCCCCCTTTCTCCCCCATTCTCCCTCTTCCATTTTCCTACACAGGAAGCCAATTATGTCTGCCGGCGGAGGAAGCTAGATGTCGTGATAGTGACTAAATACTCACAAAATAAATTTTACTAGGTTATAAATAGATAAATAAATAGATAAATAAATAAATAAATAAATGGTTGCATTTAAGTTGCTGCTCCAAATGACATAAGTCACATTGTTGTAATAGTTGAACAAAAAACGCAGGGAATGCATAATAAGATATTGATTTATAAATAAAATAATTATATTATTATTTGGGTTGTTGATTTGAATAAAGAATATGATCTTGTAATAAAATGGTGTCAAAATTATCAGTATCAGTTTTATTCCACTATTAAACGATTAGTTACTCAGTGGGGACATATTACTACAGAGAAACAAAATTCTGTTGTAGTAGTCCATTGAAGGCTTTTCTGTCTTGCGTAGATCTTTTAGCTTGTTCTTTATCAACATTTAGCAGTTTCTCTATTTTGATCCAAGGATCTATAACAAATTTGGCAGATGGGTTTATGAATAGTAATTGTTTCGTCAAGTGCGAGTTCGTTCTTCTGCACACGTGTGCGATATACTTCAAATATCTTATGTATATAAAATCTCGTATTGATGAGGTTCCAACAATTCTCTCCAGATCTATGTTTCTGTATTTAAGTGCATACGTTGCTTCTCCTTCACTGTTCGTTTTTCGTTCCCATCGATCCATTCCTTACCATTCTTCTCAGGAAACCATACCAACACGATTCTAACTTTTTCATTTCATTTTCTTTCGGTAGCTGAGCCTCAGTACAGTAAGTAAGTCTTGATCTAATACAGGATTCAAGCAATTTTTTACGGGTTTTCATTGACACTTTGTGATCAGTCAATACGTTCTTTAGTTAATGAAATTTCCCATTTGCACTAAGCATTCTATTATCCACAAACGATTCCTTCATGTCACTATAAATTAGTCAGCTTTTATATGCCTTATTTACCCAACGTTTTCTCAATACAATTCTCTTTGGCAATAACACTTTTCGTGTCTTATCTTCCAGTTTTGAGGATACCATTTTAACATTGATGCGTATAAATTGGGTATATTTCCAAAAAGGATTGTAATTGGAGGTTTATACCTCCCTAGAGGATTGTAAACATTGAGGAAAGTGAATGTGGTCTATCTTTCAAGAGTATAGTATTACGAAAACAGTTAGGATAGCGAATAAGGCCTACCTCCCATGAGGATTGTATTGGGAAAACATTGAGGCAAGTGAATAAGGTCTATCTTCCAAGAGGATTGTTTTGGAAAAACATTGAGGCAAATGAATAAGGTGAATCTCACAATAGGGCTGTATTGGGAAAACATTGAGGCAAGTGAATAAGGTCTATCTCCCAAGACGATTGTGTTAGAAAAACATTGAAGTAAATAAGGTCTATCATTCTTAGTTGGAAGTTTATTTTAATTCATATTTTATTAAATAGAAGTGTAAACAAAGTTAAAAAGGAAATGCGTTAACCAAAAAATAAAAAAAAGCGCGCAACCTACAACCATTGACTGTTAAGCAGTTAAGCCGCTTGGCACTGCTGGATATAAAATATAAAATAAAATATAAAATATATAAAATATATAAAAAATATATAAAAAAATAAAAAAATATATATATAAAATATATATATAAAAAAATATATAAAAAATATATAAAATAAAGTTATTATTATTATTATTATTAATTCTACTACTCCCCCACCCACTTTTGGCAATATTGCGAGCCAAATGTTTGGTGCTTATGTGGTTGATCTATCAATGCGCTATCAATTCACACCAACATTAACGTTTCTGCGATAACGAACATTTTCGATATTTGCGAAATATCGTGCTGTTGGAACAAAATATGTGCGAATTCTTCTCATCAAAATTGATAGTTTTATTGGCAATGATTATTAGAAGAGTATAAATGTCAGCAATACATTTCGAGTTACAACTGAAAACTTTTCTGATGTAACTTGAAGTGGTTTACCTTAAAAATGTGCGCATTTTCTACTCGCTCTCTAAAAACTGTCTTCCCAAGGCTAAAAGTAAGAATGCCTCTTCCAGGAAACAATTTTTGTTACACATTAATCTTAAAATATCACAAAAGAATTCGCACACCTTTGGTCAAACACATACAAGATTTCGAAAATGTCGAAAATGTCGTTACTGCAAAAACGTCTTGTGGCCTGGTTCCAAGTCATTGTGCTCGGAAAGTAAGTCAATGACCCCAATTAGTTTGAGCTTTTTGTGTAAGTGTATGATGTTTTTTTACCAATTGGCAAAGTCTCAGTAAAATTATATTACATTTCCTATAGAGCCCCTTAACAGAAGAACGAGGAGGGGTACGGGGTACGGGGTACTCTGCATGCCTGGGTTTGGATAGGGATGTGACATAAGTGGTCTAAAACCTGATTCTAGACTCGAGATTCATACCCATACCGTATTCAAGATAGATCTACCCTACTTAGTGATAATTCTGAATAGTGAAGGGCATGGTGCAAACTTTTCTTTAAGACATTAAGATCCCACAGTTTAAGACATTAGAGCAATATGTATACAAAGGCCAAAACCATTCTGAATTTTCCAAAGACACATATCCGTAAAGCTTATATAATAATAATAATAATAATAATGTCAAGTTCTTAAAGCTTATTTACCAATGTTCAATGCGCTTACAAAGTAATATATAAGATGTATATTTACATATATAAACTAAACTTTTTGTTTCAAGATCTAAGATGAGTTTAAAAAGTAACGATGTTGCAGATTTAAGAGTTTCAGGGAGATCATTCAAGAGTTTTGCTGCATCATAGGAAAATGCACTGTCGTACGTATAGAAGTCTCAATTGCTGGGATGTTCAGCAGTGATTATAGAGGAGGGTAGTGCGAGTCTAGGCTGATGTTCTGTCACTAGATAGATATATGTTGGAGAGAGATCATGAAGCGCCTTGTAGGCAGGTAGTAAGATCTTAAAGTTTACTGATTCGTTGTACAACTGAGACCAGTTTAGGTCTTTCAATACCTGGGCATGTGTTTTATGGTCATATTGACTAACCGAGCAGCGATATTCTCATGTGAACTCTTTGAAGTTTAGTAATTTCATAACTGGGTATACGTTGTCCATATAGCAGACTATTGCAGTAGTCCAAATATATGCCGGGAGTACAGCCACCCAGGTGCTTTTCTTAAAACATAATTATTTTATTTTTCATTGGTTATGAATCTTCATAACCTAGACACTTATAAATGAGCCAGAGCAGGAATTGTTTGTGCTGAATATCGCAAATAAAATATTGCAGAACATTTTAGAGCAAACCCTCTTCTATAAATAAATCTAATACAACACAAAATACTTAAGAGAACATTCTAGACTAAAACTATAATACATGTACCAAATCATGTATTTTTAAAATGCCAGAAAGTTATAATTCTATATATAGAAAGGTTTTCAATGGTGTCTGATTTAACTCTATCACATGCAAGGGCTTGCAAACAATTGAGAATAGCAGTTTGAATTCTAAAAGTGGTTAAATCCGCTGCGCGTCGTGAGTCCACAAACTTGTGACCACTGTCATGACGAATATCGTTGTCGATAAGAGTACAGACAACGCTAAACCACATTCGATTTGCTAAATAGCGATTAATATTGATTTCGTGCGGTCTGATTTGTCTCAGGAAATGTATCATCAGCTATATTTTCTGTTTTTACAATAACGCACTTTTTGTGTACTTGCGTGCGACAAAATTTAATTGTAAAATGCTTCAACTAAATACAAGATAACTTGAATCTTTATTTGTTCATTGATATTGTAAAATGATATTTCCATATACATATATGCAAAACCTTCTCATCTATAACTGTTATGGTAAAAACTAAAATGGTTCTCAAAGTCGGTGGTTAGCGACGGTTAATTTGATATTTCGCTACTCAATCACATTCACTGATTCAACTCATCTTTAGGAGAAACTGTTGTATAATAATAATCTTATATGTATCTCACGGTTGTAAATGCCAAGTATATTGAATAGCTTGACTATTTTTGTGCGAGTTAAAGAACAGACGAACTCGCTTATGTGACTCGAGTTGAAACCTCTTTAGGGCTAGTGTACGAAAAAGAACCTTCTCTAATTTTACAATAAGCATAATATCTCAGTAACAGTGTAATTTTGATACATCATATTATATTATATTATCATTAGTATAAATTATATATTAAATCTTTGTAATTTTCTTTTTATCATATATTCGGACTCTATTAGTGTGAAATTATCGCTAAACTGAAACTGAAGCTCAAATAAAGTTTATGTATTAATTGTATGTAACATTTCTACTAGACTTTTGCAATGAATCGTTCAGAATAATAATATTTTATTATTGTCGACATGTTTTTTGTTACGTCTAAAAACCAGCAAGCAAATTTGACTTCTTACGCAATACTGAAGAAAGTAGTGTTGGATACAGTATGTTGATGAAATCTAGTTAAGGAACTTCCACTATAACACGTTTAACATTGATAGGCACATTCGCGGAAGTACGAATATCACTTATTCTGCTCTGTATCCAATTGTTTGATTTTTTTGCAAATTTGACTTCTTGTTTTTAAATTCAGTATCAGTGGGATACAGCAGAATAAGTGATGTTGGTACTTCCGCGAATGTCCTATCAATGTCAAACGTATAACGTATACAGTGTAACGTACAGTAAGCGTAAAATTTCCCAATTTTAATTAAAAGCACATTTTTAAATGTGTTCTTATTTTCAAAAACAGCAATTTTATAACTTAGGTTACTGTAAATATTATTTTGAGGCACATACATGTATCAGGGGGGGATTATGTTCTTTGTAAAAAGCTAGTAAAAAAATGCATAAATGATTCAATATAGTAGTAGCCACACAAATGAGTATAAAGAACTGACCTAATTAAGAATCTAGGTTCTTTCTTATACGCGGGTTTTTACTGTATAATACATCAAAAGTGGCAAGTTCTTTAACTAGATTTCCAACACTACGTCATTTATTGCGTTTATCTGATTACGGCCACGGCCGTTGCGAAACATGTTATTTTAGTTACGACATTTGAATGAGTTTCACCGTCGAAACTTCTATTATGACTCCGTACTATTTTTTATCTAAATAATGATAATGTGTACGACATCATACTGTAGAGTGTTTCAGTCTCCAAACAGCAAAAGAAAATATTTACCTAACCGCCGGCACATTTAACCAAACCACTTGTTGCTTAACAAAAGCAAGCAAGGAAATTGTTTGTCAATGCCGCGTAGACCGTGCTACATGGCATGTAACTTTAAGAATTCTTGAGAAATCCGCAAAAGACTTCCTTCCTTTTTCGACAGTTTGGTCAAACGAAGTTCTAGGTATTTGTCCCAAACATTTTAAGTCCACTTTACCTGTAGAGCACTTCTCCTTGTCATGGAAGTGCTATGTCTGATTTTTGCAGCGTCACTTCAGGAAAGGAATAGAAAATATGTGTTCCCTCTCTACTATTTGCTGATGTCATTGTGTCACCTTGAGAACCGTGATATCCTTCACGAAGATCATCTCGATCTTATCATACACCTTTTCTTTGTACTAACCCAGATAATGCTATAGCACACATCAAGAAACGTCGCCTAGCAAGTGATGTATGAAAATATTTATTGTAGAGGTAGTGAGTGAGAGTGCCAGCAGAAAATATTATAATATATAAAAATATTATTGTTATCATTAAATGTGTGAGCCTCCATACAGACATCTAGTACTTAAAGTACTGCAAGTACTTCCAAGCTTCAAATCAGATAGAAGTCAACAATTTCATTTGCTTTATTATGGTACCATTTAAATTGTTTGTTTTGATGTGAAGGGTTTTGTTTTGTTGGTTTTAATACTGCGGTCTACTGACTAAAATTATAGTTCATAGAACAAAGGAGTATATTCTAAATTTAGTAAAAAGAATATGATCACTTACTTTTCTATTAATCGCATGTTTTACGCTAAGCTTGTAATGCTTCCGATAACAGTGCCGTATTGCCATCCAAATGTCGTACAATATGACATCAATCTTATATTTAACGGTATTATAAACCCTAATTTATTTTAAGATGATTAGCAAAGAAGATCGTAGTATATAACAGAGATTGCGTCACGAAGGAGGTCTATAGTCTAACCTCGCGGTACGTGCACAACTTCACGAAGCCCACCATGAACTTTAAAACCACTTCAGATCTCATCACGGGCGGTTTTGGAAACATATTGTTTTTAAAATTTAAAAAAATTAACATTGACGGTGGATATTTTTTTCAATGCCGTGCTATTGATTTATTTTTATTCCTTATTTTTTTTTATATATTAAAGTGTTTGATATATCCTGATCAATTTTTTTTAAGCAGAGTGTTCTTGTAACAAGAAATCCGAGGTCAAAATATCAGATGTTTTGTCTGACCTCAGATAAAGTATAAAAGTCAGCAAAGTACAGAAAACTTCTCATTGAAGAAACAACTTGTCAAGAAAAGCATCTCAAAGAAAAAAGAGCAACACGATTAACCATGACGACTTTGTTTGGGCAGAAAGTGTTTTTCTGTGTACTAGTACTTATAATCGCATCGTTTTCAGAAAACATCAAAAGACTGCTTCACAATGGGATGTTTAATCAAACTTTCCTTCTATATATTCACGCGCTGTCTATAAGTTCATGGATTGGAATACAGGCATGGGTTATTTTTGTAGCCGGTAAGTTATATAAACTATTTTCATAATTCATTTATACCAGGCAAATATCGTTTTAATTGAGAGATTAATTCCTCAGACAATCTTTACATGGCCGGAGGTTATAAACCCAAACCATTTATCATACAACGAGCTCGATGGGTGGTGTCAGACATCATACCGCATTTACATAAAGATATAGACTTTCACAAAGTCCCTTTTAGCCCCCCTGCACACGCCTTGCGGCTCGTAGCTCGTTTCGCGCTTCGCGCTCAACTTACTGGCTCGCTTCGCTCGTTACTGTAACAAACTTCGTATAACTAGTCCTGTGATGAACGAGTTCGACTTGGGCAAGTCTAATAAAGATATTACAGTGCGACTACTGAAAACGGGGCCACCAATTTTGACAAATTTCAAAATACAGTAAATAGTTTTTGATATCACAAAATAAAAATAATAATTGTAGAGGATCCTCACAAGCTAAGATGGTTCTTATTCAATCTTAATCTATTCCGTTCACATATAATTAAAATTATTAGCATTTTAAGCAAAAAAGTTAAATATTTGTAGAGATTCCATTGTTCATATTCTAGATCGTGATTTGATAATTATGTTCTGGTGGCCGCCCCTGTTTCAGTAAAAACCGAAACTATATTATCGCTGTCTGTATAATCCCAATGATAATTACGCAACTAATTGCACATGTTAACGTTCAAGTTTCACTCTTTCGCAGGTATCACAATGTACTTCAATATGCCACGTCATGTATTCGGGCACATCCAGTCAAAACTATGGCCGATCTATTTTAAGCTTGGCACGGCCCTTACTGTGATCGCCCTATTGACCAATGGGGCTGTTACAAGATTCAAGGAGAAAAAGACGCCCATCGAAGAACTACAGGTCAGTTTATGGGTTTTTTGTTTTGACAATTTTAGAATATCATAGCTGAAAAGGTGGTTTGAAACTGTTCCCGCACCAAAGGATATTTTAAAACAAATTTTAAAGTTTGGAATGTTTAATTTAAACGATTTAAAATAACAACCGAATACGCTTTAATCCAAGTTTTTAAGAATAAAGTCAGTAACTTGAAACGTCGAATACTCGTCTTTATTTTGTATATTTATCATTAATACTTTATTACGATTACTAAAGTATGTTATTTTGCCAACAGCATATATCAGGACTACTTGTATCTCTTATCTGTGGTGTCCTAAACTGTTTCGTCTTTGAACCAAACGCTACAAGATTGTGGATGGAGAGATTTGCTCTGGAAAAGGAGCGAGGATTAGGCAACGAAATCGGTCCCATTAAAGATAAAGATTTGCTGGCCAGCAAAACCTACAAGGACTTCACCCACCAGTTCGCAAAGTATCACGGGATGTCGTCATTAGCGACAGTCTTCTCGTTCATTGGTGGTTTAGTACATCTATGGTATTTAGTATGTGTCTTTGCCACGTGACTTCCCGTCACGCAATACAATCAAATATAATACGAACATTATGTACGTACATCAGCAGCTGTATTCGACCAATGCATGACAGAGTAAAAGAGCACTTAAACTCAACCACATCATCCTTACTACAAACACACAGCAAAGTGCCAATGAGATCTACCATAGATCATAGACAGAAACGTACTTAACAACGACCCAGTCAAAAGAAGAGAAGACTGCATGAGAAGCCGCATGCACATATCCGCAACCAAAAACCTGAAATAAATTCCCGTGACGAATGCGCTGAATTGAAAGAACTATTGTTTTGCCACTCTTGTTTTGACGCTTTTGTTTTACACTCGCATGACTATGCACATTTCGAACAAATCCTTTCACTGTTCTGATGATGTCGGTGCCCGACGAAAGCTCAAGAGAACTCTACAAACAGCAGTGTATGGCTCCAATCAATTCCTCTAACGAACATTATTGTTATTATTTAATTAATATTAAGAAAAGTTAACTGCAATAGACTTGTTTAAGAGACAAATAGCTATTTATTTATTAGATACACGCAATAGAGCGGTAGTATTGCTAAATACCGCTTTAAAAGCGACAGCAGTATATTTATATCGGAACTCGAATGAATACCAGCTGAAAACAGATTTTGCCGCCAACTATTAAGGTTAATATATAGGGAATCAATTACGCCTTTATACAGTAATTTATATTACACATATGTATATATTTCAAAAGCAACATGGCGATGGTAAAATAATATGATAAAATAAAAACATTTTATACAACAATAATAATAATTATAATATAGTAACTTATTTTTATATTTGCTGTTTCCAAAAGATCAAGGAAACAGAAATGTAAATGGAATTGGGGGTGGTTGTGACAATAGAATTGTGAAATCAATTTTACACAGAAAGCAAAAAAATAAAGAATCTAAACTACAAAGACTTTGAATGCTTTATTGTTATGAAAAATAAGTCGTTAATATCGACATCATCTCCCTATTGGATCCCAATACATATTAACCCCTTAATCGTGTATCTTATCACTCTATACAGTTCAGTACAAGTAACAATCAAAACATATTCGTGTGACTTCGCTAAGAATCACTCAATGGTCCAATTTTCACCCAAAAATCAATGGACTTTTCCGAAATTCGCAAGACTGACCTTTAAACGATAGATCGACATCGAGCTGTATGGATAAGTCTATGCATTCACAATGTGTTAACTACACCAGCCTTAGTTGAATCTATTATTCAATGATCAGTAAGGCGAATAAGGGAAAGGTATGGCACAACAATGCAACTAGTACTGATATAAATCAATTTTCTGTACGCTGAATAATTTGTTGCTGTCAACAGTACGGCTTCGGGACTTGAATTTCGCTGTAAATACATTCAACTATTTGCATATCATTTTGATGATTTAAAGGTGCGTTTTAAAACACATTACACAGTAGGCCGTTCCATACCGCACGATTGTACTTTGGCTGACTTCACACGATTCCAAGCGATCGTATAGTGTTCAATAGTTTTCAACACGAAGTGTAAGTAGCGATAAATATACTTGATATAAGTACTTAATATCCCATTCTTGACCTGTATTCATCTTCAAATCAACGTCTATCATCAGGTTTTGTCTTGCTAGCTTAAGCTAGTTTCTATCTATATAAAAGAGCCTGGCGGAGATTTGGAGGTAAATATATCGGGCATCACTCGCCGTATCTCTTAGGCGTAAAATTCAGCTATTTGGTATCTTTTAGAGTTTTAGACATATTGATTTTCGCACTTTTTTCGTTTTATGATTTCTATTGTATTGTATTGTATTGTATCTCTTAGTAGCTAAACATCGTCCGTGCAACGCCTTTTTCAAAGAATTTTCGGTATCTTTCAGTGGTGTTTTAGACAATTCCCGATGAGCGTCCCCCCGGGTAAAACAGACAGATTTTGACTGCGAGATGAAATAACCCAACATGATTATGATGGTCTTTTTGAGATATTTTCTCTTTTCAAGTGTTTTACTCTCTCGGCCGCTATTCCACAACACTGTGAAGGGCATAGATATAAACAGTTGGATGTTTCACACTCCTTGGGACAAACCTCCCGTGAGGGGGATAGAAGAATTGATAACAGTTTAGCTCTTCGTTCGGAAGACTCCTCGCTATCAGCTTTGTTCACGTGACTATGCTTTAAAGTACGACCTACTGCATTCTCAGTGTTTTTATCATCATTGTTGAATATGCAGCAATGTCTTGGGCAGGACAATGTACACTCTATACCACAGTTATCGGGGCAAGTTGGTGATGCTTTCGGTTGACAACACCTACAACAGATAGATAGATGAATAAATATATAGACAATCTTAATTAAAAAAGGGCAAGCAGGCAAGCAGGCAAGCAGGCAAGCAGGCAAGCAGGCAAGCAGGCAAGCAGGCAAGCAGGCAAGCAGGCAAGCAGGCAAGCAGGCAAGCAGGCAAGCAGGCAAGCAGGCAAGCAGGCAAGCAGGCAAGCAGGCAAGCAGGCAAGCAGGCAAGCAGGCAAGCAGGCAAGCAGGCAAGCAGGCAAGCAGGCAAGCAGGCAAGCTTAGTCTTTACCTGATTGGACAAAGCGGCGTACACTGATCCCTGCAGGCAGGTGGGCAAGCTTGGCAGCATTGTACAGGGCATGACGGTGAGCATTGTGTAGGTGAACAGTTACTTGGACATCCAGTAGTCTGATTACAACACCCACCGGGGCATGTTGATGGACAGTTACTAGGTGAACAGTCACTAGGGCAGACATCAGGTATAATAGTTACTTGACAGCAGTGCGGTGGACATGATGGAGTACATGTTGTAGAACAGCCTGCTGGACAGGTTGTCACAAGTGTTGGTGGTGCTGCAAGGTAACATTACTGATAGATCAAGACATAAATACAATAGTAATATTCAGTTTCGTCGAGGGAAATTACTCAAAATCTGATTTCTAAAGGTGAAAACAGACCTTTTCACAGTTCTCGTTTCTCGACAATCAACCTCATGTAGTATATTATTTGGTATTTGACTACATCACGTGGTTGATATACGTGTAGTATATTATTTGGTATTTGACTACATCACGTGGTTGATATACGTGTAGTATACTATTTGGTATTTGACTACATCACGTGGTTGATATACGTGTAGTATACTATTTGGTATTTGACTACATCACGTGGTTGATATACGTGTAGTATACTATTTGGTATTTGACTACATCACGTGGTTGATATACGTGTAGTATACTATTTGGTATTTGACTACATCACGTGGTTGATATACGTGTAGTATATTATTTGGTATTTGACTACATCACGTGGTTGATATGCGTGTAGTATACTATTTGGTATTTGACTACATCACGTGGTTGATATACGTGTAGTATACTATTTGGTATTTGACTACATCACGTGGTTGATATACGTGTAGTATACTATTTGGTATTTGACTACATCACGTGGTTGATATGCGTGTAGTATACTATTTGGTATTTGACTACATCACATGGTTGATAAAAATACCACTGACCATAATCAAATTATAGAAGAATATATTACACGCTATCGAGGCTGAGGTTGATCGACACAAAATCTATTGAAACCACGTGCTTCTTGTGAGAGGTATGTGTTGTCTAGTGGTTAAACACATTATATTTCCGATCCGCGGAACTGACATGGAAACCTAACTGATCAATAGCTGGGCTGAATTTAGTGATTTCGAAAGAGGTGTTCTTTTTCATTTATATTATCTTATTACCTATATAACCTATAGTATAGCATATAACTTATAGCATGCATATAGCTTTATAACTTATATTATAGCATATAACTTATAGCATGCATAGCCTTATAACTTATATTATAGCATATAACCTATAGCATGCATAGCCTTATAACTTATAGTATAGCCATATAACCTATAGCATGCATAGCCTTATAACTTATAGTATAGCATATAACCTATAGCATGCATAGCTTTATAACTTATAGTATAGCCATATAACCTATAGCATGCATAGCCTTATAACTTATAGTATAGCATATAACCTATAGCATGCATAGCCTTATAACTTATATTATAGCATATAACCTATAGCATGCATAGCCTTATAACTTATAGTATAGCATATAACCTATAGCACGCATAGCCTTATAACTTATATTATAGCATATAACCTATAGCATGCATAGCCTTATAACTTATAGTATAGCATATAACCTATAGCATGCATAGCTTTATAACCTATAGTATAGCATATAACTTATAGCATGCATAGCCTTATAACTTATAGTATAGCCATAACCTATAGCATGCATAACCTTATAAGTTAACTTATATTATAGCATATAACCTATAGCATGCATAGCCTTATAACTTAAAATATAGCATATAACCTATAGTATACCTATATGACCTACGGTAACGGAATATGTCTTTTCTCAGGAAACATGCAATTAGTGTTATATATAAGGATAGTGTTAATCCTCTTATAACCTTACCAATGCAGTGTTTGCCGTCAAAGTAGTAACCACTACCACAGACACATGATCCCAGAATGCAGTGTGCGTTGGGTGGACATTGACCGCACGTATTCGTTACTAGAAACAAGAAATATGAATACCATACAACCCAATCCCTTTATCAAACAAACTTGTGAAGAAAATACCTATTATTTCTTCAGCTATATAGTGAGACTACTGAAACCGGGGCTACCAAAACATAATTATCAATATCTACAAATGTTTGATTTTTTTGCTTAAAATAATAATAACTTTTATTGCATCTTAGACTGTGAGAACCCTTTACAAGTTTTTTTTGTTTGATCCAAAAAAACTATATATTTTGAAAATTTGTTTGGGTGGCCAGATAGTAGTCGCACTGTAATTGCAATATATCTTTTTATCTTTATTTCTCAGATCTAGGACGATGAAGATTATGTTTAATTATGTTCTATATTGTTATCCCTTTATTCATGCATTGTGTTCAGTTTTATGCTCGGTCTATGTACAGCACGATGATACAATATATGATATGCAACAAGTTGAACCAAGCACAAGAATTTTACAACTATATATAAGTTTGAATTTTAGTTTCTCGTTTTGCTATGACGTCACTATGCCAAATGATCAAAGTCCTTTTCCTCGGAATTGCAGTAGAGATCACAAGATGGTCATGATCAGCCAATTTGTCTAAAGCTGTCTCTTTTTAGACATAGGTAGAAATATTTCCATTTATTAATTTACGTGTGACAAACAACAGCAACTACATAAAAATTTAAATATAAGAAATATTATACTGTGGTATTTGTATAATATTGTACTGTGTAATTTACGCATAGAGTATATTTCACATAGAAATCTTATACAGGTTACGACAGTACGCAGTGACCGGCAATCGTTTTAGGGATAATATAGGCTTACTAACATATGGCAATGACCTAACCACCTGATTATTGTCGGAAACACACCATAGTCACGTGCAGTCAGTAAAGTATATACAGACTCAAAATTAATAACTGCAGCTGTCCATTTAATAGAGCGTTTTCATAAAACCCACTTCTAACATGCAAATGAGCATATGTGTAAAATTACATTCTAATGAAGTGTGCGTGTAGCTATTTGTTTTCATTTTTGCTTGATCCACAAGCCAATGTGAAAATTTTCAATAAAAGTGGTTTCAAGCAAATTTCAAAAACTCATTAATAATTCATGAGAAATTTACAAAGGAAATCGTAACCATGAGAAGTGTTTTAACTGAAGATAAAGATTCACCCTAGTTAACATAACCTGAATTTTCTCTAATAAACATTTATAAATCCTTGATCTTTTTTACAAAAACACAAAATATAGGTTGGAGTTTTTGAAGCCGTTCAATAAACTCGCAGATCGTGTTTTATCAGGTCTAAAACCACTTGGCTTCGCTTCGTGGTTTTAAATCCTGATAAAACACTCCTGCTTGTTTATTAAACTATACCTATTGCACTTAAGCATTTTGCTACACATAAACCTCATTAGAATGCTATTTTACACATATGCACGTTTGCATTTGGGGGTTATACGAAAGCGTTTTAATATGGATGTTTTAACAAACTAAAATTTAGCTTGCTGTGCATGACCTGAACACCTAGTGGGCTGAATCCCACATGCAGCAAAACGTTTAGTGTATGAATAGAGAGACGAAATGAATAGCTGAACTGTTATTCTCAAACTTATTAATAATTCATGCCAACCAGCCAACCAGGTGTCTCGAATTAGATCACATGATGAACTTTGGAACCCCAGAAAGTCCGCTCCAAAGTACTTTGAAATCATTTCAAAGTCCGCTCCAAAGTACTTTGAAATCATTTCAAAGTCCTCCGTACTTTGAAATCATTTCAAAGTCCTCCGTACTTGGAAATGATTTAATATACTTTGGTAACGCTTTATATAGTGACACTTAGAAATATTAGCCCAGAAAAACATAGTTCCTTATTTAACTTTACTTTTTAAAGGATTAAAAGACATCTGAAATATTTTCATGGTAACCAGTACCGAGACTCGAACTTCTAACCACTAACTTACTAATTCCTATTGCTTACCATTAAGCCACAAGCTAATTCGTTGACCAGATCGAACGGAATGTTTTAAACTGTTATAGAAATTATCCATGCATGCATAACTATCAGATAATAGTTTCATTATAATAAAATGGCTAAATATCTATAGACAAAGATTCCTCACAAATAATTATTGAGTTTGAGAAGTCGTTCAAAGTCCTCCAGTTCAAAGTCCTGGAACTAATTGCGCGGACTTGAAATCCCGTCCAGTCCTCATTGTCGGACTTTAAACATTACTTAACATTTGTTTTTACATTGGCTTCATTTAAATTGATAGCTGAATTCGTTTCGTCAATGTACGATATGTTAACAAGATTGTAAGCAAACTTTTCTTTTTTCACTTTCCCTGAAGATGAGTCGATTACCCAAAAGCTTGGAAATAACAATCTTGTAAAAATATCATACATTAAAGAAACGAGATATTATCAATTATAATTAATAAATTACGTTGTTCTTTTTGGAATAAATCGCATGGCCAGGTAACGTGGTTTTCTAACTAACCCTGCTTACCTTGACACTGTTGGCCATTTCCTGTGTAACCATGGTTACAGGCACAAAGATTGTTCACACACGAAGCATATTTACTGCAGTGGTGGCATCGCTTGACTTGAAATAATAAATAAAGTTACACCAAACATAAAACAATATCACTTCAAAGTTCAAGAAATCCGTTAACATGTCAATGGAAACTAGCGAGTAAACTCGTATAGGCTAGCTGCGTCTGTGTTTGATATAACGATAGGTAATAGAATGAAATGTGTAACACTGTAAAAATGTTAACTTTAATTTACTGACGTTTCGAGCCGCAGCCCTTCGTCGGAGTTTTTTCCCCTTCATTCTAATATTTCATTATTATTTAATTCTATCACCTATCTTTAAGATGTGAATTAATTTATTGTTGTAAACTAGGTATTTTAACATTTTTACGAAGTTCGTAGCAAATAACTAGAAAACCGCAAAAACCGCACAAAATATACCAAAAATCCGCAACGGCAATAAATAGTATATAACTATTGAACAAAACTGAACAACCGGAAGTGATAGGATCTGAATGGTATTTTTTTTTTATCGTAGAAAAATATTTTTTCTCCAGACGACTGTAGCAACCAATCAAAAAGCAGCTTTAAACTATCTTCGATAGATGTCCCCTTTGGAATTTTGGACCGTAGCAACCAATCGGTAGAATCTACTTTCTCGTATATTGAAAGTTTGTTCTGATTGGCCAGTGCCCACATTGATAGCTTGTGAATATTGGAAACTGATTATTGGCTCGGTTCAGCGAATATTCTAAGAGTAAAAATTCTGCAAAGCAGACTAAAGGATCGAACAAAACCGCAAGTTTTGCGGCAGCTTGTGTTCAAACGAAGCTTTCGTTGAAAGATATGCAGAATCACATAATTTCGCGAAACAATTGACTACTAGCTTGCATCACCTTGCGAGTGGCGATCAAATGCGGAAAACTTGCATCAACTTGCGAACAAATTTGAGCACGTTTAAATTGTGCACAAGTCGATGCAAGTACCTTCAAGTCGCCGCAAGTTAGCGGTCAAACGAACCGCAAGTCTTTCGACAACTTTCAACAAATTCCGTCTTCGTTTGATCGACCTAGACCGTTTGAAAACAAAAGAATAAGGTGTGGCCGGTCGATAAAGTAACTTACCTTTAACGCATTGAAATCCATCTCCTTTGTAACCAATACGACATCTACAAGCTCCTTTGACACATATTGCATGTATATCACATTGATCACAGTCATCAACTGTAACATGAACAAAATATAACATCAACTACAAGCTCCTTAAATTACACATATTGCATATATATCACATTGATCACAGTCATCAACTGTAACATAAACAAAATATAACATCAACTACAAGCTCCTTTTACACATATTGCATGTATATCACACTGATCACAGTAATCAACATAAACAAAGCATTGAAAGTTATTTATTTCAGTACGTTAAATAACACAGGAAGCCCGAACCATGCATGGCTGTTGACTCGAAAGTATAAATTTTCCACAGCCATTTAACTTGGCTCATGTTCAATAAATTTTGTAATATTATTAGTTATAATAAGTATATATTCTTTGTATCTAACAGCGTTTGAGTTTAGTATGCATGTGGTCTGCACTAGTGGCTTCTACGCAGAAGTGTAAGTAGCAGTGTCCTTTGCCTTGCCGTACTTACGTAAATTTACTCTACTGTAACGACATTGTCAAATACATCGCTTATATGCCAAAAAGGGTCGTCAAGTCAGCTTACCAATGGGTCAAGTAATTTTACGTAGCTAGTGTAAATCAATGCGTCAAGCCAGCTTACTGTACGTAATGTAAAGCAAAGCAATGGGTCAAGTTCAGCTTATGTAATGTAATCCAATACATCAAGTCAGCTTACGTTACATTAACAAATAGGCAAAACTATTAAATCAGCCTACAAAATATTAAAACGTTTTTTTACACAAATATTGTTCACGTAACGTTCGCATGGTTAACGCCCAAACTACGGTATAGCTGCATAGAATAGCGTGTGTATCGTTTTAGTTCAAGTATCACGGAACTACGGCGGTCACGATTACTACGGCACGGTATCAGTTGAAACGTAGATCCACGCATGGCATCAGAAGCCATGCATGAATGATCACACACATCAATAGAGCAAATGTCACGGCAGGAACGCGGTCAAGGCACGTCAAACAATTCTAGAAACATCACGGTCACGGCAAGGCACGCACACGGCACTGACTGATATCACAGTCATACGAAATCTTTCCTAATACAAGGGCCATACAACGAATGCAGTATCCGTGACGGCGCACACAGAACGTTACGTTTGACATAAATCCCGTTATTCGTAAAATAACATTCAAATACAATACGCTAGTATATAGTTTATTCGAGACGCAAATAATTAAAATGACAAACAATAAAATAACATGAGAGAAAGCAAAACTTGATAAATAACCAGATATCTCCAAAATTAAAAAATGATGATCGTCGACTGGGTTGTGTCGTGAGTTCATTGTTTAGCGTTTGATATAAATATATCTCCGAACACAGCGTTGAAGGGTCTTGTACACCTGATTACAAGAACGTTGTCCTGACTTTTGTAATTTAGAAGGAAGGAATTGATTAAGAGACAAAAGAAGATCACTCGGCCTGAACTACTTATTTTGTTATTCCTTTCTTACGCTTAAAGACAACTACTTCTTTTTCTATGTGACAACATATTTGCAATTAGGTGTTTATCTTGTTTTATATTACAAGTATATCTACTTTAATTGAATATCAACTGTCTTATTACAAAGATGACTTGTTAGAAGGTTTTAAGTATGGTATCATAGTATCATAGTACCATAGTCCCCTCTACTAACTATGATGGTAAATAGGAGATTTCGTATAACTATGAAAAGCTCAAGTTACAAACTCACAAAGGTACAGCAAGGCGGACGTTAAAAAATTCTAGAAACATCACGGTCACGCTAAGACGATTTGTTTGTTACCTTCACACGTCTGTCCTCTGTAAGCACCGATACATTTACACTCATAACCTTTGTCGGTCTCCTTACACGTACCTCCATGAAGACAGGGATTGGGGTGACAATAGCTACTCACTGTGTTAAACAAAACAAACGAACATTGATGAAATACTGACGTATTATCAAATTTTTAGAACAACAACCGAGATAGCAAGAGGTTCTCCATGCAAAGCAATGCGGGTCATTCAAAATGGTGGTATAATAAAACAATAGATATATAAATACGAACGAACGAACATATTTTAGACGCTTTACGGTAAAATGCCCTTCATTTGACGGTTTACGTTTAACCCGGGATATTATAATAGAGCTAGAGAAAGGATGTCACAGCTTTCATACAGGAGAAATGTGGCGGACCTTTTTGTCCAAAACTATAAAAACAGCCAATCAGAATGCTTGAAATCAGTTGTATATTCGGCGGTATTTAACTGCCTGTGATGTCAGTTTATGGGCGTGGCAGCTATAAAATTCTACCCCTAAGAGGGACCAAGTAAAAACGTATCCAAGGCTGGGTTTCTCTTTTATTGACAACTATTAATTTGCACAATCCAGAAAGGGGATTGATATAAAATGAACAGTCGTTGAAAAGAAACATTCTTAATGTTGTTTATTTTCAAAACCCTAAAAGGGACCACAAAACTCAGCTGGTGGGCATGCTCGTTCATTAACACCCTGAGCGGGACCTAAACCTCGATTTCAACACCTGAAAGGGACGTCGAGCATTCCCGTCCCTTTGACCTTCGAGCCCCCCCCCCCCCCCCCCCCCCCTCCTCCCGGGCTAGTGACATACCGTGAATATCCCACTCGTATTTTCATTGCAAACACACTCGCACAAAGGCGCGCGTGTGTACTAGAAAATACAAGTGACTCGTTAATATATTCTACGGTATGCCACTCGAAACCATTGTATAACTAATATATATCACACTTTTAAAGTGATTGTGGGCATTCCAATATATCCTTGGGTCAATACAGTACAAAGGCTTGATACCTAAAAGACTTAACAACATACCCGGAAGTTCACATGTTGTTCCTGTGAAATCCTCTGGACAAATACACTTAAAACCATCATCTTGAACAATGCATTTACCACCATTCTGACAGGGGAGGGACGAACAGGGGTTGGGCTTCTCTGTAGGGGGAGATGCACCACGCACAGCTGCGAAACAAAACGATATCGTTATCATTATCATTATCGCTTTCTTGAATTATCGCCATCATTGTCGTTATCCTTGTTGCTTTTATTGTCATTATCATTATCGCTATCGTCATAGTTATCGCCATTGTTGTCGTTGTCGTTATCGTTATTATCATTGCTATCGTTATCGCTATCGCTATCATTACCATTATCGCTATCATTATCGCTATCATTATCGTTATCGTTATCGCTATCGCTACAATTATCGCTCTAACTCTTAGCTTTCGTTATCATTATCGTTATCGCTGTCATGCATATGATTGTCATTACTATTGTTACCATTTTTTATATCGCTATATAGTCATAATTGTTATCATACCATTGTTAAGTTCACAGGTATCTCCACTAAAGCCAGAATCACAGATGCATGTTTTCCCGTTTGGAAGTTCTTGGCATGTTCCTCCATTCAAACAAGGGTTGGAAGAACAGAACCTTGGATTGGAAGCTGCCAACAAACAATTCATATATATGAATATGACAGCAAACAAGATGTAGATGGTAGTATTTTCTTTCTGTCGCTACCAAGTTTTTAGTATTTACTACAACCATGTTCAAAATTGTTGGGACATTGTAACATTTTTATGAACGTTTTTGTTTGAGTTTTTTTAAAAATATACAAAACCTATCAATTTGATAGAGCAATGTTGATTGGTCTTTCAAATGACAACCGTTTTATGTTAAAAACAGATAATGTACCAAGGTATTTTGTACATGATTATAGATCATGTCTTTCTTAGTGCTGTTGGCCACACTGCAATGATAATAGTTCCCATACTTGTTTGGGGAATTTTGATTTAAAACATTTTTGTTTCTCACCTCCTCTTTTAAAGCAGTCTCCCTTGGTACCTTCTCCAGAATATCCCTCGTCACAGACACATTTTCCTTCCTCACAGTGCGCATGTACATCACAGAGAGAACATTTATCCTCTGTCAGAATATAAAATATTACAATATTCAGTATTCATACCATCCATAACTTCGTAAACTCAAATTTTTATTAGAGTGCTTGCATTAAATTCATGAAAAAGATTATACTTGTGCAATAGAACAGTACTCAGCGAAGCCAGCATGACAGAAAATGGTGGAGCAGGGAAGTGACGACCCAGGATAGTGGGGATACGGCATAGTGGAATACAATTACGGGTGGACGAGGAATGGCTGTATGATTTTCAAATTTTATTGATATTTGGTGATAACTATTTGGATATTTATAGGATACGGGTTATCAAAGCTTCTTCCTCAAACAACAATAACAACAACAACAACAACAACACTGAACAACAACAACAACAACACTGAACAACAACAACAACACAACAACAACAATACAATTATGTCATTCAACAGATTACGTTACACTACGTTCACACTGTAATTAAAATAAACAATCAATAAAAAAAAACAATTCTAAGCGACTATAAGGAAGCATAGGTTGAGTATCCATAATTAGCTCTACGTTGAGCAATATCAAAGAAAAATATGATCATCACTTCGTCTTTTTATCTTACTAAACTGCTACTTCTTCAAATGTCATGTCAAAGATATGAAACATCCAAACAGGTCGCTAGCGAAGGTCTTCACTGTACTGAAGCCACGGGCGTATTGTATGCAAACTATTTGAATTTAATAGTGCTAAGGCGATTTCTACCCATGCTTCTCTTTTGGTTTAGTCCCGTAGACTTGAAGCCAGTTAACAACAAAGTTTTTGAATTGACTGTATACTACCCATAAGCATTAATATGCATTTCAGCAGATTAAATTGCGTTAAAATACCTTCACAACGTTTCCCTTGGAAGCGTTTAGGACACTCACAGAGATAGCCATCTCCTTTGGGTACACATTGCCCTGCATTCTCACATGGATTCGGCTCGCATACAGTTGGTTCTAATGGGTTGGACAAGACAAAACAGTATTACTATACATGCAACTTAATGTTCAGCATATGCATATGCTCGACTAAGGCGTACAATGTACGACCTATAAGCCACCAGGCTAAATACCATACAGTCCTAGCTCACATCCAATCATCACCAGCGCTTCAATGTTTCTCACTTATTATATTTTAAATAGTATCTATTGTTGTGTTGTGATAATGCAAGTTTTAGCAATGTACATATTATTTTTCCGGGGTTGGGACGGGGGTACTCCCTTTGCAAAAGTGGTAGTGGTGCTTGCTTGGCTGTCCTTTTAGGGTTGGAAATATTTCCTGTGCACAAGTCGCGCTCAAACGTCAATTATGTAACGTAGGTCCTTACCTTTAAGGGTCATTTTGACTTGCTTTGTTACTAAAAAAATATGCTTAGCAGGCAAGCCGTACATTAATTTTTGGTTTTGAAAATGCAAGACTTAAACAGTGCTCTTTTGATATATGCGCACCTTTTAGTGGTCAATTTTAAAATTTACAGCAAAGCACACTTACCAATTTAATAAGGGAGTTTCCCAGAGTTTGGTTTTAATTTATACCAACCATATAACACTTCACGCCTCGGATGGTGAATATTTTTTGATAAATATACTAAAATTATTACATTTTAGTTGTGTTACTTCATTCCCGCCCCCCAGAATTTTTCCCACTAAAGTTTTAGCTAAAACATTTCCAAATATCAAAGCCTGTCAAATTTCAGAAAACATCAAAAAAACGATGCATAATGGCTGATGAAACAGCGGGTTGTATTTGTTGGGTGGAGTATGATAAGACTTTATAGGGATGTAGACCATGTAGAGAGAACAACAGCAGATGAAATCGTACAAGTACTCAAGGATGTGCTAGTCTACATAAACCTCAACGTCCAGCATGGAATAAATGGGCAACGAAGAGATTTGTAGTAGTACGATAAAGATTCTGTAAGTTAGGCTAATCATATATCTTTACCCTGTATGCCACGGGCCTGTTTTTGGTAATAGCAAAATATAAATACTATCTCATACCTTGACAGTTAACTCCCTTGTACCCCGGTTTACATGTACACGTATAGGAACCATCGTCTTTACCATCTGTACATGTCCCTTCATTCTGACAAGGCTGACTCAAACAGGCTAGAAAGGCTGTCGAGAAGAACAACAATTATTGCATGATATTTCTAGTAGTATGTCTAGTACTAGGAACATCAAATATGATTGGGTAGATCAGCAATACATTTGCAATATACTTGCATAAGGATTAAGTGCTATGTCAGGTTATAACCCGTTGGGATTGGCATAGCACGAGAGAAGAGTTAAGACAGCATTTCTCGAATTTTCTGATGATATCCGAGTTTCATATTTCTGCATACAGCACAGAATGTTTTCTATATAACCAATCGGAAAGCATGATTTCGAATAGTTATTGTATATTGATGGTTTGTTTATATTACTGAACACAGCAGAGAAAGCAAGTCTGATCTTCGCCTATGTCACTCATTAAACATTTATAAAAAATCAATGAAACCGGCTTGAATGAACTGTTTTACCTTTACACGTAGTTCCCCTATATCCCTTTGGACATTCACAAGTAAATTGTCCTGGTTCGTCGTCGTTACATGTCCCACCGTTGTAACATGGGTTAGGATGACACTTAGAAACATCTGCACCTAAAAACAGACATTGAAATGATAGTTAATACATAATACACCAATCACCGCGTTCTTTACTGCGGTACAGCCTTAGTTTCGATTGCGATTTTCAAGGAAAACAGATAAAACATTCCTTTTATTATTGTTTGTTGGTGTTTGCATTGCCATGCCACAGTCTGTACTAAATACAAAAGAATGCATCACTAACTATCGAAACTGAGGCTGTAGTATTTGATTTAAAAGTCAATGTTTTAAGCTGCAAAGGAGAATGTTGCACTTAAATATTCATCTTTTAAAATAAAAAGTTTCAAAAGTTTGATAGACTTTTTACCTTCGTTCTCTTCATGCCGTATGTCTGTAGAATTAACGACAAGAGAAAATATCATAAATAAAAGGTAAATAGTTTCGTTAGAGCTGATTCGGCAGGTAGAAACTATTAAGAAATAAAGGTTCTGAATTCTCCAAAGACGAGTGAGAGAGCGAATGCAAGAGAAAGAGGGAGGTAGAGAAGGAGGGAGGGGGACTGGAAAGTGGAACAGTGGAACCCTTCTCTACTGGACTTCAAAGAAACGGAATTCTATCTAAACCGGACATCACTTTACGTCACAATTTCTTTTAAATTTACAAATGACACTTTAATAAACTGGAAACCGCACTAAAAAGGACACTATATTTGGTCCCAACACTGTCTGGTATATAGAAGGGTTTTCGCTGTAAATGCAAATTATTTTGAACAATGGATGCAAGTGAGGGATATATTTACGGGGCAAGTTTTATTCTCACGAGATCTAACTCAATCCATTGTTTGAAATAATTGTTGATTAACTACTTCTGTTTGTAAACTGTTAAAACTATATAGTCAATGTCATTGGCATTGTCCATGAATACTAGCATTTCATCCATCATCATCCAGTCGAGCTAGCTCGGACCTGCCACACTCTGTCCCTCCAACCGCTTCTATCCTGCATTGCCGCGAGCAGTTATTCTGGTAGGCAGCCCGTGTCGTCCCGTAATTGATCGATGTAGGTAGGTGCGGGAAGACCAACATTTAATTGTGAATATTGATTCCATAATTCTTAGTCCATGTTCAATATTACTCAGAAATAAACAAAGAATCACGTGTCACTTGTTGTAGTGTTAATCTCTACTTTATACTGGACTACGTTAATAACATTGACTGTTTCAGACAAATCTTTTAGGGTTCTTATCAAACATTTTACCTTTACATTCGTAACCATTGCCAACAAATCCAGATATACACACACACTTGCCGTATTCACAGTGTGCATTACTATGACAACCACTACACCCATTTCCAACGAACACTAACAATTGAAAAAAAATATTCGAGTCAGTTGCTATGGTAATCACCATACAATTAGCGTTATGATTATGAGTGACCAGGCTATTTAAAATAACATCTAGTCCTTGTTCACTATCTGGGTTCTCATTGGTTAGAACGACTGATTGATAATCGGAATGACAAGGGAACGATCCTCTCCTGGAGAACTCAAACTAAGTAGCAGCAAAGCTAGCCTTCATGTTTTACTGAATTTGAGATTGAGTTCTCTTAAAATGATACAGCCACTTGAACCAAAATGCATTTCGGTTTTGGAATGCACTATTCAGTATTCAGTCAACGTTTTAGTTTTTACAGTCAAACCTTCACATGTTGTTCCACTGTATTTTGGCTGACAAACACACGTGTAAGAACTACCAGTTTCCATGCATTTCCCACTGTTTTGACAGGGCTGCGGCTCACAGGGGCTCTGGAAATCTAAAACAATCATCATCATTGGAATCAATGGTCATTCTACTCCACAATGCCCTTATTATTTAACAATCGAAGTTAGTATCGGTGAATAATAACCGAGATGGAGTGAATATTATTGTTTACCGATATTCACTGAGCCTGGTGTGGATACTCGTTTTAGTATAAATACGAAAGTGATTATTTCAAAAAGTAGAAACAACCATACTTTCCTGAAGAAAAACTGTCATGTCTTATTTTTAAGAGCACGCGAAACGCTGTAGGTGATTATCGAGAAATAATTTATATAATCACTTGTATATTTATACTAAATTATAATAGCAAGATATCGAAGTGGAAAAAGTACACGCCGGTTTTCTAAATGGAACTGAACACTTCGTTTGTTTCTAAAAGAACATGTTATTGATTGGCTTACTTTGACATAAAGTACCCGTGAAGCCAGGAGAACATTGACAGCGGAAACCATGGCGATTATCTTCGACGCATTTGCCACCATTTTGACAGGGGAACGAGGAGCATCGAGACTTTTTCTCTGAAAAATAAGCAAGGTTGTTATAAACTAACGAATGAATTTACAAACTTACGAGCGAACGAACAAACGAACAAACGAACTTACGAACGAACGAACTTACGGACGAACGAACTTACGAACTTACGAACTTACGAACTTACGAACGAACGAACGAACGAACGAACGAACGAACGAACGAACGAACGAACGAACGAACGAACGAACGAACGAACGAACGAACGAACGAACGAACGCGAACGAACGAACGAACGAACTTACGAACGGACTTAAGAACGAACGAACGAACTTACGGACGAACGAACGAACTTACGAACGAACGAACGAACGAACGAACGAACGAACGAACGAACGAACGAACGAACGAACAAACCAGCCGAAAACAAAAAGCAAAGCAAACAAACAAACAATGAAAATAACAAACACACAAACGCACAAGCAAACAAACTAACAATTAAGCGAACGAACCAATAAACGGACACACAAAACAACGCATGATTTTTAGATGAAAAGATTAAGCCTTGTATAATTGTAGTAAATAATTATTACAAATAATGTTTCATTCTAACCTTCACATGTAACTCCAGTAAAACTATAAGGACATTGACAAGTAAATTGGCCAGCACCATCACTGATACACGTAGCACCGTTAGAACAAGGGTTTGAATGACAAACATCAATATCTAGCATGGAAAACAATGTTGGATTGTATTAGTATGAGGTTATGAAAATGTGAAAAATATATAATGGTATATATCATTCCAGTTTATCCATCGATTGATGAAGACTAGCAGTAGCAGACGTCCCGGTCCAAACCTTCGACATTCGCGAGACAAAAAAAAAAAAAAAAATCCACGATGATTGAATAACTTTTATAATTTTGTCGTTTGCAATAAGACTAATATTACGATACATATGCATAAGTTTTGTTTTCAATAAATGTTAATATCTGTTTATTTATCAAAGTGCTCAAATGCTTTAGCTCTTACGCACTAATGGGATACTGTACTCTTACTCTCTCACACACACATACCCTGCATTTTGATATTCTATATTCAGCGCACTTTATTTTATTTTCACGGAAGAGGAAAACTGGAGAAAATAAAGAACGAACACGGACTGATAAACTCAAATCACATGTGTTACTAACACAGCCGACACACAGAATACGCATGCGTGGAAAGATTTTTCACAGCGGTAAATTTGCCTGTAAACAAAAGGAATTTGTAACAAAAGTAAAGTGTTTCTAAAGTGGTTTTTATAAAATTTCCTGAATATTGAGCTTACATTTTCGTGTACATAATCATTTTCATATTGCATGTGAGGCTACCATTAATTTACGCTTTTTATAGAGTCCGTAAGTATGTCAAATTTGTGTACTTGATTATTTTATTTGTTATTTCTTTCGCATGCGTGGTCGTTTGACCGCTGTGTTGGCGGACAAACATTCGAACCCAGGCTCACAGTGTTAATGGGCGCTCTCTTTGCTAACTTCCATTGTTTGTAAGTGATTTTTTCTGTTGTGACAAGAGGTTATATAAGTAACATCATAGTATTCGAAATTTAACATGTGAAACTAAGTATAAAGGTGTGTATAGTTTATAGTTTATAGTTTATAGGTGTTCTTATAGTTTAAACTAGTTATAAAGGTGTTTTCAGACTGGGGTTCCGTCCAATCAGGGGTCCCCCAAGGTACAAAATTGGGTCCCTGGCTTTTGCCTTGATGATTAATGATTTAAGTCATGGGGCACCTTCCTATTGGAAGTTTGTAGACGATACAATCGCGTCTGAAATTGTTCCCAAGGTTTGTGATAGCAAAGCACAAGCTATAGTTGATAGTGTTAGTAACTGGTCGCATCTTAACAGAGTCTATTGAGCTCCGATAAGTGTAAAGAACTCAGAATTAGTTTTTCAAAAAACCCAACTATGTTCGACCCGTTAAGTTATTGGGTATTACTATAAGTAGTGATTTGTCATGGAACGACCACATCGATAGTGTTATTAAAAAGTCAATAAGAGAATGTATTTTCTAATCCAGCTTAAACGTTCTGAAGCTCCTTCAAACGATCTGTGTCTAGTCTATGTAAGGGACTGGTCATAAAGTATAGGACTACAATTACCCCCAAATACCCCCAGTGTATTGCTTAATTTTTCATGGCCCACCCCTTTTTTCATGCTCAAACATTATGGCCCACACCACCTTTTTTCCGCCCCCCCCCCCCGCCCCTATACTTTATGACCAGTCCCTAACTTGCATAAGATCAGTCGTTGATTATGGGATAGTAAGTTTATATAATTCCCTACCATGTTAGAGGACCATCATAAACTGTCTTTGTAAATCGTTTTTTACATCAATTGAAAATAATGAAAATCACAAACTTAGTAATCTCTTACCAGCAAGGCATGTAAACAAATATAATTTACGAAACATCCGTAAATATGAAGTTCCACCGGTGCGCACAAAACGAGCAAAACATTCGTTCATCCTGGCCATGTGTGCGGGCTGATTTTCGATCAGTTAGTTTTAAATTATAATGGCCAGCGATGACCTTTCTTTATTCGTTTTCCGTGCATACCATAACTATCTTTTTATTATTATATTTCATGTATTTTATAAATTTGTCTTATATATTTAAAGTCATAATATTATATTGTATTGTAAATATTTTCTTAATCATTCTTAAAATTGTAAATAATATAATTATGTAATTCAGCTTTCGGGCTGCAAATAATTTTAATAAACTATTTATTTATTCTTATTTTATTTATTTATGTTTAGTTTATGTGTTCATTTAATACGTACCAGCACAATCGTGGCCTACATAACCCTGGGGACATCTACAGACGTATTTATATTGACCATTGATGCATGTCCCCCCTGATTTACACGGATTGTGCAAACCACAGTAATCAGCCTCTGTGAAATAAAACAAACACATGCGTAACCACAATTCTTTTCGGCCGTGCAATCACTGTTTACTCAGACAACCTTTTAGACATAAGTGTATACACGTATTTCAATTAACGTTGTCCATCTGGAATGGTTGATCTGAGACCGATAGGAATTGTGGGAGCTCAATAAACTGTAAATGTACTACTATAATCACACTTGAATATCAATGTTTACTTCTGAAATACTATTATCGGTAATTCAGCACCATTCAGGTGTGATTAAAACAATGTATTTGATTAGCTCCAAGAATTCCTATCGGTCTCAGATCAGCCATTCCAGATGGACAACGTTAATTGAAAAACACGTTGACCATCTGAATATCATTAATCTAAGACCGATAGGAATTGTGGGAGTTAATTGAATTCCAATTGAATTTAAATGATTTAATGACGCTGGAATGAAGTAAACATTAATATTAAAGCGTCATCATAATAGTGCATTTGCAATTTAATTCCGCAATAGCTGTTATTATAGTTATATGATATGCAAATGGTTTGGAACAATATATTCAGGCTGAGACTTGTGAGACAAGTGTTTGCTTTTGCCCATAGCTGTGACTCGAATCCATTGTTTGAAAACATTTGCATATAACTATAATAACAACTATTCTTATCGTTCTCAGACCAACTATTTCCAAATGCTCAACGATAATTGAAATAAGCGTAAATACACTTATTCTAACAATAAGAGGACGGTGAACGGAGATTGCACGACCAAAGGAGACTATGGGTCTGTGATATAGATCATTTATGCATCTTTGTTGACAAAAAATAAAAATACTGCACAACACGTACCAGCCCCATACAGTAAAGAAGAGCATAGAAATTGATAAAACTGTGCTTTACAATCCAGAAAAACACAAGAATATGTTGTATGCGTAACCAGAACTCCTTTCGGTCGTGCAATCACCGTTCACTCCGTCAACCTTTTTTTGGAATAATTGTGTGGTGTAAATACCTTGACAGTTGGAGCCTTTATATCCAGGTTTACATATACATTTATAGTCTTCATGAACCAGGAGAGGTTCTTCACAGACAGCTCCATTCTTACAGGGATTAGGAATACACTTACTGGTGGCTGCAGGGAAGAAATGGTTATAGCATTGGTTATACTTGAAGTACACAATGTCTTTAGGGGGGAAAATATTCCATTTGCTTGCCTAAATATTTTCCTAATACAACTTCTGTTTGAAATTACCCTTTTTGTCAGATTTGATTTTTTACCAATTTTCGTACAAAAACTTCATTTCCTTGCTTTGAAGATGGTTTTCCAAATGCAATATTAATGGGGGAATAACCAGGTTATCTCGCTTGGAGGCGCGCTAAGAATTGTTTGTCAAAACGTACAGATCCAAAATGGCGCTTCAGGACGACTACGATTGCTTTTAGGCATTTTTGTTTTTATTAGTTTCTATTGTTGGTAGAGCAGCAGAGAGCTATTGTTGTCCAAGTTACATATAATATTTTAATGTAGTGTTGTGTTAAGAACGTAGTTATATAGGGTTAACATGGGAAACACTTTCTCGAACGACGCCATTTTGGAACTGTTGGCTATGCAATCAGAAATGCTTCTGATTGGATATTATATGATTATTCTACTGGAGGTGCGCGCGCAAAATCGCCTGGAAGCCTGTATCTTTGTTAGAATGATCATTTTTCATCATTTTATTAACACTTCAAAAATAAATTTTAGAAATTCCATGCATTCTGATTGGTAGGCCTAGTCTGGGACCTAAACTCGCCTTAACTCCCAGCGAGTTTGGGCGAGTTAAGGCGAGTTAAGGCGAGTTAAGGGAAGATCAAAATTCCAATGCTGCGAGTTAAGGCGAGTTAAGGCGAGTTAAGGAAAAATCCCATAATTTGGAGTGACACTAAAAGATCATGACTTATATGTGTATATTTCAGCTTTGTGAGATGAGGTTAAGGCAATTTCCTGTGCATTATGACATTGAGTAATTTACTGCGAGCTTGTGCGAGTTTGATGCGAGTTTGTGCGAGTTAAGGCGAGTTTGCGCGAGTTAAGGCGAGTTAATGTCCCAGACTAGGCCTGATTGGTTGTGGCGCTTGCCTTATGTTATCACACAGAACGCGTGTTTGCATGTTGCATCACATATTTCGATTTGTGTTTAATAACAAAATAGAAAACGCGTGCGCGTGTTGTGTGTAGTTATAAAGCACTTGTCAGAATACTCGATTGCGAGAAGTTTTGAGAAGCAATAACTGAACACACAGCACGCGCGCTCGTTTTCTATTTCTACAATATTTTCTCAATTTACGTACGCGTGTCACAATTCAAGTTGAGTTTAGTTTTTAAAAAACGTATGGAATTTATTGGCTGCAAATAATTGAGAGAATAATTGTCCATTAATTACTTGAAACGACTATCCCGAATATATTGCTTATACACAACTGGCTATACCATCATCATTAATCGGTATACTTACACTCGCAGTTATCTCCTTTGTATCCTCGAACACACGTGCACTGAAAGCCAGTCTTTGTTGGATAACAGTTGCCATTGTTTTTACAAGGATTGGGTAGACACTGGTTAACATCTAAATTCATATACACACATCAATTAACTGAACTTTGTTAACTGTTTACGTATAGCTAATTCAATTAACTTTGTCTCTGAATAATGCCTGATGCTAGAAGGAAAATGTACAATAGTTCATTTCGGTCTCAAAATAAGACTTAAGGTTTTTGTAAAACAAAAACAAAACAAAAATTAAGAAAAAATAGGAATAAAAGTATCTTTATGTATCCTGCGGTTACATATCGAATATTCCATCTCTGTAAACGAAAGTGCACGCGCTGTATACTGAATACATCAATAATGACTGGTGCCAATCTGTATATTTCCGAAAACGGCAGACATATTGTCATATATTTTGCAGCATTTTACGAAATACAAAGTACTGTATGCAAAATGCAACAAAATGAAATACTTAACTGAATGTTATTTCTTACCTTCACAATGATTACCCATAAACCCAATGGGACAGGTGCATTCAAAGTCGTGTAGAAATGCTGTGCAAACACCGTCATTCACACAAGGGTTAGGGCTGCATTTTGCCTTGGCTGCACCTAAAACATAACAAATATATACTTGTTACACAATGGTTTTCATGAAATATCCCACGAGTTTTCGTCTTTCTCGGATAAGAACGTGAGGCTGGAAGTCCCGTCTGCTTTTACTCTATATAACTACTCAACTGTAACACTGAACTGTAAAACGCATTGAGACCCTGCATGTATAATACGTTTAATAAGAACTTACTATTATTATTATTATTATTATTATTATTATTATTATTATTATTATTATTATTATTATTATTATTATTATTATTATTATTATTATTATTATTATTATTATTATTTCTTTATTTCACAGTAAAATAATCCTTTTTTACAATTTTTACTGGTATAGATCTAGCTTCAGCTCGGGATCCTACCCGGCTCCTGAGAGCTGAAGCACCTTTCTTAATATATGTGCCGTGCCTAAAAGAACAGATTTTTGTAAATCTAAAACGCTTATGTTATTAAGTTCAAGTCTTTGAATATGGTCTTTAAAGTTTTTCGATATGGTTCCTAGCGATCCTATTACTATTGGTACTACTATGGTCTTCATCTCCCACAGCCTTTCAAGTTCTATTCTTAGGTCTTGGTATTTTTCTATCTTTTCCCTCTCCTTCACATCAATCCTACAGTCTTTAGGTACTGAGATGTCAATCAGCTCCACCTTCTTCTTGTTCTTATCAATGACTACAATGTCCGGTCTTCTTGCTTCAATTTTCTTGTCAGTGTATATATTGAAGTCCCATAGAATCTTGGTGCTTTCGTTTTCTACTACTTTCTCGGGGTTGTGATCCCACCAATTCTCTGCTGTGCATTGTATGTTGTGTTTTCTACATAGATGCCAATGTATGGTACTTGCAACTTTGTCGTGTCTGTCTTTGTATTCTTTTCCAGCTAAGACTTCGCATCCAGCTACCAAGTGGTCCACTGTTATTATTATTATTATTATTATTATTATTATTATTATTATTATTATTATTATTATTATTATTATTATTATTATTATTATTATTATTATTATTATTATTATTATTATTATTATTATTATTAACTATAAATAGAATTGGTGTAGAAATTCACACTATTTCTCAATTATAATCTACACCTTGTTTTCTTTTTTACTTTTGGAAATAAACTCTTGTCTATTCATACTAAAACAATTATACCCCCAGGCTCAGTGAATGTCGGTGAATAATAATTACCTTGGTCATTTTTTTTACCGATATTCACTTCGCCAGCTGCGACGAATAATTGTTAAATAAGGTGGACGTTAAAGATCATGTTTTGTCTAGTCTCGTAGGCATTTCGAGTTCTAACAAATGAGTTCCCAAATAACTATGGGACCCACGTTTAATCAGACATAGTCACCATAATATACCGCAATTAAAAGAATATCAAAAGTCTGAAGTACCATATTCAAAAGGGATCAACATATGGCACCACCCAGGCCATACACTTAGCATAGTAATAAGCAAAAATCAACTTGTAAGCAGAGTTGTACGCTAAAATATTTAACGTAAAGGCAGTGAAAGCGAATCTTACCGCTTAATAGTACGCTTTTGTCTGGATACAAGATTGAGACGTTAAAACATGCAGTGATTTATTTTATTTATTACAATAAATGAGAAAAATATCATATGCCTTTGGTGGGTTCAATTCTCATGTATCTGTGTTTCCCATATACACCGAGCGCATTTAAATTGATTATTCTATTTATATTATTGGTTAGTACAAACATTCACAATAGGTATGGCTGTGCACTGCAAAAACGGCACATTTAGAAATGCTTTTTTTGAGTAACAGCCAGGTTTTACCCAATATATTGAGTACATTTTACTCATCTACATTTACGTTTAGTATTTATGATAAGTTGGGTTTACGTCAGTCACTATAAAGTTTCAACCTGAATGCAACTCAGCCGTTTTTGCAGTGTAGTTGTAATAATATTGTTAGTAGTATTGATAATAGTAGAGTAGAAATGGAAACTAGCGAGTAAACAAGTAAAGGCTGCTGATATAAACGATAGGTAATATAATGAAATTTGTATATGTAATGTAAAACATGTGGCTCTTCCTTTTTACTCCGACGAAGGGCTAAAGCACGTAACGTCAGTAAAGTGTCGTTAATATTTACGGTGTTACAAATTTCATTATATTATACCTACTAGGAGAATACTGTTAAACATGCAAGAGGCACGTCGAGGGCTCTTTATGTGATTTTAATGCCTACTATCCAAGCAGGAACTTCAACTATTTAATGCATCTCAACCACCACCTTTATAGTCGTATCAAAGATATGCCTATTGTACGTTCTGTTGCAATCTCAACCTGTTAAAAAGAAAAAAATCTCGCGCGCTAATTCAAGTATTTTGTTACTTCTCACCTACAATACCATATATGGTAATGACATTGTTTTCGAGATTGCATACGGTATTTCTGATACGGTGAAATACCGTGGGAAATACTATGGGAAAGTGTCTCATACCTCCCTTTTGTGGATGTACCAGAAGTACCAGAGAGATTAGTTCCCTACCACAAGTACATGGTTTTTGTAAATACAATTATTTATATATAAATAGTTATGGGAACTTAAAGGTATAACAATACCTTTGTGATGATGGTGTGATCTATGATGCATACTGCTGCCCAATAATCGTGGTAGTTCTGGTTGATTGTACTGTGGATAACGCGTAAAGTACATTTCCTGTGGCCTGTCAATTTGTCCAAGTCCTGTTTGCTGTGGAGCTATTTCCATTTGCGGAGTCATTTGATCATAGTTCAAGGGAATATCAGGAGCTTGTTGAAAATGTTCATTTTCTTGTATCAATTGCGGAAGTTGAGACTGTTGTATTTCTGCCTTTGGTGAAAGCTGTTTCTCTGGCAGGATAATATCGGGTGGATTTTCTTTAAGAATCGGTGCGTTATCTGCAACATTGTTGTAACCCTGCAAGCGATTGTTTTGAAATGGAAGAAATAGTCTCTTCTGCTCCTGTGCTATTCGGTTATTGATTTTTAACAGATTATTTACAACAGTTTTAAATGGTGTGGCACCCCATATGTGAATGGCTTTCACTGGTTTAGGAGGTTGTCGGGGTTTACTAAGTTTATCCTTAATGACTGCTGATGTTGCAACAATATGGATAGGCGTCACTGCCTGTGGAATGCCCTCCTCATCTTTCTTATTCCTGGATTTCTTAGTATGTGGTAGTCTATTACGCTTTTCATCCAACCTTGTTGTATTTGATAGACGTAGTTTTGTCCTGGTACCATTGTAGTTAGTGTCATTGATAAGCGCCGAGTGATTGGAACAATAAACAATCGATAATAACAAGCTTGAAGCTAAAATCCAAATCACTGTCATAGCCATCTATTCATTGTACAAAATCAACCAAAACAACTTTCTATACCGTTTTTATCATGTTAAGAAATATCAACCAAGATCTTTTAGAGGCCATTTAGCCACAGGCAGGTTGAACTTACTGCGCTAACCCCTACCTGCTAACCTCGATTTCTGATTGAATAAGACAAATATGCACTTGAAAAAATACTAATAGAGAACCTGCAAAGGGCACACACACTCGACACCCGTCGATTGACGTGAAACTAAGTTTCGCTATGGTTTCATAGATCCTTAACTCCTTAACAGACATTTGAACCGTTTACCAGATCGTTTCATAAATGCACATTTTGGAAACTTTGTGCCATGTAAAGTTATTTCCCATAAAAGAAGATTTCACTTCACAGTCTTGCTATATGGCCAAGAACGGATTTTAACTTTTAGAGTGTCATTTGTGTTGCTTTACATGGTATTTCTATTACCATCACCGTTCTTATATATAAAACCCGTGAAACGATTAACAAACAAACAAAAGTACAAACAAGAAAAACAAAAACCGTGGTAACAATAAGTAGGTATTTATAAACTTTGGTCTTGTGTTTATCATCTTTATCATACATTCAATAATAATAACAACAATAATGTTATTCTTATATATAGTGCCTCTTCCATAAATATCCAGTTATATATTAAAAAAACCCAAATGATTAATATAAATTCCTAATACACCGTTTTAAATTTAAGCTAAGAAGTAGAAAAAAAGTAATATAATAATAAAGTAAATGAATTAAATTAAATTAAGTCCTTATATACAATTTTAAAGAAACTAAATATTAAGTTTTAAGTTGTGAAAAAACATATACCTAACTCTTTCAAAGTAATATTATTGAATTGACCTATTTTTATTAATTTATTGTTTTGTTTAATTTTGTTTTGTCACTGTGTTTGGTCTTTGATATTTAGCAGTGTGAACAAATATTTATAACGACTAACAATTTAAAACACACAAGCAATTAACGGGAAATTTCATTACAAATATTTATGTCATTGACAAAAAATAATAAAGCAATAATCTCCTTTTGACGACTGGTATATTTTAGGATTAGCTATGGTTTCAGAGCAATATCTGCAACTGAGCCGTTCTTCTTACTGCGCATACGTAAAGAGCATGCTTAATTGTTATTACGCATATTCGTTAAAAACGTCGTTAACATCATCGCCAGCAAAAAATTACAACGTTTGTATGGCAGTTATTAAATTATTCCTTTGAAAGTATACACTTTGACTGATTTGTACAGCTTTAAAGGGCTATTCAACAGCAGAAGGTTGACTTGTGAATACTGAACAGTTCATTCCAAGACCGAAATGCATTATAGGCCTTATAAACTTAAACTAGAAATACTAAATAGATCAATTTGTGTTCAAATTGGAGCATGTATATGTTTTGTTCAGTAAACCCTAACATAACGTAAATTGAAACTTCAAAGATGTACTTTTAACAATAACATAAGCTTGTATAATACATATTGGTCTTGGAACAATGCTGTTTTTGGTATTCAGTGTTCACAAATGAACCAGCAAACAGCAATATTTATAGAGCAGTTTAACGGGGTACTATTTAAAAGAAGGCGCCGCAATCGTAGTTTACACCATGACCATGCCCTGGCCGTTACTCGGACAGTCACGCAACATACGTTAGAGCATCGTATGACGTGGCAATGTACTGAACTTTTCACAGTCACACGATCTGTTTCATTATCTGCTCTAATAGTCTCACCAACACGTGACACGTGTCCGAACACAGGATACCCAGCATGACAGAAGGACTTTGAACTGCGGAAAAGAACAGGGAAATATTGATGTCCAAAAAACGCCAGTAATTTAAACTCTCAACATCTTTTTGCATTGTAAATGTCTTTATTAATAACATAAATAAGATGGTTTTCTGTATTTTACAAATCTTCAATCTTCTTCCTCTTCATATTTTGGCACGGGTATGGGGCGTTCGCAAAGAATTCCTTCAAATTGTTTTGGGCAGATACAGGCAAATCCATAAGCACTGTTAGTATACGCACTGCCAACACACGTACCACCATTAGAACAGAGATTGTGTCTTTTACAAGGACTGCGAACTAAACATATAAGCACTGTTAGTTATGCACAGACAGGGTGTAGGGCTCATGAGTCATAGGGGTATCGGGTACTGGTGTCTTTAAGAAAGGGCGTGGCATGTTAAATTAGTACATTCATTCATTCATACTATAACCTTTCGTTAATTAATTAATTAATTAATTAATTAATCTATTTATTTAGTATTTATTTATTTATTTATCTATTTTTATGTATTTATTCACTTATTTATTTGTATTTGCACTTATTTTGTTGTTGACTTTTATATTTATATTTTGTTTGTTTGTTTATTTGATTTTTTATTTATTTGTTTTGCTGTGTAGTTGTTTGTTTGTTCGTTCTTTTGTTTGTTTGATTGCTTGTAAGCTCGTTTGTTTGTGTATTTGATTGTTTGTTAGTTCCTCTTTGTGTTTGTTAATTGGTTTATTTGTTTATTATTTGTGTACTGATTTGATTGTTTGTTAGTTCCTCTTTGTTTTTGTTGGTTTATTTGTTTATTATTTGAGTACTGATTTGATTGTTTGTTAGTTCCTCTTTGTGTTTGTTGGTTTATTTGTTTATTATTTGAGTACTGATTTGATTGTTTGTTAGTTCCTCTTTGTGTTTGTTGGTTTATTTGTTTACTATTTGTATACTGATTTGATTGCGGTTCGTTAGTTCCTCTTTGTGTTAAGTTTGTTAAGGTATATTTGTTTATTATTTGTGTACTGATTTGATTGTTTGTTAGTTCCTCTTTGTGTTTGTTGGTTTATTTGTTTACTATTTGAGTACTGATTTGATTGTTCGTTAGTTCCTCTTTGTGTTTGTTGGTTTATTTGTTTATTATTTGAGTACTGATTTGATTGTTTGTTAGTTCCTCTTTGTGTTTGTTGGTTTATTTGTTTACTATTTGTATACTGATTTGATTGCGGTTCGTTAGTTCCTCTTTGTGTTAAGTTTGTTGGTATATTTGTTTATTATTTGTGTACTGATTTGATTGTTTGTTAGTTCCTCTTTGTGTTTGTTGGTTTATTTGTTTACTATTTGAGTACTGATTTGATTGTTCGTTAGTTTCTCTTTGTGTTTGTTGGTTTATTTGTTTATTATTTGAGTACTGATTTGATTGTTCGTTCGTTCCTCTTTATGTTTGTTGGTTTATTTGTTTGCTTTCTTGTTTAAGTGTTTGTTTGTTTTTAGTTCGTTCTTTCGTTTGTTCGTGTCTTTTTTTAGTTACATAGTTAGTTTGTTTACCTAACCATGCAGGCTGGTCATGCATAAAGGCGTCATGCATACCATACCTGGGTGTATTCTATAGTATAGCTGCCATACCTTCACAGTTCTTTCCTGAGTAACCATGGCTACACTGACAAACATATTGATTACCGAACTTGGAGCAAAAGCCTTCATTTAGGCAAGGGCTAGGCTGACAGGGATTTGCTGAAAAAATACACAAATAGATTAGAACCAACTTCATCATCATCATCACCACAGGGCAATCGAGCATCAAATCGAAACATCTTTTACAATTGGTTTAAAAATCGGCAGAGTAAGTTCCCAAACAATTACAGTAAACTTAACCAAACAATAACGGTACTTTATTAGGAGGCAAACCAAAACGCAGCTTTCGACTGGTGCTGATTTACTGAGTCAATTACTGTCACAACAGGGTGAGTGAGTTATTTAAACAGGACGACTCGTGACAGCTTGCTCCGTGAATGCCTCCGAGGCCTGACTGTTGTACCGGGTAACAATCCCTTACTCTTTGCAAACAGCACAACAGAGCTTTAATTAACGTCCACCTTAATGTATAGGTTAGAATGAAGGCAGACGGGACCTCCGGCTTGATTTCCTTATCCGAGAAGACGTGAAAATCTAACCATTATTACCATTTATGTTAGGACCCTGAGTGTTTAACGGATTGAGTCAACCATCGGCTATAAAACTACTAAATTAAAAGAAACTATAAAATAGAAGTGATCCAAAGTGTTCAATCTTTGTATATAAAACATGTGAGAGTTCTAAGACTATTACAATATTGCTATACACATAACCAAAGCTGCTCCATACGGTATTTACCTTCACAAGTGTTGCCATAGAAACCATAAGGGCATTTACATTTGAAGCCATTGAAGGAATCTATACAGGACCCTCCATTAGCACATCTCGCTTTAGAGCACTCGCTGATAACTATAATGATTTAATAATTCATTAAACAAATTAATGTCATGAATACTGAGACCTTTTGATGTTGTACACAAACTGACTGACTGACTGACTGACTGACTGACTGACTGACTGACTGACTGACTGACTGACTGACTGACTGACTGACTGACTGACTGACTGACTGACTGACTGACTGACTGACTGACTGACTGACTGACTGACTGACTGACTGACTGACTGACTGACTGACTGACTGACTGACTGACTGACTGACTGACTGACTGACTGACTGACTGACTGACTGACTGACTGACTGACTGACTGACTGACTGACTGACTGACTGACTGACTGACTGACTGACTGACTGACTGACTGACTGACTGACTGACTGACTGACTGACTGACTGACTGACTGACTGACTGACTGACTGACTGACTGACTGACTGACTGACTGACTGACTGACTGACTGACTGACTGACTGACTGACTGACTGACTGACTGACTGACTGACTGACTGACTGACTGACTGACTGACTGACTGACTGACTGACTGACTGACTGACTGACTGACTGACTGACTGACTGACTGACTGACTGACTGACTGACTGACTGACTGACTGACTGACTGACTGACTGACTGACTGACTGACTGACTGACTGACTGACTGACTGACTGACTGACTGACTGACTGACTGACTGACTGACTGACTGACTGACTGACTGACTGACTGACTGACTGACTGACTGACTGACTGACTGACTGACTGACTGACTGACTGACTGACTGACTGACTGACTGACTGACTGACTGACTGACTGACTGACTGACTGACTGACTGACTGACTGACTGACTGACTGACTGACTGACTGACTGACTGACTGACTGACTGACTGACTGACTGACTGACTGACTGACTGACTGACTGACTGACTGACTGACTGACTGACTGACTGACTGACTGACTGACTGACTGACTGACTGACTGACTGACTGACTGACTGACTGACTGACTGACTGACTGACTGACTGACTGACTGACTGACTGACTGACTGACTGACTGACTGACTGACTGACTGACTGACTGACTGACTGACTGACTGACTGACTGGCTGGCTGGCTGGCTGGCTGGCTGGCTGGCTGGCTGACTGACTGACTGACTGACTGACTGACTGACTGAATAAAGAAATTTGTGAATAAACAAATGAATTATTTGAATAAATAAATCAATAAATGGGTGATATAATAAATGAATGTATGAACGAGTAGTCAATAGCTCAACGTTCCTGTCGCTTCGATGCAAAGGCCTGGCTACCTTTCAAGATGGCGCAGGGAACTGTGAAGGGGACTATTAACAAGCGAGTGAGTAAGCGCGTGAGGAAATCGGTGAGTGCATGAGTGCGCAAGTAGAACATACGTACATACCTTCGCATGTTTTGCCACGGTACATCGATAGACAGTTACAGTAAAAATCACCATCTTGCTCGAAGCACGTTCCTGAATTCTTGCAGGGATTTGGATCACACTGATTCAGTTCTAAAAACAAACATATCATGTGAGCATGTGTAACTATGAATCCAGTTAGTCAGAAGTACAGATGTAGACCGAATCGAAATACGCCATGCACCTACAATCTCGGCAAAAACTTAGTGAGTCAACTGCTCCAAAAAAGGGGCATAAGTCTTTACGGCAATGCGCGTGCTTTTTTGGCTTAAATGTCTTGTTAAAGCCACTTCCCCTCTCCCACTACACAATGTTGGCCTGGCAGTCATCAAGGAAGCATGCATATTATCTGAAAAACAACATTGTATGAAGGGGGAGAAGAGGATTATATAGCGAAAACGTATAGTTAAAGGTCAAAATAGAGAAAACTGTAAAAGTTTCTCAATAGTTTTTGCCAAGATTGTAGTTCTGTAGGTTTTGGTGACTATATACTTGTGGTGGTTATCATTCGAAGCCTGTACAATTTGCTAACGTACCTTCACAGTTTCTGCCTTTAAAGCCTTCTTTACAGAGACAGATGTAAGACTCGCCCGTTTCGCTACACTCTCCACTATTACGACAAGGATTGGGATGACATTTACTGATGTCTATTGAAACAGCAAACGAAGATACAAATGAATCTAGCTTCACAAGACCATTTAGTCTGTATATTAAAAAATACAACGTCATTCGATGGTAAATCAAAATGAATTCTATTACTACAAAGACAGACGTAAGGATCTGCCGTCTCTCTACACTCTCCGCCATTGCGAGAAGAATTGGAAACACATTTGAATTCAGTCTGAATTGCGGTTATCTAATAATGCTCTTTTGTCAAATAGTACAGCGGTCCTAGATAACAGGAGAGTGGTCTATTGTTCCACAAAACCAAGTCGCACATGAGATCATATTATATTATCCTTGTAAGAAGACGAGACTGAGTAGAACAGGTGTTTTAGTATATCCACATCAACTAGATTGTGAGAAATATAGGATTGTAACTATTTTCAATTTGAAAAAAAAAAAAAAAATCTACTCACAACTACAACTTATATGTGCATACACCTTATTCCAAAATGGCTGACTGGCCCATGATCTCTCGTTCTCATTAAATTATTATTTTCTTTTAAATTCAAGCTCAAAGACAGAATAATAATTTCATGAGATTGAGGCAACAAGGGCCAATGGAACAAAAGGTATTTCTAGTCTATTAGCTACTAGCGGAACCAATCAAAGTGCGCGATTCCTCAATTCCAGTAGGTGTGGCTATAACAAATAAAACTACACCAAACCTTGACAATTTGGGCCTTTGAATCCTATATTACAAGTGCATATATGTCTTCCCATCGCTTCTTCAGTGCAGCTGCCGCCATTCTTACATGTTTCACTATCGCACTCTTTACGATCTGCAAGACATTTTAAGAACAAACTTTATAATCATATACAAACACATACAACCAAAATATACTATGACTAAATCGATCAGAAGATATAGACATCCTTTGAGGGATTCAGAGTGTGGACTGTGGACTGGGAGCTAAACTAATCCTATACTAGTTATAATACCTTGTTATTAAACGTATATTGTAAACTGTAAAATCACCCCAAACAGCATTATTTACCTATCCATCTTTGATTGAACCAACAATTTTTGAAATAGGTTTATAAGATACTTACATTCACAGTGAGTACCAATGTAGCCTGGAGCACAGTTACAATAATAACCCTTCCTTTCTAGCGTACAACTTCCATCATTATGACAAGGATGAGCGAGGCATGGGCCGGAATCTGTCAATCAACAGTCAGTGATAGTGATAGCGATAGTGATAACGATTGCAATAATGATAGTGATAGTAAAACAGTAATAATAATAACTGTAATTGTAATTTTGTTGAAGAAAGATGTTATTGATAATGATGATGATAACAGTAACGATGATAATGATGACGATGATGATAACAGTATCATAACAGTAATATTTACAGAAACTTCAACTTCTTGTTCAACCCCTTATGAGTTTCTGGGCAAAATAGTGATGATAATCATAAAGATGAAGATAATGTTGATGATGATGAGGATAATGGTTAATATGATCGATGATGATAATAATAATGTTCTTACTTTCATCTGATTGGTCCTGGTCAGGTCCATATTCCTCATTGTTATATTGTTGATATCTACCTAGTAGACCTGGTATAAACTGCCTTCGCGTTGTTTTATTTAAGATGTCTTTTTTAATCAGGCTATTGTTCTTCTTGTTGGCTTCAGCGTATGTTTTCAACGAGTGGCTATCAGAACTAACTTTTAAAGTATTCTGGGGCGTGAATATTTTGGTTGATCCTTTTGATTTGTAGAGTTCTTCTCTTGGTCTGTTATGAGAGCCTGTCAACGCTTTAGTCACACATACCACCAAGATCCACAAACAAACTACCGTATTACTCATGATCCAACATCGCCGTCCTTTGTAGGAACAACAGATATAACGAATGACAAAAATGAATTCTTTAGCTACCAAATTGTCGTTGTTTCCAAATGAATATCATCAAAACCAGTGAGCAACTTGAACAAAGAGGCCACCTGATAGGAGGTCATCGCCATCATTAATAATTCATTAGTCTACTAGCACTTCAACTTTTTTGTTTTTTTATATCTATAATTCGATTATAAGAATATCGATAACAACAATATCAAATCAAATATATTTATATGATCGATACAACAGCAATATAATGTACTTATAATCATATTCAAGAAGAAAAGTTGGAGAAATTCAACAACAGATCTTTATAGTTCTAAACCATTTCTCACAATCGAGTCTTATCTTTTAATTGAAAATATTATCTAATTAAGTAAATAAACTTTGTTTTTAAGACAAAATGTTCCTTTAATGGCCGTAATGGCAATCTAAATAAGCTCTACACAATATCTCTGCTCAAAAACAACGTATTATCAACGTTCACCTTAACGACAATTGTGCTAGATTAACAAGATGTGCCGAAATATCATAAATAGAAGATTTCTTATTTTTGAGCGATAAAGCCAAAAATAAAAGCTCTGATCTTATAACGGCTTAGTGAATCGGCTTGACCTGGTTGATCTATCGAGACCCAATAGCCTTGGCAACGAGTAGAGCACTCGAGAGGTCATATTAATATTGGACAACCGATGAGATAATTACGGTTAGACAAGAGTATATTTTTGGATATATTTGGATCAAACAATGTCCCCTTCTTTGTTAAAGTAGTTGGTGAAATTGGTATACAGGAAAATTGAAAAACAAACTTGTAATGAAGTCTGGCTAGACATTTAGTCCAATGTGAATACGGCCACATGTGGGATCGCGTGGTAAAGTTATTGTTTCTTGTAGCAATCTGGGCTAGTGAAAGTACACAAAGGAAAAGCCGATCAAAGCTCGTCTTTCATGACGTTAAAGATGTATTCTTCAGAAATCCAGAGAAATCTTCTCTGCTTAATACACATCCATTCACTAGGACTTTGAAAACAATTATTCGAGGAAAATACAAGGCGTCAGGGTGGATTACTAAATGCCGTGGCTTGGAATGTGTGAGTACGGTGTCCTCATCGACTGCAAACAATTTTCTTAATAAAGCACTAAACGTGCTCGACAAATACGATAAAAAAGATAGAGATAAAAAGAAGAACGATTATAAAGAAATATCAACACTGGCCAGAGTCCTCGCTACGTCTGATGTTGACGAAACAAGTTTAAAGAAAGATGACAACGATGATACAGATGGTAAATTAACGAAGAAATCGCATGGAAAAATCGACACTCATTCTTATACTGGAATCAAGCGCCAAAACTGGTTTGGTTTACCACATAGTCATAATATACTTGGTCCCCATTTACCAAACCAACATACTCCCCCTATTCACGTTATGGATCCATTCTACAACCACAACAATGGTGGCAGTGTAGGCACTCATCAAGCTCATCCCTTCAACTTCATGCATCCGGGTGTTTACCATGAAAACCTAGCTCACCATATGAACCCACCATTTGCCTTGCATCACCACCACCCTATGTCGCTATATAAGCCTCATGGGTATTCTGATGGTCCTATTCCGCCATATCCGGACCCGCTGCTTTCTGGACCACCTCATAATGCAGAACCAAACTTTCAACCATACCGGCTGCTTCCTGGACAACCTCATAATGCAGGACCAAACTTTTCTGGTCAACACGTCGCCGAACCACCAGCAATTCTTCCTGGTATATTACATAATGCAGCAAACGGAATGACATATCCACCTCTTCGTCCAAACTTTCCAGGTGAAAACATCGCCGAACCACCAGCAATTCTTCCTGGTATATTACATAATGCAGAAAACGGGATGACATATCCACCTATTCGTCCTCCTGCAGAGATTCGTAAAGTACCATTTCCTGTACCATACCCCGTGCCATCCCCACCGAGTATCAAAGAAGTCCCTGTACCAATAAGGATACCAGTCAGAGGGCCATCGATCATTCAGAAATACTACTATCCTGTTAGATTTCCACAACCTAGCCAAATACACCATGTTCCCTATCCTATATACATACGACAGCCTCCTAGTTACAAACCCTACTTTATACGTGTTGCCTCTCCCCCGCAAAGAATACCTGTACCAGTGCCGTCTCCACCAAAGATATTTGTCCAGCGAGTGCCTTATCCAGTGGTGGTTCCACGGCCTGTCCATGTTATTCATCACCAGCAGATGTACAGTGGTAAGAAATATTAGAACAAGTTATGCACTATTTATAACAGTTAAAATCACGGCACAAATTACGTTATAACTTTGTTTTCCCCTCAGTGGCGCAGAGAAACTGAGACCCGCGTGAGACCCTTGTTTTGAAAATCCAAGACCGAGGTTCAGTTTTTACAAAAAATCCGAGACCGAGACGTTTTTAATAAATGTATATATGGAAAATCCAAGACTCCGAGAGATTTCAAGATTGAATCTAAAGTTGCCAAAACCAATAATTTTCAAGGTACCATTCACCACCCCTAATATGATCTACTACCAACATATAGTCGAATCCTAGAAATTGTGTCTCTCAAAATAGTTTGCGTAAATTACTATGCAGATCATTTCATTTATCACATAATTTGATCAATAATGCGATTTTGTGTCATATATGTTGTTCCTAGTAGATAGTGGTCACTGCAAGACAAATCCTTGTATCAATGGAGGGACATGTAGCGCGTTTAAGGACTACTATCGATGTCATTGTCAAGTAGGATATAAAGGGGCACATTGTGAAGGTGAGGAATTATTTAGCATCTTGTTGACATAACCACCACCACAATCATATCATTATCAATATACAATATCATTGTTCGAATTATAAACTATTGCACTTTTATCGAGATATTCTCATATTCGTGAATTTCATTGTATTATATATTTAATAACAAATATGAATTGTTATGCTATAGGTGGACATACAGTGACGTATTTTGTTATGGTTTTGCCAACCAACCATTGTTATTAGAACAAAGAAACTTAAACAATCATTTGTTAAAAAGGTTGGCAAATAAGCATCAGAATATTGTCAACACTTGTAAAGATAACGCCCACCAATATGTGGAAGACAACTTTGTTTATAGGGGATACATTGATATGATAACCGTCGTCATCATTATCAATAGAACAATGAACAATTTGTATTACTTCTAATAATTCATAAGAAATTGACAAAAGAGATCAAAAGCGTACGCGTGGATGAGGTTGTACATCCCATATAGAATTGTCCTGATTTGCATAACTTTTAACTTTTAATTTTCTCGGCCAGATTTATTTTTGGTATACTTATATACTTGTTACTTACTTACTTACTTACTTACTTATATATTCCTTACTTAGGGGGCTTTATTTATTAGTATATGGGGGGTGGGGGGGGGGATTCGGCAATATTGAAGGGGTCACGTTATTTTAGGAAGCTATATAGTTGTCACTAATTGCATGCAGCTTTAGTAATAAGCTGGGCAAATATATATGTTTACTTGGGCATACAGTTTGATAATGAATAGGAAAGCGAGAAGGCTTGTCATTTTTTATTACTTTGTATATTTCGGCCTTTATCCAAATATATATAGACAATAGGTGATTTTACAGACCCCCATACATGCACTGATAAATTAACGTCCCCTAATTTACGACTGAGTTTTTTCATTTTACAGTATCGGTAACAAGTGGTGAAAGTGCATGAAAAAATATCCAAACCTTATTTTTTTTGAAATAGATTTGTTTTCAAATTATTTACGGTTTTATCGATGCGTAGTAAATCAAAAGAAACCCGGTTCCCAGACAATGTAGCAATTATCAAGGTTTCACGATTACAGTAAATGATAAAACCGGCGCTGCACTCATCAGTACGAAATCTAGCTCTTGGTTAATGTTGCTAACAACACCGGAGTTTTTTGTACATTTTATAAGACCACATGAGATCCTTAACACTAATTGGTTTGTAACCAAAGTAACCCCGGTAGCTTGGATACCCCACAGCCAATCCGTTGATAGAATAACTTCCTGGAGTTGACTCAAAAGTTAGCGTGTGGTTACCAGGTAACACATTCGTTGCTATGGGATACACGAAGGTTTCTTGCGTTGTTTGTCCACAATTCTTTACGAGTTGAGTATGTTTGGTCTTTTTTCTATCCAGTGTGATATTAGCGTAGATATCACGGCCCCCACTAAGACGTAAAACAAAAGCCAGGGAAAATGACTTTTTAGCTGAATCATCAGGGATATAAAATTGTATTTGTAAATGTGTAGTTTTGGTTGTTTTGTCGGGCGTCCAGCCAGCATATGCATCCATGCGATGTGACTCGTGCCATAACGACATCTTACTAGATTTCTTCGAAGACAAATATCTGAAACCACGTGACTCGGTCACTTTAGCATCTAGTGTTTGTCTGAAAGGTGCTTTCCAATTGGATGATAAATGTGACCAACACATTGAGTGAGTCAGCTGATCATCACTAATTGAAGGCTCAGTAAACAATGGTTTTACTAGTTTTCTTGGATAATGGTTGCTACCCATGGGTTTATCTTCATCGATTGTAAACAGATTCTCTTGATTTATGGCTTTATATTGTGTTTTGTATTTAGCGTTTGTCAGTGCTTTCCTCAAATAATCTGTAACCATTGATGCCGTTTCACGATTTGCTTCGACGCCAACGTGATTACCATCTTTTGCAAAGATGCCAACGTTTACAGCGTTAAATTTTCGTTTCCCTGTTTTTGTCAGCGGACAGCCAAGGTCTTTAATGCTAAACGATGGTATCCCATAATGCATTGCTAGCTCATCAAAGCCAAGATCTTGCATATTTAGACAGTCAATGTTTAGTGGTGTTTTGGTGTTTTTCTTGTTAATCACATTTACATAATTAACATAGGCAATTAAAGGTGTTGATGAAAGTGAAAGAAGTCTTCGAGTAAGAAGCTCCATTGGCTGAGCAGCTGTGCCATATTTGTATCCATAATCATTGACAGCTAGTTCAACTAACACGATATCTGGTTCTTGGTCTGGTACATAGTTTTGTAGACAAAATAAAAAGAAATCACTTCCGGTTCCTCCTACACCAACGTAATGAACTGTCATTTTGGATTCGAAAGTGTTATTCCACCAATCAGTGATAAGGTTAAAGTAGCTCTGTTTGGCATTGTCCAGTCCACCTCCGGCAGTGTTGGAACCTCCTAAGGCTACCATGGATACTGGTTGTCCATTGCGAACCTTTGTTAAGAGGCTTTGAGGTGCAGGAAACCGCTGACCATAGTCAATAGATTTCGTATGAAACCAAAAAGCTGATCTAAAACCAAAAGTATTTCCAAGAAGCGGAGTGTTAGATAGATTATTACAGCGATATTCATTGCATAGCGACTAGCAACTAATTGTGACTTTCAATTTTCAGTTTTTCTGATCCGTCAACTGTTTGGAGGCGTAGCTTTCACGTTAATTAACTCGTAAAGTCATTGGTTGATCAAACTGATTGACGGATCACTGAGAAAAACCCAAATCAAATTAAAGTGCAGTTTGCTGGTCGCGATGCAACGATCATCGCTGTAAATAACAGGTTTTATTGAGTTCTTCTAGTAAGTCCATATAGAAACTATGAGTGTTATCAGAAAAAAAGAGGGAATGAGCACGGATCACACAGTTACGTTTTTTAGCCTTTTCACAAATCTGACAAATATACATCTAATTGCAAGAACGTTGTCCTAACTTTTGAAATTTAGTGGGAAAGGAATTCATCAAAAGACAAAAGAAAATCACTCAAGCTGAAGGAATAACAAAGAGTTCACCGCGCGCGAGTGATTTTCTTTTGTCTTTTAATTCATTCCTTTTCCACTAAATTACAAATGTCAGGACAATGTTCTTGCTGAATAAGGTGTACACCTATTTCAATTAACGTTGTCCATCTGGAATGGTTGATCTGAGACCGATAGGAATTGTGGGAGTTCAATAAATTCCAAATGTGTTGTTTTAATCACACTTGAATGGTGCTGAATTATGGATAATAGTATTTCAGAAGTAAACATTAATATTCAAGCGTGATTATAATACAAAATGTAGTGTATTTGCAGTTTAACGAGCTCCCACAATTCCTATCGGTCTCAGATCAACCATTCCAGATGGACAACGTTAATTGAAATAGGTGTATACAAACAATAAGAATGTCAACACTAACAATGAGCTATAGGATACATGACATTTATGCACCGGGGATAGACATAGATCGTTGTATAATTCACTAGCAAATATCGCCGGATTATTTTACTATAACAAAAGCTAGCTAAGCTTGCTTGACCCTAAAGGCTCGGTAACTAAGCTAGATTCGGGTTTAGTGGCAAACAAGCTTAGCTACCGAGCCTGGGTCAAAGTATTTCAAAGATCGTTTGATAATCAGCGGGTTATCATCGTTGGGGATTTCAAATGTTTTATCTTTTCATTGGGGTTTTGGGCAATCTCGAACCCAGAGCCTGCGTTACTCTTGGCCAGCAGTGCCGAGCAACGTATAACTCTGGGGTACCGGGATTCTCTGCTTATTGTGATTGGCCCTTGAAAATACAATAGTCAGACCGGAAACAGACGAAGTAAACGCTCTGATTGGTCCATCATGTAAACAAATGCACATTCAAAATGTAAATTTTACGATTAATACGACGTCAACGGTTTTTAATACTAGATAGAATAATATCGTGATTTATGGAATAAATGCGAGTCGCGAAGCGACGACAAATTGTATCGCTGCGAAGCGATGATTATCGAGTCGCGAAGCAAATTAGAATACACACAAAATACTCCTTTAAACTATTCTAAACCTTGACAATCCTCTGACCTCTGGCATCCAGTTGTTTAATAAAGGTCAATCGTACCACGAAAGCAAACTAATAACCGCTGGAAAACTATAAATAAGTCGACGGTTTATTAATAAAGCGATCTAAATTGAAGGAGATTTAGACTCGTTTTTATATCATTATATAAATCCTGATGGCCGCTAAAAAACCTTCCTAAACTTTAAATGTTTTATAAGTGAGGAAAATGTTTATATTTTGGCTTAGTAAATATGTAAAATACTACTAGGTCAACAATATTTTGAATGTCATATAACGTACTAAGTAACACAGGATGCCCAAACCAACAGATCATTATAATATTAACTAAGCATGCGCATTTCATGTTAAAACCGGAACTCCAAAATTGGAGCAGAATAATTCCGTTTCCCCAGAGTTATACGTTGCTCGGCACTGCTGGCCAAGAGTAACGCAGGCTCTGGGTTCGAGATTGGGTTTTGAGCTTCAGGGAAATAAAGCAAACGTTACCTTTATTTTCAAAAGAGTGGCTTTTGGACAAATTTTGATAATATAAGACAGAACGCTTATTTCACGACGTTTCGATGTCGCTGACATCATTTTCAAGTAAGGTTTAAATTTATTCGATAAATTTTAAAATTAGACGAGAGGTACTTACCTTGAAGTATAATTGTAATTCTTTGAGATATGTGGAGCATTATGGGATAATTATGCATACTTCCTATGCTACTAACTGGTCAGCGGTCACACTTCAAAGCTATTCAAATGCAAATTACAACACCGTATATAACCCCAGGTGATAATATTATAATCAGTTCTTCCTGGAGTGGAAATTAAAATTGGCGAGGTTCGACAAGTGGGTGGGAATTACACCATTAAAACCTTTAAAAATACACCAAAAGAAGGGTGGGTAGCATTATCCCATAATGCTCCACATATCTCAAAGAATTACAATTATACTTCAAGGTAAGTACCTCTCGTCTAATTTTAAATTCTTTTTCGCTATGCTCCACATTATGGGATAATTATGCGATTTCAAAGCACCGAAGCCAATAGGTATATAACAACCTTTATTAATATCATGATTAACAGTAACATTAACAATAACAGTGAAATCATTCTCATATTTCATGAGAACACAACAATCAATAAATATTGATAAATCTAATGATGTAAATTACATCTGAGGTAGTATTTACGAAAGGTACGTTCGTTGGACCAATCTGCGGTCCGCAAAATGTCTCCAATGGGGACACCTTTGGCATACAGGGCACTCGTGGATGCTCCCCGAACACTGTGCGCTTTGAAAAGGGACACATCTATGCCAGACTTGGCCATAACAACTTTAATCCATCTTGCCACAGTGTCTGTAGACACTGGTTTATGCGGTCTGATATAAGATAGAAATACTTTGGTCACGTCACCTCTTAAGGCTTTTGTTCGTGAAATATACTCGACGAGAGTACACTTAGCGCACACACTAGGTTCCTCTTGCAAACATTGAAATGTCACTTCAATAGACTTTCCAGGTTTAGAGGTTTTTAAACGTTCCGCTATAACAAAACTTAAACAATCGACGCTGTCTTGGCAGTAATTTAGATCTAAGGCACATAATGTTTGCTCTCTTTGTGCCGATACTAATGCACAAAGCATTATAGTTTTTAAGGTCAAGTTCTTCAGGTTAAGTTGCTCCAAGGGGTGCAATGTTTTTAAATAGTCTGTAACTTTAGACACATCCCAGGTTTTGCAATAACGAGGAGTTGGAGTACGCAAGTTGTACATCCCCTTTAAAAGTCGAACAATTAATGGATGTGAGCCAACACCAGTGTTGCCGACAGGCTCAAGGGTTGATGACAGAGCAGATCTATACGTGTTGATGGTACTGTAACTTTGCCCTTCGCTAAAGCATTCAGACAGGAAGTTGGCTATCTGTTCTAGAGGTGCCTGAAGTAGATCAATTTGCTTTGATGCACACCAGCGATACCATTTTTTCCAGGCACTATTGTATTGTTTAGCAGTCCCAGAGGTCCAAGATGCACTGATGAGGTTGGTTGCTTCCTCAGAAAGGCCTCTGTTTCGCAGACATTCCCTGATAATATCCACGCGGCAAGAACCAGGTGGTTGCGTAGAGGATGAAGGCTGTTGCTGTGAGCTAAGAATAGAAGATTCTTTCTCCTGGGCAGTAAAATCGGTTTCTCTAGGGTTAGTTGAAGTAGGAGCGGGAACCAGCTCTGCGTCGTCCACACTGGAGCAATCAATAATACTGTGGCCTTGTCGTTGCGGATCTTCCTCAATACTTGGGGCAGCAAGCTAAAAGGAGGGAATGCATAGCATTTCAGATTAGACCAGCTTATACTAAAAGCGTCAATGGCCATGGCACCAGGTTCTGGCTGCCATGACACAAATCGTTCAACTTTGGCATTAAGTCTCGACGCAAATAAGTCAATGTCGGGATCAAATGTCATGTGGATCAGTTGATCATAAATTGCTAAATCTAATGCCCATTCTAAATTGGACGAAAACTCCCGAGATAGGGTGTCTGCTGTGCAATTGCTTTTCCCTGGAATATGTTGGGCACTTACAAATAAGTTTCGTGGAATACACCATTCCCACAGGGATCTTGAGAGCAAATCTAGTGCATGAGATCTAATGCCTCCCATGTTATTGATATAGGCGATAGCAGTCGAATTATCAAGTTTCAATCGAACATGAACATCATGTTCATTGGCCACAAATGCTTGTAATGCGTAAAATGCTGCCAACAACTCAAGATAGTTGATGTGATGACTAGACTCTAGTTTGGACCACCGACCCTGTGCAGGCTGCCCATGACTATAGGCTCCCCATCCAGCCAAGCTGGCATCACACTCTATCACAGTATCAATGGGTCGTGGTCCAAAGTACACTCCATTCACCTTAGAAATATTCTTAATAACCCATTCGAGATCCAATAGTGCTTGAGGACTCAGCAATATCAACTCCTCAAAGTCATTATTCTTAGATAGGGCTTGAGATTTACATAATTCAATGGATCTGTAATAGAGTCTCAAGTAGTTCATGGCTGGAAATGACGAGACTAAAAGGCCAGTCACATGCGCTACCTGTCTCACAGTGGGTTTTGGCTCGGAAATCAGTTTAGAGCAAGCGAGAACAATTTTTTGGACTTTGACCTCTGGTAGAAATATTTTCATGACTACAGAGTCAATGACAAAACCAAGGAAACTTATTTGTGTCACAGGTTCAAGTTGAGATTTCTCATTATTGATGACAAAACCGAGATTCTCAATCAGACTTCTCAATGTGGCAAGCTGATTTAAGCATTCCTCATACGAGCTTGCAGCAAGTAGAATGTCATCCAAAAAGATGACTATTCGAATTCCGTTCAATCGAAGGTGAGACACAAAAGGTTTGCAAATTTTGGTAAAAACTCGAGGAGCCAAACTGTAACCGAATGGTAGACAGGTGAACTCATATCTCTGACCTTTCCACATAAACCGTAAATATTTCCGGTGTGGAGAGAAAATCGGCACGCTAAAATAGGCATCCTTGAGATCTATTGATATCATAGAATCCCCCTGGCTAATGAAATTTAAAGCCATTTGAATATTCTCCATCTTAAAATGGATCTTTTGGACAAATTGATTCAGTGGCTTCAAGTTGATCACTGGGCGCATATCACCAGTTTTCTTAGGTACCAGAAATAAATTAGAAATAAATTCCTCTTGATTTCGAAGTACAGGCTTAATAGCCCCTTTTTCAAGAAGTTTCTCAACTTCATCATTAATTAACTGAATTTCGGTTTCATTCAAAGGAGGAGGTTTTGGTAAACAAAACTGCTCTGGAATACATTCAAATTCTAAATGATACCCCATTATAGTTTCTAGGACCCAAGGGTCACTGGTGAGCATGCGCCACTTGGAGCTATGGTATTGTAAATGACCCGCATACGGGTTAATAATACTACTTTCAGTAGTTACCTGATTTAAGATTTCTCTTTTGTGTCTTTGTACGTCTTCGTACTCGACGATGGGTTGGTGGATGACCTCCTTTCGGAGTAATAGGGCCCTTTTTGGTTTCGATATCCTAAAAAATACCTGCGGCCACCACGCTGGTTGTATCTGTTATGGCCACTGCCACTCTTGTAGTCAGATTGACGTTTAAAAGTAGACGCCGTATTTGGACGATGCATTGTTTTCTTGGCAATTTTGTTCACTTCGCCAATTTCTTTAACTTGTTTAGGGAGTTCATCGCCAAATAGAAAAGTCGACACAGGATTGCTTTTGCTGCAAACCGACTGATAAGGCTGAGTGATGTCTGGTTTCAGAAATTCTCTCCTTTTTAGAGACGTCAAGTACGAGGCATGGCCTAAAAAGGTCACAGCGTCAGCAATGGGCGTCAGAATATCACAAGCTTCAATAGGCTTTTTCTCTGTCTGGCACTTCAGAACTGCATCTAATATCTTAATCATCGGTTGTGCAGACTTGACTAAGTTTTTCTGGATTTCCTGAAGGCCAAGGTCTTTAGTCTTAGAATGTCGAGCTAGGTCATGCCACAGTTCAAGATTAACTTTAGGCACACACAACAAATGACAGTTCTTGGGAGTTTTGTATTGGTCCTGTAGCTCTTTGAACTTCGCTTCTAGCGGTTTTTTCGACACTGCATCATTGACTCGCTGTGCGATAACTTCGGACACGTCCGGACCGAAAGTCTCGGTTTCCTCGAATATTGAGGGCAGAAAATCAGCAGCAGTCGCTTCGCTGTTTTCTGGAGTTCCTGTTGTTTGTGACAGACCCAAACACGGGTCAAACTCACTTACATCTGTGCTTGAAGAGCCCTGTCCCGATTCGGGAACAGTTGGATTACTATTGGCATTGCCAAGGCTCGTAATTTTCTCGGTTAACGTATGCAGCGTTCGCTGAATGTTATCAATGCCGAGATGGTCTCGAAGGTGTTCAATATCGACGTCAAAATCTGCTTCGCTTGTTTCTTCCGTTTCTTCTAAAATAGGAATGTCTGGTTCAAGCGGTAGCTGCCGTTCGACTCTATCTACAGCCGAGGGTTCTTGTATTTTATCGGCCATGGCCACGTGCAATCACGGTTGAGTTGAACTCGACGGTTTCGTGTAGACAGAAAGCTTTCGACAAGAATTCTGTAAAAGAAGTCAACAAATAGAACATATAAAGCGAAAACTATCAATAAGATAGCAAAGAACACGACAAACATGCCAATAAAGCACATATAAACGACACACTGACCTGATCTTGTAGCACGAAAGGAAGAACTGATTATAATATTATCACCTGGGGTTATATACGGTGTTGTAATTTGCATTTGAATAGCTTTGAAGTGTGACCGCTGACCAGTTAGTAGCATAGGAAGTATGCATAATTATCCCATAATGTGGAGCATAGCGAAAAAGAATTGAATATTACATTGAGATGAAATTATCCTTTTGGGATCAATACGCGTGACATGCACTTATTAAACAAATACTTTGGCACGTAAGGAGTCTGATTGTGTGTTTAGACTAGGTGCTTTGTTTCTTATAAACAACATTTCATTGATCAAGCAGTCGAGCTTGTCCTTGCATTTTTTTTAGGATTGTAAAACAGTCAGGCGGGACAGAGTCAATTGCGTGAACGGACTTGAGGTGTTTGCCGATTGCAGAATATTTATGCTCATCGATCCTTTGGTGTAGATGACGACACGTAAAACCGATGTAGCTTGCATCGCACAAGCTGCATTTAAATTGGTACACAACATTCTGCTGATTCACTAGAGCTGGTTTGTTCTCTTGCACTCTTAAGTCATCCTTACGTGCCAAAGTATTTGTGTAATAAGTGCATGTCACGCGTATTGATCCCAAGAGGATAATTTCATCTCAATGTAATATTCAAATTTATTAAATAAACCTTACTTGAAAATGATGTCAGCGACATCGAAACGTCGTGATATAAGCGTTCTGTCTTATATTACCTTTATTGTGGTTTATTAATTGACATTCGCTAATAAAATAATTTTCATTTTTGAGTAAATTATACAACGATTTATTTTGTCCTCGTGCATAAATGTCATGTATCCTATAGTTCATGATTGACATTGAATATCTGTAAATCATGGGTCATAGGTGAACTTGTTTTTTTACAGAACAAACAAAAGGTCAACCAATCAGAATTAATTATTCAACATCGCATTTCCCATTATTCTGCCAAGAGAATTTATGACTGAAATACAAGTTCATCAACTCAGTTGGATTCATACTCTTTTAGAAATATTTGAAAATATATTAATAAAGTAGTTATCACTTCTGATAGTATTAATGTTTGCATTACTACCTGGTATCAGTAATATTTACCTATTGTTGTGGTTTCTCTGCTGGTTTGTAGCTGATAGATTGCCCTCGTCACAATAAACGATGATGATGAGAATAAGCCATGTCATAAATAGTCGTACTGCGCTCATGATGACAGCCTATTGACACTCAAAGACAGCGACTGATATATTACTTGTTCATATCAAGGACCTGTTGTTTAAAGTTCAAGGTCTGTTCGATTCCATGATGCATGTAGTGTTAATAACCGAGCCTGTACTCTAGACCACAAAACTTCAAAACTTGTTAGCATTCAGCCCGTGCATATAACTTTTAGCGAACTTCTTTTTAACAAACACACTAATTACGACTTTATGCAAATATCGTCTTATTCACTCAAAAAATATTTTATTTGTTTTCACTGAAGCACAAGCTCCGAATGGCCAGGTTGTGAAGTGGATAATGTCATGATATTGTGAAAATGTTCGCTCCAACAACGTCCTTCGAAGAAAAGACTAATAGAAAGATTTCACAAATTAGGCCCGCGTTGTACAAAATTTATTAAGGGAGGGGTACCTTGTACTTTTTATCATATCCGCATTTGAGCCTCAAATTTTAAGATTATTATGTTTTAAACTTTTAAAACTTATAAATCAGCCTCATTCTTTTAGGTGTAAAGTTTTTATGGAGTTTCTCCACATTTTATGCGGTTTACGATGGATTACAAAATTATAGAAAGCTACCTATCCCGGTCAGGCGAGCATTAACGCAATAATATTTTCTCCTCGGGATTACGCTAACAAGTTGTGCATGTTCACTTCGCGCTGATTGTCTAGTTAAAGCCTCATGAGGACTCAATTAAAAGCACTCGAATTAATTACCAAAGCCATAGACGAAATGCGCGCGCCTTTTTACATTTTTTCAACTGTATTTTCATTGTTTACAATGACACTCACGTGTTGTAAAATTCCGGCCAACGAATATATCATAAAGAACCCCCCCCCCCCCCCCCCCTCCCAAAACGCAACGATGTCCAGTACTCTTCCCCACTAAGGCTTACGTGACATAAATATCCCTTCACTCCCACCCTGCAAATTTTAAGACGTTAAATAGAAGGACAGTTTCAAAACTTGTACTCGTACTGTCAAATATAAAGTTCCCTAATTTTGCTTTCACGTCAAAAAATCAATATCCTCCGTAGTCATAGTAACCAGGATAACAAACAAGAAGACCGCTGACCTTATCCAGGGCTAATCTAATTTCCGTTGCTAAGGGTTGTAGTCTAGTTTGGTGCATGAGATGACCACATTTATTAATAATAATAATAATACTAATAATAATAATAATACTAATAATAATAATAATAATAATAATAATAATAATAATAATAATAATAATAATAATAATAATAATAATAATAATAATAATAATAATTAACTAACTAACTAACTAGCCTAGACGTAATAGTCCGCTTGTTAATGTAACTATGATACACAAAAGAAAATAAAACTTGCCATAATAATAATAATAATAATTTAATATTTATATTGCGCGAGTTACATAGAAAGATGCTCACTCGGGCATTACAAACGATGTTCTTGACTGCCATGAGTTTTTTCAATATAAATATCTCATGAAATATTGATGAGTTTTTTGTATATTTGATCTTTCAAAGAACAAAGCAAATGTCATCCAAACCCATGTAGAAACCTAGGCTTCTGTACTGAAGTGGAAAAAGATTATGAATGCACTTGTCAACCAGGTTACAAAGGCATGAACTGCGAAAGTAAGTGCTGCATGCTTTGTAACGTTTTCAAAACTCGAAATGCTGTTGTTTGATGTATCTGCTCAGGTCTCGTTAAGGCCCGGGCAAAATCGAACGAATGTTGAAGCAAATGCTGAAGCCGTTTGCCCAACTCCTTTAGCTAAGAGAATCTTGTGTGTATAAACGTTCGTTTACCGCAGGTCGATTTAAAGACATTCTGACCACACATTTTAAAAGATATGTACGTGTTAGCATATAAGTTGTAGGATTTAAACACTTAGTCAAACCTAGACTAGCATAGACTGCGAGCAGACCATACTCCCGGCCCCTCCTCCTCTCCCCTTCTCGTTCCCAATCTCCGCACTTCCACGTTTTATAAATAGCTAATTTTCGAAATCTAGAGGGAAAAGTAGGAACTGCTCGCGGTCGAAGTCAAACCAGAAACAATACACTATAGTTACAAATCTCATTATCTTATTGAACTAGTGCCAGACCCCTGTACACCGTCGCCGTGCAAGAACAGTGGTAAATGTGGTCAAGTTGGCAACTCGTACAACTGCCAGTGTAAGATTGGATGGATAGGAAAAAACTGTGGAAGTAAGTTTAACGAATTACAACATACATACACTTAATTCAGTTATGCGTACCCATTCACGGTGTTCAACTCACCCCTCGTATGAATAACGCTCTGGGACCGCCATACCTATGCTTCATTGTCCGGCTGCGTATCCAGCGATACCAAGAAATGTCAATATTGAAAATTACAATTGCATTACCCTAAACGATACTAAATCACTGATATTTACCCCAAAGATCGAGATACGACAAGCATACACGATACCTTTGCGCGCCCCTCCCCCCTGGTGTCAAAAATATATATTTTGACTTACTGTTGTAACACTGCATGCTGAATTCTTTGCAGTGGAAGCCAAATGCTTACCTATCAATCCATGTCAAAATGCTGGAATATGCACAGAGGCCTTGGGTACATATCACTGTAATTGCCCATCAAGCTGGCAAGGCTTGAACTGTGAAAGTACGTTAACTGATTTTTAACATAGAATACGATAGGATAGGGTAAGGAAGGATAGTGTAAGGAAGGAAAGAAATAGGAAGGACATGGATGAATAAGAGAGGACCGGAAAAAGGGAAGGGTGCTAGGGTAAAGAAGGGAAGTAACTAAAGGGAAACATAGATAAATTATTAAGAATTAATTATTACTTATTTAACAAACACTAGTAGGTGAACAGTGATGTGATGGTAGAGCTCTAACACTTTATGATATGCAAATAAGCAAAACCTATTGTTTGAATTCACTTGCATTAAACTCGTCACATGTGAGATGCGACGTTTGAACTAGGCCTTGTTTAGTATATTTAGATATGAAAGTGACTTATTGTGACTAAATAGAAACTATTAGTCTAGATTGTTAGAGTAGACGCACTAAATCCGTGAAACAAATATTACTAATTACTAGTAAATAGTGTTGACGAGACAATAGATAACAAAGGAATTAGCATATTTTAGCACCAATTTTGTACTATTTATGCTTCTCGGATTAAGTACGTTTACTCTAGTAACTATTTTTTTCTATTTCATGGTTCAGTAGTGTTTTCGCTTTAACTCTTATATATAGCTCTTATTCAGTTTCAGCTTCGTCTATGCAGCCAGTGACTAACCACTTCATCACGACAGGTCGGTTTATTAAACAGATATCTGTACAGTGATTGAATAATTCAATTCCACTTCCTTCCTTCCTTCGTGCATTACTTCCTTCCTTCCTTCGTGCATTACTTCCTTCCTTCCTTCGTGCATTCCTTCCTTCCTTCCTTCTTGCATTCCTTCCTTCCTTCCTTCCTTTGTGCATTCCTTCCTTTGTGCATTCCTTCCTTTGTGCATTCCTTCCTTTGTGCATTCCTTCCTTCCTTTTATCATTCCTTCCTTCCTTCCTTCTTTCCTACCTACCTACCTACCTACCTGCCTACCTACCTACCTACCTACCTACCTACCTACCTACCTACCTACCTACCTACCTACCTACCTACCTACCTACCTACCTACCTACCTACCTACCTACCTACCTACCTACCTACCTACCTACCTACCTACCTACCTACCTACCTACCTACCTACCTACCTACCTACCTACCTACCTACCTACCTACCTACCTACCTACCTACCTACCTACCTACCTACCTACCTACCTACCTACCTACCTACCTACCTACCTACCTACCTACCTACTTACCTTCATTCATTCATTTATTCAATCATTCAATCAATTATTCATCCATTCCGCCATATAAACCTAGTAATTGCAAGAACGTTGTCCTGACTTTTGTAATTTAGTGGGAGAGGAAATAATTAAAAGACAAAAGAAAATCACTCAAGCCGAACTCTCTCTTTTGTTATTCCTTTGTTACTAAATTACTAATGTTCATTTTTTATGTAACAACATTCTTGCAATTAGGTGTATACATCCATCATCATTCATACATTTATTATTTTATGTATTTATGTATGTATTGATTTATGTATTTATTGTTTACATTAGTATTTCATGATACGATGAATTAGTTATTTTCAAATAGAGTATAGTAAGTAATAGCATACATGTATACATTGCCAGGGGGGTGCGGTGGATGTCATCCAAAAGCCTTCTGTAATCAAGACCGTTGTGTATGTGATCCTGGTTACATCGGAGATGGCTACAACTGCGACGTCATGCAACAACATACCATGGTACGTATTTACAATAATGTCACGCTATCCACACCAACGTGACTCTTTAGTCATGTACAATCATCTTCAAACTTCGATTTTGGTGTTTGTGATTTCACAAGCTAGACCGGACTTCAAGACAACTTTTGTTTTAGCAAAATGTTAATAATTCTGTTTATCAAATCCCTTCCACTACTCCATTGGCTTAGTGGATTGCTCCAGTTAACACCCAGATTAGGGTTAGGCTTAGGGTTAACGCCCATTTACACTCAAAAAGCTACAATATTACTAACATACTACTACCATACTCTGAAGTCTGCAAAGGATGCTGGTAATTAATATGAACATAATTTGTGATTTATTGCACGCCAGTTTTTCAAGAAATACATTTTCATCATCTATCACTGCAACATCTTGTTATGGTAATATAACACAAACTTGTACAACCAAGATATGCTATGAATAAATCGATAGTCAGTAAAATCACCTGCTGTCTTTTATATCTAGCCTCCCCTTCAAAGTTGGCAAAAATATCATAACCCCCCTAATTTTGTCCGGTTTTTACAACACTCCTATAAAACATCATACAATTAGTAACACCCCCCCCCCCCTAAATAGCTTCCGAAAATAGCGTGACCCCCCTCAATATTGCAAACAACCCAGCCCCCTCCCCCAAACACTAATAAATGAAAGCACCCTTCCAAGAGAAGAAATACCAACATCCTTTGCAGGCTTCCGAGAGTGGACTACATAGACATATTGTCAGCTCAACGATCCTTGAAATAAGTGGATAAAAGGGAAATCTAAAAAATTGACCTCTACAAAGCACGAGCTTTGATTGAGCTCCCGGGTGTAGTTCTTCTCGGCCAGGCCGAGGTCTAATCATTGTTACTGGTATTTTGCAGGTCTCAATGAAGAGTTTGTTCATGGCACCAGGTCTACAGTCTGATAAACGAAAGCAAGTACCTAAACAATCGTCATCAAAAAAACGCCTAAACAAGACAGTGCCTTATCATCAACTATACTAATGCACATGGATGCACTTCATAGTCCTAGCGACGATCGAGTCATCTTGCATGGCTGGAACTAAAACTTAACTAAGATGCTGACTATTTGACCCTTGAGGGGGTGAGGGGGGGGGGGGGGGGGGGTGAGGGAGGTGGTGGTGGCGGATGATTTTGAAAAAACATCCTGCTGCCCTTTGAGCAAGGAAAAAAAAAAAACATATCTTGGACAAAAAAATCTTCCAACTCCCCCTCAAAAGTCAAATGGTCCGCCCCTAAAACAAAACAATCCAGAAGTGAAATGATCTGAATGATAGCCTTTCACTGTAGAACAACTTCACCGATTAAGTGACAAAGAAATCGCAAACCACCTTTTTGTAAAACCCCAAAATCGCACTAAATATAACGGTGCTACATAACGTAAAACCAGAGTATTTCAGCTTCGCTTTAATAATATTAATAATAATAATAATAATAGCATTTATTTTGACACGATAAGGTGGCAGTTACAAACTGATGTGGTCGTGTCACTTCATTTTTATCTTTCTGAGTTCACCACAGGCAGCCCAAGTAATATATTTTGTGTCTAAAATACCATGTTTTCTTACGGCGATATCTCACATAGCTAGCTAGAATACGTCTAAATGACTTCAAAATGCGATAGAACCTTCAAATATTAGTAAGTTTACATGAAAGTAAATTCACTGAACACATGTTTTTTTATTATTTAAAGCATTTACATTTTTTTATTTTAGAAATAACTGAATACATTGCTTGGGGTGTGAGGTGAAAGGTCAAAAACGCCTTGGGGCTAGCGCTAGCGCTAAAACGACTTTTGAAAAATTGTATTAATAGCTAGTATCAATACTTTTATCAAGTTTTGATTCAACCAGTTAGATGTATTTTGAGACAAAACTATAATTTATTGTTTTTAAACTCATAATTTTTTCAAAATTAGAAACATATGAAAAAAATTTAATTAAATAATAAATTAACTGCAAGTTACATAAAACTTAATAATCTAAATAGAAAAAAAATATTTTAAAATATTTAAGAATGACACAGAACTCTCCGATTATCCACGAGAAATACACTCTTTCCTTTCTCAAGCTAGTGGCGCAAAGGATCATGGATCATTCATGTACATTCGGTTTAGAGTGTGGACTGTAGACTGATTTAGACACGATTTTTGAAATAGATGTTAAGTATCTCATTACTGTATAACAAGTAGATCAAACAACTTAGTTTTGTGTTGTTATCAACGAATTAATAACAATTAATATTTGATATAATTAAAATTTTCGATAACTATTTTTTAAATCAGTTTTGTAAATTGTTATGAGAATTATTAAAATATACACTAAATTTTGTTTAATCATTTCATGATATCATCGAGGTTTGCAGCTTATTTAACTAACTTTGTCGCCGAAAACAACATTTAGCTAGAGCCCAATCTCGAGACCGAAACGGATTATGGGATTTATTCAATCGAGAAATCATGACGAGTTGGGCGAGTGAGACCGACGCGAGTATTGCTCAAGTCAAAACCTATGAATTAGGCATCTTGAACCACCGTGAAAAGCTTAAAATCACTAACGTTTTACAGTAAGGATAGTCGAACCGTGAGTTTTGCCTCTGCTTCAAAACTTCTAAAAAATGAGCATTGGGTTCTATTACACTACGTGTTCTTAATAAATCCATTCGCTCATGGGATGTGGGTTAAAATAAAACTTAAAGTGTTCGTGGTTCGAGCGTCCTCACTGGAAGTTTCCGTTTAGTTCAGCTACGATCTGTTTAATTTGATCGATATCATCACCTTATTTAGTTATATACCTTTTATTTGTATAATTATTAAGTAATGATGTGTCTAAGAACGAGGCAGGCAAACGGCAATGGAATCGATCAGGAAGAAAGGTGCTAATTGAGCATTGTCTACTCCGTCCATCTCATTGGTTAAAACATGAAAATCTGCCATAATTTCAAAACTAAGCGGATTTTTTAATATTTTATTTGATATCTAATTCCCTTTTCATCTAAGATTTCCTGAGCCTTTATATATCAAAATTTCTATGTTGGGAACATATCAAATTGTAAACGTCTTGTCGCTATTGTTTTGAGCGCTTATGATTGGACGAGATCTTTTAGTACAAAAGAAACTTTGTGAGTTTTTGCACATTTTATTTTTAAAATTTGTTACCTATAGGCTGATATACTTTCAGTCTGAAAACTAAGACATTCGGGGAGGTTGCTATTGCCGCAGAACAATAGAGAGTTGCCTACTTACACATATCATTACTTAAATGGTAAAGCGCATTGAGGTTTCAGGATGCGCTATATATAAATGCTATATTACTTGTTCAAACGGGCGAAACCACAAATAACTTAGACCATCCTTCTTCAAAGACCTTTAAAAAACTTACTATTGCTTAAAAAATAAACTTATGTAAGACACTGAAATATCTGGACAACTCGTGGTGGTGTTTACTGTTTGGCTGTCCAAGGTTCATGCTTCATGGCACACTACGTTGACGTCATGGGCTCTAAACTGCAATCGACACAAGGCAAATGTCAGGAATGTCAGAAAAAACTGAGATAAAAGCTGTTAATACAGTTATATGCAAGCATTAACGGACCCCTTTGACCCCAGTGTTTATTTTCAATGATTGGTCATCTACTCGTTCACATGCGACAGCGCAAATAAAGTCATGAATTGAGGAGGAATTATACCAAGAAAATACCGAAGTTATTGATTAATATGATATTGCAATAAATGCTCAAAACCCATCCACGACGTACATCTAAATCGAGGCTTCGGTATCCACGAGCTATCATATTCCAATACAGTTTTCAGTGGGCTCCCTGTGTCGTTGACACTGACCACTCACGGTGGACCACTGTGGATGCGGGCTACAGTAGGCTGCATTTGAAGCGAGCGTCCATTGTTTATTCTTATATTTATTAGATAAGTTTTTGTTTGTAGAAGTAGATTGTCTGTAGATTTCTATTAGGGCGTTTTTTAGTGATCTAATGAATGATATCATGTGGCACTAGCTATTGGTGATAGGACAATCACATTGGACACCAGTCGCCTTGAACCCAAACATGACTCGGTAGACAGTTAAAGACGACCAGCACGTGAGTGTATCGATCGATTTACTTGCACAACAACGAACAAGCACCACAACTAACTAGCTACAAAGTAAGTACCGCTATCTGTTTGATATAAACACCAATATCTTCCTAAACGCTCAGTTATTTGTGTCTAAAGCAGTTCTACATCGATTGTACAATGTTGTGAAACTGCAGCTGAGTCATTCGGTAGCAAATCGCTATGTACATACAATACAGTCCAATCAACCAAAAATCGACTTCATTACTTTTTTAGATGGGTCTTTTGTCGCTTGGATCGCCTCTATCATGGCCAGAGACCAAGAAACATGCTGACCACGTACGAGAACATGGGATAGTTCAATTTCTACATATTTACAATCGACTCAAAAGCATTCAAAATGATGTGTTAAAATGGGGCGATGAGGTGAGTTGGGAGTAGTTTTGTTTGAAAACTCAAACAGCTAGACTAGCCTGCTTTTACCTTAATGGAATACTATCCTATTTAATTGACATGGACAAATCTTTATAGCAGTGAAAGCAAGTTGTAGATATTTTTCGTTTTTTTGTTGTCAAATGACACCAAAGCACCCAAGTATTTCAATCGACTGTATTTGATATAGTTTGAGTCTCTATAATTCCTAGTTACTAAGTATATAGTATAAACCAAAAAATAAGTAATACTTTCTTTATCGAAGCTTGTAAGCCTGGTATATCAGCGAGTTCTTAATCGACAGAAACACAAACGAGACTTGAGCATTAAATTGTTTCACATTTTTGAGCGCTATAAATAGGTACTGTGGTATAATAAACTTGTGACGTTTGTGACAGCTAGAGCGTGACAACAAATATTGTCACATATTTTTTACATTTAGGACACGAACCGTGAACACTTTGAGTTTTTTTGCTCCTTTGTTTAACCCACATCCCACAAGCAAATAGATAACAATAAGATTTATTATGAACACTTAGTGTATTTGAACTCACTGCTTCATTTTTAGAGGATTTGAAGCTGTACATTTGTAGATCGAAGGTCCAGAAAATAATATTTTCTGATTTGCCATGGTAAATGAGAGTCCAGACAACAGTGCTCACATCAACATATCAAGCAACTCTGTATATCATGTTAAAAGACAAACTTTCTCCATTTTATGATTTTATTGTGGTAAAACACAAATTGAATGTGGTTTAATAGTGTTGTCTGTACTCTTATCAACAACAATGTTTGTCATGACAGTGGTCAAAATTTGTTGCAGACTGCGCGTTGTGAGTCCACAACATTTTGTCCACTAGCTGTCATGACGAATATTGTTGTTAATAAGAGTACAGACAATGCTAATTACCACATTCGATTTGCAGTAATTGGCCTTAATTGCTGTTGCGGGTTCCGGCCTGCCCACTCCAGTTTAATTCATTTGATATGTAATCTTCCTTTGGGCGAAGCTAACAAAATAAAAAAAAATAAAATAACATAAAAAAGTCAAGTGTTCATGGTTTAAGTATCCTATTCTATCTATAAAAATAATTCACAATATTGCATATACATATAATAACTTTTGAAATTAACTTCTGAATCATAACAAGATGATTATAAATTTACTGGAATTACAGTGCGACTCGCTGTACCGTAGTCACTTACAAAAACATTTGATGAATTTTTGACATTATTTTGACATTTTTTCATCTCAATCGGACCAATCAGATACACGTTTATATCGAGAGGCGGAGTTTATATCGAGAGGCGGAGTTAATATTGATCAGAGGCAGAGACTTAGATACTTTGATGTCTGTAATTGGTCCAATTGAGATGAAAAAATGTCAAAATAATGTCAAAAATTCATCAAAAGTTTGTGTAGGTGACTACGGTACGGCGAGTCGCACTGTAAGGGCTTGAGGCAATTAAAGTATTCATTTTTTTTACTTGATCTGAGCAATAAGATAAAACTTTGTTCTCAGAGTAATAATTATTGAAAATAGCAGTAATTTTTTTTAATAAGTTGATGTTACGTTTAGTTATATAATTATAGTACATTATTTTTTAAATCTTTTTCTACATACAGCAATTATTTATTTAGGATTACACATGCTGTCTTCCTGTTGTTATTATAATATAACACAGGTGAATTGATGCCTAGATGAACCCATGGGCTATATGCTGATTTCAAACTGACATGGCTGTACGATTATTAAATTAAGGCATTTCCACTCTCTATGAAACTTATTTGGGTCTATTTAAGACATCTTAAGGTAGTTCCGGACTCTTGCTACTGCGCATCCATTTTGTGCATCTCGTTTTCCATCATTTATTGGCGTTTTTTTGAACATTTATCTAAATAGTATCTTAATTTGAATCCTTATCTATAACTTACTTAAGAAAGTATTATGTCATTTCATGCAACTTTGGAGGTAAAATGGGACATTTTTCGAAACATGCTCAGATTTTCACTCCTGGACAAGGTCGCTGTTTTGTCTCAAAACAACAAATTTACAACTTTGTAAAAATGAATAGATAAAATATAATTTTGACGTCTTTTGTCGTAAAACTAATACAAAATAGGTTTTAGGGTTTCTGGAGATGACAAGGATAATTTGACAAGTTTCAAGCAGATGTCTAAAGTACTAGAACCCAGTCCTGCGCGGACCGTTGCCGTGTTTTTTTTTTGACAAAAAATGGATTTGGTCGCTTATAACTCGCCTAATAGTACGGTGACTCCCAATGTTTTTGTTTTTATTCAAGACTGCATTTACTATTCTTACGATTTAGAATAAAAAATTAAATATTCATGTTTTGATTTTCTGAAATTTTACAAATGCTACAACTCTATATACACATGTAGAGTGCGTAATAAGAGTAGAATTGTGCTTCTATGGTTCGCTTATACCCATATTTGGAAATGATTCAATGATTTTTATGACAGGAAATGTTAGATAGCCCTTAGATCTATCGTTTGATATAAGGGTCATTCCACCGTGACGGACATTACATTCAAAGACCTAAATAAGCTTGTGTTTCATACACAGTTGCATTATCTTACAATTTATTTTTCACAGATTTAATAAGTTTATTACCATAATTATAACAAATTACAAATTACAAGGAAACAAATTTAAAACAAATTTTGGTAATAGCTACTCAGAATAGAAAACTAATCGAGCTGAGTAGCTGCAAATATTAATTAAGAATTTAAAGGTCGTGATGAATAAATGGTAATAAATAGTACATAAAATTTAACATATAGAAAATGAAAAGGTAAGTACAAACACAACTGTCTCAGGACCTTGTCTACAATTTGCATGAAAAAAGTTTTCAGAAATAATTTCCGACTTGTCAGTTTTTTGTCCAAAAGGACCGTGACGGACATTACAGCTAAAAATTCCACTAATTCCAGTTGGGTATATTAGAAGTGAAATTCCTGTGAATTGTGAGAAGTTTATAGCAAACAAATGCTTTTTAGCATTTGATTATAGGTTAAGTTTTCTTACTGAAGACCTATAATTTTTAGTTGTTTTTTTCTATTTTTTAAAAAAAGGGAATATTTAGCGTGACGGACATTACAAGAAATGTGACAGACATTACAAATGGCAAATTCAGTAAGTCAAATATAAGAAAATTGCCTATTTTGCTTACCGTAGTAAATTAAAATATCACATAGAATAGATAATATTACAGTAAAATCACATTGAGAACCTTGGTCAGTTAACTCTCTTTTTGGAGCACGCTTTTTAATGTTGTCAAATTTTCATTATGTCATTGTCTCATGTGGAATGACCCATAATCTTATGCTTTTCCTAGCAGAATACGTTCGCATTCTCTTGACTTTTGAATAGGTACTTTTGAGGAAATCACCCCAAATTATTGCAAATACCTACTTTTACTATATCTTATAACTTTATAACCAATACGGTGACCCCAATATTTTTTCACGTTTTTTTGACTTGCCTAACAATGATCTACATTATAAATGACAGGATTTATAAAAAAATTCATGTAAGAAATCCAAGTATCCGGAACTACCTTAAGGTAAAATGTATATCCTGTCTATAAGACAAAAAGGTCAAAGACCATACCATGACTGGCAGCAAATATAATACTGTTTAGTAAATATAATTATGGAAGTACCACTTTATACTATTATTTCGCTCTATACTTTTATTGGTTAACTTGGAAATTTCCACTCTATACTATTATTTTGCTCTATACTAGCTGTTATTCAGTGAGTACACCTCGTTGGCTATATCAGCTCATGTACGACTCGATTTCGTGGAATAACTTTTAATTAGACCCTTAGCAAAAAAAATATTTTTGTTATGTGTCATGAGATTGATTTGATTGAAAATTTGTAACTAGCTTAAGTACCAAGATATTTGTCTTTAAATATATGTAAAAATTTGGTTGGATTCTTTTTTTTGAGAGTAGTAATGAAAGCTCAAACTTTGTCTAAATTTCACAAGTGACGTCATTATTCAATATAAACAAAATGACGAATTTACTTGCTCACAACAATTTATTTCCCAGTAAAAGCTTGAAAACTACTCTGGATAAAACAAATTATCACTTCTATTGCAGTTTTCATGTTGAAAACCTTGTATATGCAATTTAATTGAAATTCTGACTTCACAATACTTAATTAATAAGTAAAAGGATTTGTCGTATATCGTCATTTCAATCTATTTTTAGACAGACATTAGATTGCACGACTAGAACCTTGTCGAAATCAAATTTCACTTCCACGTCTTAAAAGGATCATAAATTGTTGGTTTTGATCCATTATTTTGTATTGGATATCCTATTTATTTCAGTAGTTGGCAGAACATGTATATAGTTAACGGGCCGGGATCATTAAAGCTATTAAAAATATCTGACAGTCTGTCTTGTTTATTTTCATACTTTCATGTCTAGCCATAATTGTTAAATCTCCCACGCTTGTTTTCTATTTTATACGGTATACCATGGCTGCTATATGACAAAACTGAAAGGTTTGTGATTTCATTTCCATTTTCAAACGTGGTAAACGGTGAAAACGTTTTTTTTTTAAGAATATTTGAGATCGAACCTTTCACTTCCTGTAGTTTTGTTTTGATCAAGACACACTCACACACACAAATCCCTCAAGCACCCCCTCCCCTCTGTTACGGTAAGAGAGATTCTTCTGATGACACATAATTAGTACCTTGTATTAAATATAATTTTCGCTTTCTAATAACAAGTCTTACAAGTGCGACAAAGACTTGCAGGCTACATTGTAGGTCATGTAGCAATTCTAGCAAAGATTGATAATATAATTATTCCTAATCTAACTAACCTTATTCATATTTTAGCTTATTAAACCATTAAATAACTCTTAGGGGTGGCCCATTAGATTTCTTCTCCTGAAGAGTGCTCTGAATTTATGACAGTTATTTTTTTCTAAACAAAATATCATTCAACTTGGTTGTCAGGTTCAGCTATTTTTTTCTTGGTGACATTCTAAACTATCTGGAAAACACTCTTTCCTTGTTTCAGGGTTCGTGCTACTCCTCAAACTCCTTGAAAACTCCTTAGATTTGATTTACGTTTTTAAGGGCACTTGAAAAGCCCTTGAATTTTAGAAAATCAGCAAAAACTCCTTAAAAACTCCTTAATTCTAGCTAGAGTAGGGTAAAAATTCCAGTATTGCAAATTAAAGTTAAGTAAAAATCCTAGTATTGTACATCATTTTCGTGAATTCGTAAAATTTTCGTATATCAAAGTTGTCGCAAAAAAGTGCTTAAAAATTACTTTTTGGTCTTTGAAAACTCCTTGAAAACTCCTTAGATTTTGTTTACTGACATCAGCACGAACCCTGTTGTTTGTTTACTCATTTCAGACCATGTGATGCAACCCTGGGGAGTTGATTCTTTAACATGTAAATGTTATATAACATGTTCTGACATCATAAAAGAGCAATTCTCAAGTGATTAATGTCTGAAATGGGCAATTTGCATGTGGAGTAAAGAGGTCTACTACATGTATATGATAAATATCCTAATAATGGTTTGATAGAACTTTATTGGGCTCCCTGTGTTGTTACTAATAATCAAATCTGTACAGGTGGAATACACCCTTGTCAAGTTTGACCATGAAAACAAGAGAGTCTATTTGAGCCTGAGAGCAGTAGAGCTGTTAGAGGTTCTGCAAATAGAGGAAAACACAAACCCTGGGTAATTATTGAATAGATATATGATATATTGATATTAGATAATAGATTTAATTGAATAAATATTGAATATACATGTTCAGGTTCCCATTTAAATCTGTACTTTCCCATTTAAATCTGTATACTTATGCAAATTGTGTTGATGTGTGCTAATCACACAGATCAACCAATCAGAGTATATTATTTCCGATTCAGAAGTGAACTTCTCTGATTGGTTGATTTGTGTGTTTAGCACACATCAACAAAATTTGTATTATAAGTACAAATTTAAATGGGAAAGTACAGATTTAATAGGGAACCTGTTGCATATACTTTAAATGCATGTAACCAGACGTTTTTAAGGGGAGAGTGATTTGCAAGTTGTTCTGGTCATTGGTGATTTATCTAAAATTGTAGGTGACACGTATGCATGGCCAGTTGATGGCATTTTCAATCATTTAAAATGGGGATGGAATTGACAGTTTGTTTCATATTGACAGTATTTGTAGTGTGTTTATTTACATATTTGTCAAAAAGGTGTCTGGTTCTGTACATCCCTGCATTATATATTATATAGAGGATATTACATGGGCGCGCGGAGATATGAATTAAATTATGTTCGAGTGTTGATAAGATATCCCACGAGTGAGCGCAGCGAACGAGTGGGATATCTTTTCAACACGAGAAGGTAAAATTCATATCTCCAAGCGCACATGTAATGTTCTGTTTATTATATAACAGATTGAAACAAAAACAAAAATATTTTGAAAGTTGATTGGTTGAGAGTGATATCACACATGTGTGATATCAATGATATCTTCATGACTAGGATAGGCTTTTTATCTAGTTGATATCACTCGGTATACCACTATATGTTATATAATAAGAATAATTATAGACTTTCTATAACTGATATTATATTATACATACTAATAATCTCTATTAAGTCAACAAGAAACCCATTTATCCATCTTACCAGATGAGAATCAGAATACCAATCAAACAATGTGACTAATTGGTATTGCTTACATATATTATAATTATAATTAATATTATCAGATGTATTGTAATTAATGTTTTTTTTTTTTTCATTCTAGAAATAATCCAACTGCATGGAGGCCTGAGTATGCTGGATATATGATTGAAGGTATACTATAGATATACAGTATATTATTATTAACACATACAGATACACTTTTTTCTTTTTGTTCTTCTGCTACTTCATATTCCTAACCAAGTATTATGTTAATATACATATCTAGCTAATTCATTTTAATGTAGTATGTATAAGCCTGTTAGCTTCTTTTTGAGCTGTCTTGCCATCAGGGATTTATATATTCCCTTTAATTACTATAATTTTAACGGGATATTTGAGCCCCAATGTGGGATAATTCAGCTTGTTTTACACAGGATTTACAAAGCCCTTCAGGGAAATAGAAAGTGTTCTCTGTTTGTACGTTTCTTTTGTGAGCAAAGTTTGAAAGCTGTGATAAATAGAAGTCGCTGCTATGAAGTTGCGTTCAGCACAACGAAGTTAGTACACTTTTCATAACCCAAGAAATAGAGACTAATTGATCTTTAATATCTAATACTGAGCCAAACAAACATACGAGAAAACAATCAATCTACCCTAGCCATAATTATTCCAACATCTCCAATCAACAACTAAACATAAAGCAAACCAACTCCAAAATATAACAAAACTTCAAATTGTTTCAATCAGTGAAGCACAGTAGCCACATGGACCCATCAGGCAGTATTTTCTAGAATTGTATGTTCAGTTTTAGCTAAAAAAAAATTCAAAAGAAATCATTTTAATCCTCCTGAAAATGTGTTGCGGACATTACGCTGCAGACATTGCACTTTTTATACATGCATCAGAAATATATATTTTATGTTAATTTGAAAAATATAAATGTTTCTGAATAAACTACAGTATGACTATAATTATTCAGAACAGAATTTTGCTGATAATGATTATTTAATATATTAAAATCAAATAGATAGGGCTAGAGCTAGGAACTATCAACATTAACAATGAAAAATAAAAGATTAAATTAATATACAGTGAACTGTCTCACATTGGTATATATCCTAACTTGTATATATTATATAAATATATATTATATAAATACATGTATATACTTACGGGCTAGAGACTGATACAAGTATTTTGTGCACAAATACACGCACAAGCTGACTGTAGAATAAATTTAGAGTTAATTTTACAGTCTGCAAGTGCGTGTATTTGTGCACAAAACACGAGTTTTAAGTCTCTAACTCTTTTAATATTCAATCTGAATTCACTGGATAAATAGAATAGTATCAAGTTAAGTTACAACTCAAACGTCGTGCGAATGAATTCAGTTTATTTGTAGAAACTTCAAAAGTACATAGTAGCCCATGAGGGCGAGAGGTCTAATTGTTTTAGTATCCAACAACTTATAGGTCAAAATTTGCCATATTTTAAAAGAAAAATAACATTTCAATCATTATATTTTGACAAAATGACAGATAATCGAAAGTGAAAATACTGAGTGCACGCTCAATGACGTGTAACGGCAAGTCAAAATGTATTCAAAACACATCAAAATTCTCCACTGTTTTGCCATTTTCTCGCTCAATACTTTTATTTTAACGGCTGAAAATAGCATGCTTTTAGTGTTAAAACTACTATACATTTTAGAACGACAGAGGAATTAAGAAAACTTCACTGAAGAACAATTATTTCTAAGCTGAAAGTTTAAAAATCTGGCTTTCTGAACAATTAACTGAAGAAGTGACGGTAATGACAGATATACACAAATCATGTGATCAATTTCAGCCAATCATGCGCGCAAATTTTGTACAGTGAATGAAGATTGAATATTAATACCAGTTATACAATGGTTTGAGTGGCATATACCATGGAATATCCTGCAAGTCACTTGTATTTTCTAGTTTAGATACAAGCCTTTAGGCTTAGTGTTAATGCAAAGAAAATACAAGTGATGAGTGGGATATTGGCAGTATGTCACAGGAAAACATTGTATTCCCGGTAGCTATTTTATCCCGAATCATATAAAGATGGAAGGGCCGAATATACAACAGCTTTAAAGCATTCAGATTGGCTGTATTTGATATAATGTGGGATAAATAGGTATTTACATCACTGTACTTTTATCACTGTCAATTCTCTTTTGGGATAAACAATTATTATAATTTAATATTTTGCTGTGAAGTTGTGACAGAAGGTTAGAAGAAGACTATCATTTTTTTGTTTATTATTTTAATAATTATAAAAAATATAAAAAATACCCAATGTAGCTGCCGTGAAGAAAGTCTCAATTCACAGGAAATAACAATTAAATAGACTTAATTGAAAGTATGGTTGTTTTTGCTGTAATGTCCACAACAGACCTTTAAGCTTGAATTACAGCTATGGTTTAAGATGAATGTCTAATTTTTTTTGAGTGAAAAGAAAGGAGTTGCTGTAATATTGGTAATATAATGGAATTTGTAACACGTACCATAAAAAAATGTTGACTTAACTTTACTTGCCTGCTTGCCATAATAGTTTAATTGTAAAAGTTTTATATAAGTAACATATTTCATTACATAGTTTTGACTCTGAGTGTAATTATTGTCTGCAACGTGGATGAATACAAGATGATGATGATACGTTCATCATTATCATCATCTTTTATTGATAAACTACCGAGGGGGAGGGGTAGGGCTGCACAATACAAAAAAGTATTTTGGTGTAAACCAATAAGTTTGTAACTTGTTTGTTGTTGATATTGTTGTTGTTGATATTGTTGTTGTTGTTGTTGATGTTGTTTTTGTTGATATTGTTGTTGTTGATATTGTTGTTGTTGATGCTGTTGTTATTGTTGTTGCTGATATTGTTGTTGTTGATATTGTTGTTACAGGTTGATATTGTTGTTGTTGATGTTGTTGATATTGTTGTTGTTGATATTGTTGATATTGTTGTTGTTGATATTGTTGTTGTTGTTGTTATTTAGTAATTGATAGTGATGTTGCATGTTGACTCTGATCCACTAACAGCTAGACCATTATTTCTCTAAATTCAATTGCAATTCATGCTCACCAATTTCTTTCCTAATTTACTGGAAAGGAAAATGAATGAATGACTGGCAACAATTAAACTCATTAATTTTAGTAAATTAAAGCTCTATTCAGGGATTCTGGCATTATGCGGAGGAAAAATCAAAATTATGCGGAATTTTTTCGGAAGATTATGCGGAAGAAACGATAAATTATGCGGAAAATTATGCGGGATGACGTAATCGCTTAAAACTTAAAATAAAACTAATTCAATTACTTTAGCTCTCCTATTTAGGTTCTTTTTTACACATAAATGTCATATCATTCGTTTTTTATCAATAATTCAAACTAATAACAACACTATAACCAAAAGAACTAACGATTTCCGTTAAACGTTCCGCCATCTTGGAAAACCGCCAAACAGCATGGGCCTGGGCCGAGATACAGGAAGCCCAATACTATAGAAATAAAAACAAAATGGCGTCGCTTTGACGGCTGGTTTGTAAGCCGTGAAAATGAACAATTTGTACTTCGTACGACTGTAACAAAACGGCAAAAAAAACTATTCAAGCATGCAAGGGAGATATATAACTAATATATATCTATTGTTTTATCTATTTAATTTGTTTCATTGGTGCATTTTTGGTGCTTTTATCTATTTTTTTTTTTTTGGCAAATTATGCGGGATTATGCGGAAAGTAGTCAATTATGCGGGTCCGCACCTCCGCATAATGCCAGAATCCCTGTCTATTTAAAAGTTTATTTCCATTTGTTATGTTAACATTGGTGTTGTAACTATGTCAGGTACCCCAGGCAAGCCACTTGGTGGATGCATGAGACATTTCAACATGATTGAAGCTAACATGAAACTAAGGTAATATGATATATTATGTACTGCTGACCAGTTAATCCCCTTTTAGATATCATGGAACACAAAACTCTTCTAAAACATGTAAATTTCAAAAATCGTTTTCTAATGCTCATTTTGATAAAAACTGAAAATTTCTGAAATACTTTTTGTGAAAAGTATTTTTATGCAGTATAGATATTTTGAAAAAACGTTTTTTAGTTTCATGAAATAGGTGATGCTTAGTTGACAGTATTATCATCAACTGCTTATTATAATATCATGTCACGCAATAACTGTATCTCATTGAAAACCTTGAGTGAGTAGAAAACATTCTAAAAAGCGAAAAAGTGGTCACGATTGACAAGAGTATTATTTTTCTGTTTATTCCTTTATATATATATTCAGATTATTCTCATTTGTGCATTTGTGTTCTATGATACCTTTTAACACTTAAAAGTGTTTACTTTTTGGGAATGAAGAAGGGATAGGGCTTTCTCAATATGCATTCATAATAGACCTTTTCAGTTCTCTTAAAACAACCTCGGCCTTGATAGCGTGTAATATATTATTTAGAATTTGACTACAACCTGTGAAATTTCTAAGTCATTCAATTGTTTGATAATGTGCACATTCCTTAAATTACTGCTAGCTGTAGTCAAATTTAAGGCTGAGGTTGTGGACAAGAACCGTTAAAAGGTATATTGGTCATTGTTATTTTACATTGTTAATTTAATACACATTTCGTATAATAGGACATTTTCGTGATGGCGCCACTTTACTAACTGTACCATAAAGCTTTAATATGACTTTTCTGTATTAATTCCTACATGTAAATAGTAGAATTGGCACTCATTATTTCACCAAAGAAACTAGACAAAGCATTCTGGTCCTGGTACTATAATTATGGCACTGTAATGCAAGTGGCTCAATAATATACACATTGGGAAGTTAGCTGGAACATTTGCAGGCTGGGGCTAGTTGTGTGTACCCTGCAAGCAGAGGTTCCTAAAGTTCACTTACCTAGAACTAAGTGCGAAGCCTTGATAAAGAGCTATGCATTGTATAGAAATTGTATGGGTTTTATCCATTGGATATTAGGGATCTATCCGCTGGATATTAGGGATTTATCCGCTGGATATTAGGGATCTATCCGCTGGATATTAGGGATCTATCCGCTGGATATTAGGGATCTATCCGCTGGATATTAGGGATCTATCTGCTGGATATTAGGGATCTATCCGCTGGATATTAGGGATCTATCCGCTGGATATTAGGGATTTATCCGCTGGATAGTGATTTATTCATTGGATAGTGCTATTCATGTTCGTACAACTGGCCCCAGATCTATACACAGTCACTTAGCTTGGAAACCTCATATTGACACTGTTGCCTCATCACTTAGTAAATATATAGCTTAATTTCGCAGAATTAGAACATATCTTCCACTTACAGCTAGATTATTATTTTATAAAACTTTCTTCCAGCCTAAAATTGATTACTGCAGCATAGTCTGGGGCTTAAGTCTGCGATTTTTGGGAATAGTGCGGAATCGCACCCTCGCACTTTTTCAGATGCCCTGCCTTATTCCCTCATAGCTCTAGGATACTAAAGTTACAAAAGATCCTCTTAAAGTGCACCTGACGCCCTTCATGATATTTTGCAAATCTGTTTGACATGAGGTGTATAATAAGTGTACTTAATTTTTCTTGATGTCGACATCTCATTTCTGAGATATAAGCATTTGATATCTGAAAATGCAAATGAAGTGACGTCTACCCAGGCCTCATTAAATATACAAAAGTTCTCTGGAAATAATTATAGCAATTTTTTAAAGCTCAATATCTGTATTACTAATATTTACACTACCATTAACATTTTTACTTCTTTACAAAAACAAGCTTGCTGTCAGCTTTGAAACAAAACTTTGACAAATTCCTGGGATGACGTCACCTCATTTGCATTTTCAGATTTCAAATCTTCATATCTCAGAAAGGAGGGGTCGACATCAGATTTGCTATAGTTCTAACATTTAAGGTTTAAACCCTTTTTAAGATGCAATTTCTCATCTAATATAGCCCCAAAAGTACCTACATCAGTGTTGCCCTTGCTTGCGCAAGCTATACTGTAATGAATATTGATGCCATATGGTGATGACTTGAAGCAATGAGGTGATACCCAATAGCGTCACAAGAACGATTTTCCCGACAATTTGAAATGTGTACTTTTTTGTAATAAAATGATAGATATTGATGCGAAATTCATTCTAAACATAATATACATGTGAAATACTTCTCAAATTAACACATCGCATGATCTCTCTGCAATAACAAAAAATTTTTTGCACCAAGCTATAACATATGCAAATGAGTATGCGCTTGTCGACAATAACTCAACAAAGTTTATTCTATAATTATAAAATTACGTTAAAAGCTAGCCTGATTTTTATGGTAGAAATATGTCAAACAAGTAAACGACAAATACATCCTGAAGTATTATAGAAATCAAGGCTTTGTAACTAGAGTAAATACACGAAATACGAAATGTTGACAAAAATTCAATTCATTTTTTTGACGTGTCGAATCGGTAAACAAAAAATTGAATTTTACACTGTTCCCGATCATCAAGGTCGATCAGCATCAAATTTGCACTAAGTTGTCGAAGATAAAGTAAAGTTTTTGTTCCATCGAAATTTGACAACTGAAAAACCAGTTTTAACACATTATTTTTAACAAATTTTACTGATATCAGAAATTAACGCTAAATGGTTACACATAGTCGTGGGAAATAAAATCATCAAAAACAAATCTGTAAGACTCTCCTTTGCTGATTTACCTCCACAAACGTATAGTTATGTTGCTTATATACTGAATTTTAATAGCATTTTTTGGTAAAAGACCGCTAAATAGGTGCAATATTGCAATAACCGCTAAAGTCAGCTAATAAATGTGACGGGTTACACACAAATGTACACTCCCATTCATTTCTATGTATTCAAATTCATCCGTATAAACTTACACTGAGTACTATATTATTTTACATATAGTAAAAACAATCTCCCTTTTCACTATTAGTAGAAAAAAATCCTATTCTAGCAGCACAGAGCTTCCAATAATAAATATTTATTTTGAACACACGGCTAAATTTGATGTGGGTATCACCTCATTGCTTCAAGTCTGATCAGTTAGTTAATTGCTGTGCATGCGCGCGGTTTTCAAGCCTTACCTTGACAACGAAGTGATATAACCTGAGTGAGTTTTGGCTAGCTTGAGACACCGAAGAGATGCATGATCAATTTACAAGGCCCCCTCATCTCATTCCTGAAAAACACTAAGAGAATGACCCAAAACCATTCAGCATTGAAAATACCTAAAACAACTATATATGCAAATACCGAAACTGTAATTCTCAGTAGAGAAACAAGTTTCAATGACTATCAGATGATGTCTGCATTGTATGAATTGAACATTAGCAACATAAAAGGAGGTTTGATAACAAAGACCCCTTTGTTGACTAAAGAACACACATTCAACCAACAAAAAGCTTAAACCTCTCTTTAAAGGCGTTATTGATACCCTTTTTCGACGCAAGAATGCATAGTTCTAACATTTAAGGTTTAAACCCTTTTTAAGATGCAATTTCTCATATATATGTGTGTGTGTATAATTCTATTTACCATTTATTTATAGCAATTTTTATCTATTTATCTAGCACATTTATCTAGATTTCGTATTATATTTATTTATTTAGATTTCTGTATTATACTTTAATTTTATATTATATGCCAGAAGGCTCAGTGGAAGATTAGCTTTTGCTAAACTGGTGCACTTTGTAAGTGTTTGTTTAACCTTCTTTAAATAAAGTTTATTATTATTATTATTATTATTATTATTATTATTATTATTATTATTATTATTATTATTATTATTATTATTATTATTATTATTATTATTATTATTATTATTATTATTATTATTATTATTATTATTATTATTATTATTATTATTATTATTATTAATATTATTTATTGTTATTTATTGTTTAAATATCTGCAGTGTGTATCAGTGTTTGAATAAATTACTTAAACTGTATCCTATTTATCCAGGAGGCAGGAAGTGACCAAACTGCTGGGTGCTGATGAGGCTGTCATGTCTATTGTTGGCTTCCCAAGGTTAGCATCAAATCAAATGTTTTCTATTTAAATGCATAGTAGATTTTAAGCTAGTAGATGCTTGTTCAATACTGAAATACGTTTTGGCTCATGTTATATCAATTAAAAAAACAAGTAGATAAATGATCTCCCCTAAGTAGGGATTACACAAACTGAGAAAGTACATATGACATAGACATATATATTAAGGTGCACATTTGCTGCCAGGAAAGTGGTTTGTAAATGCGTCCGAGACCAGGATGTTGTGCTGGGAGACAATCCCCTAACTCTTTGCAAATAACACAGTAGGATCTTTTACGTCCACCTTACATAGGATAAGAGTGAAAGCAGACAGGACCTCCGGCTTTACGTCCTTATCCAAGAAGACAAGGCACTAGTACTGAGAGAGTAACGTGTCTTGCCTAAGGAAACAGCGTAATTGTCCAGACTGGGAATCGAACCCAGACCATTAGGCCTGGAATCCGACCATGTAACCTCTAGACCATCACGCCCCTCAATGTCTAAACTAAACTAAACTAACTAATGATAATAATATTATTTTAAAATCCATTCTATACTAGAATTCATATACGTATAGGGAGCAGATCGCTGTATATCTACTTTTTATTGTCACCTCAATGAGACCCATAATGCTCTTTGGTCTTGGAATTCTCCATTCTGTATTGAACGTTTTTTGAACTAGCTGTATATCAGATAGCTGTATAGTAAAAACATTCCTAACACTATTATCATTCATAAACAAGTCTTTAATCCCATTATTGCGCAGACTAGGGTGTCCTAACTTTACCTGGCCAAACCTTGAGACTACTCCTGGTAAGGGTGTTACTACATCACTATTCTATCCTGACCTGGCTATTTTCCAAGGACATCCAAGATTTGCGTAAGTACATCATATGGTCTTTTACATTTATGTAATATATACAGTATATCTGCGTGGGACATACAAAGGCGAGACAAAATGCCAACGTTAGTTCTTTCATATTTTACTTAAATTGACAAGATAATGTAAATATGGCTGAAAATTCAACTTAAGATTATGGCCCACTTTACATGGGGTGCTCTCACATGCTGTTTAGTACGTCATTTTACAATAATAATAGACAAAGTATATATCGTTTTAAAGCTTTTGTATCAGAGAATAAGACTGAATGGAAATTTGAGCAGTTGATAAAAAATATAGTGGTCAACTTCATGTAAACAAAGATAGCGGACCGAAAAGGGATGATACACTCGTCAAACAGAAATGATCCGAATAAAAGACGGAAAAGTAGATAACTTCAATTACAAGTCTGAGATTTTAACTGAATTTCAGAACAAACAGGTCGAGTTACAATCTTGTAAGTTGCAGGTATAATAAAGTAGGATCCTACTTTTAATACAACACCAGTCTTATGTATTTGTAGCACTATTATGCACTGACATTAATTGTATATTATTGTTGCTAGGACGTTATCAAGGAATATCAGAGAACGAAGAGGATCAAAGGTTGCAATCAATGTCCCAAGTATGTTACTATAATACTACTACACTTACATTAGTAGTGTTTACAACATGAGCGGCCGTGTTGTATCGCCGATACAACACGGACGCGAATGCTGTAAACTACTTAAAAAATGTCTAGGTTAGCTCTTTCATATTTTACCAAAATTTTCAAGATTAAAATAAATTTTGCCGTAAAATTACCAGTTAAAACTTATGCAAATCAGGATATACAACACTAGGGTTGTATCAGATTTACAACACTCGTCATGGTCATGATTTCTTTTGAAAATGTCTTAATTAATTAATTAATTATTCATGAATTTTTTAATAAAATATACAATATGCTGTTTTTGTGATCAATGTAGATTTCATAGCGAATTCCTGGGAAATGGAATTTGAAAAGTATCTTTTCTAAATCATGCCAGTGTTTTGATTAGAAACCAGACAAACAGACAGACAGACGGACGGACGGACGGACGGACGGATGGACATGTTCCCAGCAAGTAAACAGACAAACAAGTTGACAAAAAAATTGTTATTATTGCAGTTTTCAAGGATGTCAATACACCGTCTCCGTTCATTGAGAAATTCCCAGAGGTTGAAGGTGAAGGTGGAAAAGCAGCCAAACCAGACCACATCTATCTTGATGCTATGGGCTTTGGTATGGGTTGCTCTTGTCTGCAGGTTAGTGTTGACTCAACTTTATTTGTATTAATGTGATTATGTAGGCTGCATAGCGGTGAGAGTGCTGGCCTTTCACTACTGTGACCTGGGTTCCATTCCCGGCTCGGGCAACAGATGAATAGAGTTTGTTTGATGTGTTGTTCTATCTTGTGGTGCAAGGGTTTTTCTCCAGGTTATACGGGTTTCCTCCCTCTGCAGAAATCAACATGTGAGAGTTGTGTGTTGTAAATATTAAATGTAGTGGTAGTGAGTGAACCTAATGGAAGAGCCTAGTGATGGTTACAAAATATACATGTGTTGTTGTTGTTTTAACAACTGTTGGCATTGTTGTGCTTGTGTTCTTGTTGTTTTAATAACTGTTGGCATTGTTGTGCTTGTGTTCTTGTTGTTTTAATAAGTGTTGGCATTGTTGTGCTTGTGTTGTTGTTGTTTTAATAAGTGTTGGCATTGTTGTGCTTGTGTTGTTGTTGTTTTAATAACTGTTGGCATTGTTGTGCTTGTGTTGTTGCTGTTTTAATAACTGTTGGCATTGTTGTGCTTGTGTTGTTGTTTTAATAACTGTTGGCATTGTTGTGCTTGTGTTCTTGTTGTTTTAATAAGTGTTGGCATTGTTGTGCTTGTGTTGTTGTTGTTTTAATAACTGTTGGCATTGTTGTGCTTGTGTTGTTGCTGTTTTAATAACTGTTAGCATTGCTGTGCTTGTGTTGTTGTTTTAATAACTGTTGGCATTGTTGTGCTTGTGTTGTTGTTGTTTTAATAACTGTTGGCATTGTTGTGCTTGCGTTGTTGCTGTTTTAATAACTGTTGGCATTGTTGTGCTTGTGTTGTTGTTGTTGTTGTATTAATAAGTGTTGGCGTTGTTGTGCTTGTGTTGTTGTTTTAATAACTGTTGGCATTGTTGTGCTTGTGTTGTTGTTGTTGTTGTTGTTGTTGTTTTAATAACTGTTGGCATTGTTGTGCTTGTGTTGTTGTTGTAATTGATAACTGTTGGCATTGTTGTGCTTGTGTTGTTGTCGTTGTTGTTGTTTTTGTTGTTGTTGTATATTAAAATATTTATTTGGTTTATCAATACAGATGACCTTCCAGGCCTGCAGTATCGAAGAAGGCCGCCATCTTTATGATCAGCTAGCCGTGGTAACACCTATCATAGTAAGTGCCAAAAAGTCCAGTGTTCTTGATGAGTGTTCTCACTGTAAAAAATTATAATTATTTTAATAATTTTGTATATTATTTTGCTCATCTATTTTTCATTATATCTAAATCCTTGCAAGAGATGGTTAAGCGTAGTTTCTTAAATTGTTTTATTGATTCATTTCAGATGGCTTTGTCTGCCTCAACTCCTATCTTCCGTGGTTACCTTGGTGACCTTGACTGTAGGTGGAGTGTAATTGCGGGCTCAGTCGATGATCGCCGACCAGAAGAATTTGGTCTTGAAGTAAGAAATTAAAAGTAGAATAAAAATAATAAAAAACACACAATAGTTGGAAATTCGTTTGAAAACGGAATTGAAAGCCGTTGATAAAAACTAGAGAGGTCATCTTCATGAGAACAAAAATATCGGACCGAAAAGAGCGGGAAAATATATGGTAAGCGCGTCTACCAACTGAAAAGAGCGGGAAAATATATGATACACTCGTCAAACCGGAAGAACCAAAAAGAGCGGGGACATTGGATTGCCTCGATTAAAATTAAAGCTCATTAGCCATTTATAAGCGTGTTCATTATCTTTGGAGTGTCTCACCATAATTATAATTATTATAATTCTGACGCGCTGATTGTAGGTCTTCGGTGAGGACATTATGTGACTTTTATACGTCTAACAGTTCACCTTTGTTGCCCGCGGTTTTTTTCTTATGTCTTATTTGTTTGTTTTCGCAGCCACTGAATGAAAATAAATTTGTGATTCCCAAGTCTCGTTACGATTCCATCAGCTGCTATTTGTCACCGGAGGGGACTAAGTACAATGATATTGACCTAGTCATGGACCATCAAATCTACAAGCAGCTCCAGGACAGTGGTACGTTTTTTATTGTATTTTATTGTGTTTGTTACCCGATAGGACTCTTTTTGGCCGGGAGAGAATAGGGAGAAGAGGTCATGACGGAAGACTGGGAAGTGAGGCGACAGGGGAGACGTAACTTATTCTCTCCCCACCAAAACTTTACTCGTCCAAACTGCAGTTTTCGCGTAAAAGTAGAGCCTGTTCGGCAGTCTACAGCTTCCATAGATATAAGTTAAAATCATATTTTTTATTTCAGGTATCGATGATGCACTGGCTCGTCATTACGCGCATCTATTCATACGAGATCCGCTGACACTGTTTGAAGAGCACATCTATGAAGACGATACACAGAGCTCCAACCATTTCGAGGTACAAAATATTACTGTAGCGTGTTCATTTTTTGCTTGCAAAATAAATCGCTGCAAATCTTGATATACTCAAAGCTGAACGATTAGTTTGTTGAATAATATGCCTATTTACCTCCGTATACAGTTTCAGACCACATGACATTCCCTTGTGAATTGTTCTTTTATGATGAACGTGTTATAATAACATTTACATATGAAAGAATCAACTCCCAAGGGTAGCATCACATGATTTAAAATGGGTAAACAAACAAGGAAGGTAAAGAGGTCTATTGATAATAATATTCAGTATTGATATTTTTGTAGAACATCCAATCAACCAATTGGCAAACAATGCGATTCAAGCCACCTCCTCCCAATTCGTCTATAGGATGGAGAGTAGAATTCCGACCAACTGAGGTACGTTCCAAATGTAGTCTAGTTATAATGCCTGACCACTGCATGAATAAAAGAAAACAAAACAGCTACAACACTGACAATAAAAAATATTATTTCGTATTAATTTTAAATTCTTGATGAGGATAATGATGTTTTTTTGTTCATGATGTGATTAAGTTATATTGTTATTGTTATCAGTTATTTTACTGATTATCAATATTGATCACTATGTTTTCCGGGTTCAATATTGTTTTCGTTTTTATCGACTTGTATTTTTTTTGTCTTTTTAGTTTGTGTGTTTTTTTTTGGTATTGTTTTTTTTTTTTTTGTTTATTTGTCTTTTTAGTTTGTGTATGTTTGTTTGTTTGTTTGTTTGTTTCTGTGTTTTTATTTGTTTTTGTTTGTTTTTGTTTTTTTGAGTAAATCGGTCACTTTATAAGTCTATCACAATCTTCTATGCTGTTTTGTTTTCCAGGTGCAGCTAACAGACTTCGAGAATGCAGCCTTTGTCACGTTTGTCGTTTTGCTGTCTCGTGTCATCTTGTCGTTTGACTTGAATCTGCTTATTCCAATATCCAAGGTATGATATCGTTATGCCTATTAGATCAAGCACGAGAAAGGTGTGTTTCCTCCGTAATCATAACCCGAAGAAGCTAGTTTAAAGCCGAGTTATTTTAACCAGCTTTGAAGTGTTTGGATAGAGGAGGAAACACTCTTTCAAGTGATTGATCTGGCTTCTCAAATAATTAATAATTCTTGGAAAAGGTTTGCCAGATTTTATGCTAAAATATTTCATATCCAAACCTCCTTCACGGTAGTGATTTCATTTGTTTTGTCCTCGTGAATTATTAATGAGTTTGTAACACTCTGAAGCATGCAGAGGATGATTGTCGGTATTTTTCTCTTGTTCTCGATTTATTCATAGCATATTTTGGTTGTACGTGTTTGTGTTATATATGACCATAACAGGTTGTTGCAATTGTAGATGGTGAAACAAATATTTCTTCAAAAAAGTGTTAAAAATCAACAAATTATATGTTCATATTACCGATATCCTTTGCAGTCATTCATCATCATCATCATCATCATTGGAGTGTTGTTTGTGTAGCTTCGGCTGTTACAACGATTTTTGAAACATGTGTATTACACTTTAAAAAAAGTTGACAAAGTAAACAACGAACGGCCATTCCACGACCGAAAGGAACTGTGGCTCTTTAAAATGTATTATTTATGCCTCTTTTGTGGCAGTAAAAAAATTCACTGTACAATACCTTCCTCATTTAGTGAAGAAGAGCTTAAAATTGAGGAATCTGTGCTTATAAAAATACAGAAAAACACTAGCACGTGTTGTATGCGTAACAACAACTCGGTCGTGTAATCGCTGTTCATCATTTACCGTTCACTCTGTCAACATTTCATTTGTAATAAGTGTAAATGTACTATATCTACAGGTCGATGCCAACATGCAAGCTGCACAAAAACGAGATGCTGCACGCGAAGGGAAGTTCCACTTCAGGAAAACACTGAAAAACTGTGAGTATTACTACAGACAAGTTTAAGTTAATATATCTTCCCGTAGTATCTGTAGACTTATCTATTTTCAATTGCGTTTGTCGATGTACAGGTAAAGCACAGTGTGCCAAAACAGACTGCTGCGAAGGGCCAAATTCATGTGACGAGGTGGCCTTAATGAGCATCGATACTATCATTAACGGCAAGGTACGTAGATATGTTACAGCGGGAAAAGTGATGAACCAATCAGAAAGCGATAGAAAATGTAGGAGGAGGGTAAAAGCAATGAAAAAAGAAGTAAAAGGAAAGAACCCTTTTCCTGCTTCAAATTTATAAGTGATATATCTCTTAGTCTAACTTTTACTCCGACGAAACGCCAGCTCTATCATTGCAAGCTCAACGTTCGTCTCGCATCAATGCAAAGGCCCGGCTATCTTTCAAGATGGCGCAGGGAACTGTGAACATGTTATAGTATCTCTACGGTGAAAACAAATAAACCTGTGGCTCGCTTCTCCTAATGTTTCTTACACATTGTTTGTTTTATCCAGGAGGGTGAATTCCCAGGTCTGATTCCTTTGATGAACAGCTATCTCAGCAACGTTGATGTTGACATTGATACTAGATGTACTATCTCACAGTATCTTAAACTGATTCAAAAACGAGCTTCAGGTAAATATTATTATTTCCGTAAGAGGACGAAACACTAGGCGATTTTCTACGCCGTCATCTGAGCAAATTTCCATCCCCCTCTGAAGTCCGTTTCGTTTGTCTTTAATTTTTCTCGTAGAAAACCTCGCTCGCTCGAACTTCTACTCGTTTCCAGGGGGTTTCGCGTTATATACACAGTCTACAATCTTGGAGAAAAATGTTGACAAAATGTGAATGGTGTTTGGGTTAAATTTTGCATGGCGGCTCCGAACCCATGAACCAAACCAACATTTTGGCGGATAGTTATGACTTTTAAAACAATTTTCAACTGTTTTTGTCTAAGATTGTAGTTCTGCTGTAGTTCTCTGAAGCTAATTAACCAAAATCGTAAATCCTTTTTGCATCATCGAAAATCACAGGGAGCAAAAGCTCATCACTTGTGATCTTTTACAGTAAATGTATGGAGTCGAGAGATATCCTTTCGCTGTGCCTCAAATATACAATAATAAAAACTTTTTTTTACTTGAAGTTGTGTATAACCGTTTTCTAATCTGTGACCGAGTTTTAGCTCAATTAGAGCGATTTTGACTTTCTGGGATATTTTCGTCAAAATCGCTCTAATTGAGCTAAAACTCGGTCACAGACTAGAAAACAGTTATACACAACTATCTACGCAAAATAAAGTTTTTATTATTGTATATTTGAGGCACAGCGAAAGGATATCTCTCGACTCCATACATTTACTGTAAAAGATCACAAGTGATGAGCTTGGGCTCCCTGTGCGAAAATGTGATCATCATCGTTATCATCATCATACTAATGTATTTGTAATTCTCAGGTGATCTGATGACAACTGCACAATGGATGCGTGAGTTTGTCCAATCCCATTCAGACTACAAACAAGACTCGGTTGTGTCCGACTTGATCTGCTACGACCTTATGGACACATGCAACAAGATAGCTAATGGCGAGACGAAGTGTCCCCAGCTAGTAGGCAATCACGTCTCAAAGACCAATGATGTCCTTGATAAGAAATGTATTCGAATCCAAAATGACATGGAGAAAATGGAAGATGTGAAGAGGAAAGAGCTGGGACTCTAATTGACTACATGTATACTAATTAACAAATATACTCGAATTCACACGTCCACCGAACACAACTACCAATCATATTTGGATGTACTTCAATTCGACGCGATACGCCTTTTTGAAAATTCGAAGCTTGAGCAACAAGCATGAAGCCAAGACCGAAATGAATACTGGTTTTGTGCTGGTAATATATTGCAATTCGACTTGTTTTCTAAATAATTGTAAAATATTGTATTTCAATCAATTTTGTTGATAACAAGTGTAATTTCATTACATTACCAGCACAAAACCAGCATTCATTTCGGTCTTGGCTTGATGCTTGTTGCTTAAGCAGAGACGGCGATTCGGATATACACCTCTGAGTCCATGAACATTGTCGCCTATAAAATGCAACCAATGAGTATGGGTAATGTGATTAGGTTATTTATGTCATCATTTCAATCTAAAAACTGACTTAAAATCAGTTTTCACCACGGAGTACAGCTAATTATTTTAATGCTAGCACGAGAGCATATAAGTTGTGAACCAAAATACAAAACGACTTATAATCAATTTGATAATGTTGGGTGAAACAATTCATTCCCAAGTTAATATCTAAGGTATCAGCATGCATAAGCGGTCAACGACATTCATAATATCTTACTTTTGATGTACAAAGTATTTAATTGTAGGAGTAAAGGCCGGTACACACTAGGCGATGAGTGAAAGTGAGTGAAAGTGTCTCGGCGACGTGTTTCGAAGTGCACACGAACCGAAGTTGCAGCGACGTGTCGCCGTGTTTCAGCGACCTGTGTGTAACGGTATTTAGGTTTTTTTTTTCTTTTTACTGTACGTCGTGAAACAATGGAACATAATCTGATTACAGCGCTTTTCGTAATTAGGCCCCGTTTACACGAATCCGGATACTTTTGAAACCGCATACTTTTTGATGCGAATCGGCCTATCGTCCACACGAATCCATTGAATCCGGTCACCGAAACCGCATACTTTTACTTGAATCCTCCGGATACGCGGATTCGTGTGGACGCAAATATTTCTATGCGGGTTCAGCCGGATCGGATTCGTGTAGACGAGGCCTTACACAGTCTTCGACGATCAGACGTGTAAAATTGAGGCGTATTTTAACTGCCATTGGTCGAAATAACAAAGGTACCGACTGACTTTTTTGATTGACGGCAACATTAACGGCCTTTTGCTTGCTCGCATTTGTATGTCAGTGGTCGCGCAATTATGAAATGGTCTGTAACATTCAAATCTTTCAAATTATAGTCAAGAATTGCACTCGGTTTTTTAACGAATAAAATTATAAACACTTGTTAAATGTGCACTTGTAGTCTTTTCTTAGGCCTCGTCTACACGAATCCGATCCTGCTGAAACCGCATAGAAATATTTGCGTCCACACGAATCCTGTTGATCGTTTCCTATTCAAAAGTATGCGGTTTCGGTGACCGGATTCACTGGATTCGTGTGAACGATAGGCCGATTCGCATCAAAAAGTATGCGGTTTGAAAAGTATCCGGATCCGTGTAGCCGGGGTCTTAGCTTTGTAATTATGTACTCATTTCACATAACTAACAATGCGATGTAAATGTAAGTGTGATTTACAAGCAATCGTGTACTGACCGCTATTTCTAAATACTCACTTTTTATAGCACCCGTATATGGCGTACCATCGGGGCCAAAATTCAACATTTACATTTGACATTGTACTTTGTGTGTTCGTGCTGTTTTCGCCATGCAACATTGTGGTTTTTAAATCGATTGTGTAATTTCGTAATCCAACATTGTAGTTTTTTACTCGATTGTGTAATTTCATATATAATCCAACGTAGTTTTAGCAATGCAACATTCAACTTCTCGGCATCCAACCGCAAACCATCAAAATGAACGCGGGCTCAACTAAACCCGATCACGTGCGCCTGAAATCTGAGTATGTTTCCACGCGTATTTACGAGTCTTCGTGACCGGGTGACAGGGGTTTGTAAACTAAACAATAACAATTTATTTAGAACAGTCAATTTCAAATATATCCCCTTTTGAAACTTGACATGAGAATAGTCGCACAATCTCTCTTGTAAAAGTGATCAAACCATTCTCTTTTAATTCAGAAAGTACTTATACTTTTTGCACGGAAAGTAGATCAAAATCATTTAATAAGGTCTATAAAAGATTGAAATAGCTGTCGCCGCTACTACTTTTTTACTTTTCTGCGATCATTTGGAGAAAACATCGACAAACCACGATTTTGAGGTTATATTTCTGATTGTTTGTATGGGCTGACATCATTAAATGATTTTGAAATTAAACAGACCCTATCAAAAAGTAGCAGTGGATTCAAAAACACCATGCTTTTACGGCCATTTCAGACATTTTGATGTGTGATACATGGCTATTCGTAAAGAAAAACATAAGTTAAAATATTATTACGGTTATTTTACATAGTAAACAGTGCCAAATAAATTGTTATTGTTCAGTTTACAAATACAATACGCGTGGAAACATACTCAGATTTCAGGCGCACGTGATCGGGTTTAGTTGAGCCCGCGTTCATTTTGATGGTTTGCGGTTGGATGCCGAGAAGTTGAATGTTGCATTGCTAAAGACTTGAAGCAATGAGGTGATACCCAATAGCGTCACAAGAACGATTTTCCCGACAATTTGAAATGTGTACTTTTTTGTAATAAAATGATAGATATTGATGCGAAATTCATTCTAAACATAATATACATGTGAAATACTTCTCAAATTAACACATCGCATGATCTCTCTGCAATAACAAAAATATTTTTTGCACCAAGCTATAACATATGCAAATGAGTATGCGCTTGTCGACAATAACTCAACAAAGTTTATTCTATAATTATAAAATTACGTTAAAAGCTAGCCTGATTTTTATGGTAGAAATATGTCAAACAAGTAAACGACAAATACATCCTGAAGTATTATAGAAATCAAGGCTTTGTAACTAGAGTAAATACACGAAATACGAAATGTTGACAAAAATTCAATTCATTTTTTTGACGTGTCGAATCGGTAAACAAAAAATTGAATTTTACACTGTTCCCGATCATCAAGGTCGATCAGCATCAAATTTGCACTAAGTTGTCGAAGATAAAGTAAAGTTTTTGTTCCATCGAAATTTGACAACTGAAAAACCAGTTTTAACACATTATTTTTAACAAATTTTACTGATATCAGAAATTAACGCTAAATGGTTACACATAGTCGTGGGAAATAAAATCATCAAAAACAAATCTGTAAGACTCTCCTTTGCTGATTTACCTCCACAAACGTATAGTTATGTTGCTTATATACTGAATTTTAATAGCATTTTTTGGTAAAAGACCGCTAAATAGGTGCAATATTGCAATAACCGCTAAAGTCAGCTAATAAATGTGACGGGTTACACACAAATGTACACTCCCATTCATTTCTATGTATTCAAATTCATCCGTATAAACTTACACTGAGTACTATATTCTTTTACATATAGTAAAAACAATCTCCCTTTTCACTATTAGTAGAAAAAAATCCTATTCTAGCAGCACAGAGCTTCCAATAATAAATATTTATTTTGAACACACGGCTAAATTTGATGTGGGTATCACCTCATTGCTTCAAGTCTAAAACTGTATACAATGTTGGATTATGAAATTACACAATCGAGTAAAAAACTACAATGTTGGATTACGAAATTACACAATCGATTTAAAAACTACAATGTAATTGCATGGCGAAAACAACACGAACACAAAAAGTACAATGTCAAATGTAAATGTTGAATTTTGGCCCCGATGGTACGCCATACCCGTACACTACTAAATTACTCAAGCACGTCATATGTTGCCTGTTATGGGATTGCTTCTCTGTCTTTTTTCTCTTGCTACCTGTACCAGGGTACCGCTTTTAACTGGTCACTTTTTCTTCCTGTTACTTCCACCCCTTTTTTCCTTTTCAACCTTTTTACACCGACCCAACATGTTTTACGTCATATTGTCATGTATTATGGTTGAGTCTATGTATTATGTATTATTGTAATAATTATTACTACGTGTGTCGCAGTATGAAATTGTCATAATATCACAGTATCACAGTATCACAGTATCACAGTATCACAGTATCACAGTATCACAGTATCACAGTATCACAGTATCACAGTATCACAGTATCACAGTATCACAGTATCACAGTATCACAGTATCACAGTATCACAGTATCACAGTATCACAGTATCACAGTATCACAGTACCACAGTACCACAGTATCACAGTATCACAGCACCACAGTACCACAGTATCATAGTACCACAGTACCAAAGTACCACAGTACCAAAGTACCATAGTATCACAGTACCACAGTACCACAGTATCACAGTACCATAGTATCACAGTATCACAGTATCACAGTATCACAGTACCACAGTATCACAGTATCACAGTACCACAGTACCATAGTATCACAGTACCACAGTATCACAGTACCACAGTACCATAGTATCACAGTGCCATAGTATCACAGTACCATAGTATCACAGTACCACAGTACCACAGTATCACTGTACCACAGTACCATAGTATCACAGTATCACAGTATCACAGTACCACGGTACCATAGTATCACAGTATCACAGTACCAAAGTACCATAGTATCATAGTACCACAGTATCACAGTACCACAGTACCACAGTATCACAGTACCACAGTATCACAGTATCACAGTACCACAGTACCACAGTACCACAGTATCACAGTACCATAGTATCACAGTACCATAGTATCACAGTACCAAAGTACCATAGTATCATAGTACCACAGTACCATAGTATCACAGTATTACAGTACATCACAGTACCATAGTATCACAGTATATTGCAGTACCAAAGTACCATAGCACCATAGTATCACAGTATTACAGTACCAATCGTATCACGGTACTGTAATGCGGGATTTGTAACAATTACAGTGTAACAGATCGCAATAGTCTTGTTTTTGTAGAGATCTAGAAAATAAAATACAGTAGAACCAAAGGTAATAGTCCTATAAATGCCATAATAATGTGTTCTACGTTTTTATAAAGAAAACAAGTCTATTTCTATGCCTATGCTGTTTTTGTGCAGTTATTTAATGCAACAATCAAACTTCATTTTACGACTTTCATTGGAGCCATTCTTGACGGTTAACAGAGTTACTCAGGCAATAAATGTATAAGTTTTAATACCAATTTATCTAGGTAAATAATTCTCTTGTGTGGTCTTTTGTGCTTATTTCCGGTAAACATGGTAAAATGGTCTTAATCTGGACACATCTATCACGATAAAGGAATGCCAAGTGTATTATGATCTGTTTTAAGATTACATAACAAAAAAAAAGGAAAATGAAATGAAAAGAAAAGACTGAAAAGTCGAGTTTTGACACTTGGATTTATATTGCTCCAGATCAACTGTATTACTGCAAGTGAACATTGCATACGAACAATCATGTACAAAAAACATTGAATACTGAATAGTGTACTCTAAGACCAAATGGCATTGTGGGTCTGATTGATTTATGATAAATAATACATATACAGTGATTGCTGACGCAGCGAAGCGAGCCTGAGCGAGCGAGCAAGGAAGCAGTACTAATTCATGTATTAAAGCGGGCTGAATAGATAATTTTTTTGGGACCCACAATGCCTTTCGTTAACGACAATCAAGGATATGAAATAGCGTGCGCTTTTGATGCGAGTTGTATATCAAAATTACTGGACAACATCCTAAACTACTTGATAGAAGTCTGAAAGTGATTTAGAGCTAGCCGTGGGGAAAAAAATCAAGAGAAAATTGTGCTATTGAAGAAGAACGTAAGGATATTGTAGATCAACAACTCGAGTCAAAACTAGAAACATAAACAACTACTGGAACCCATGAAATCAATATAAAATCATTAATTGTAATTTATAATTAGTTACAAGTTGTATCTCAGTATGTCTATCAGTTTATTTAAGAAATTTATCATGTTTATATTGTGAGTGCAAATAAGTAGTTTTCAACTGTATTGTAAACCATGCATGTTGTCTTGCTTTATTCGTTTTGGGTTGTAACAAGTTAGTTCATAGCAGTTTGCCGTTGTTTGTACCAGTGTTGTACAAAAAGTAGGTAATCTAGTTAATTAATCTAGAAAATTATGTAGCTTTTTAATTACAAATACGAGCTCTTTGAATTTGTTTTCCATGCACAAAGCGTTCATGCAGCAATTCAGTAAAACATTCGAAATAAAATGCTGCATAACAACTCATGCACAATATGTGCGTTTCGTTTATACAGGCATCGAAGAGCAGTCCATCTATAAACGAACTAGAAGTTTTCGTCTTTATTTTTTCTGCGAATTGCTTAGTTTTATATAGGTCAGTTGTCTATTGAGATATTGACTGCCTCATCATTGCTGCCTCAGCATACTAAGGTTGGAAAAACTTATAGTTGGTACAAATTTTTTAAACAAAGGCTAGATAATTCCTTACCACAAAATGATTGTTGTGTTTATCTATATCATTAAAATTGATTGCATTACGATGTTGTTGTTGATTTAAAACCAAATACTATTCCAAAGCAATGTCCTAAAAAAGATGAGCCACAAAGTACAATTCATGCATGTAGACCAAATCAATACAAAATCATTGCCTGTTTTATCTCTAGTTGACTTAGTTCTCTTCTCTGCTCTCAAGCCGCGTTCCCTGTTTATATTTACTTATAATCCAAATGTAAAACGTCAGCATTTCCTACCAGTAGGTAGACTAGTATTTACTCCCCATAATTAACTAGTACATTGTTTTGAATGGAATGCACTAAGAATAAAATAACTAATTATTATTTATGTTATTGTAAATAAGATTACATGGCCCAAAATGCATTTCTGTCTTGCAATAATGCACTATTCAAAATATGCAGTACTCTGTATAACACAGATAAATTGATAAACAGAAAGGTATGGTCTGTGTTACATATTTTTGTCACTTTTATTATTACAAATAATTTTAACTTTTAATATGCCGGAATCGTGATTTTAACATTAAAACTGACGGGATGGCGGTATATCAAATAAAAACGAGCGGGATAGCGGGATCAGGAAACTCCTATTGTGGACCCTCCACCACCGCTACTTTCCTGATAAGCTTTTCAGTATTTAAAGAAATATATGATCTTCAAGATATAGATCAGATTTATCTTTTCTCCAACTTTTGATAACTTTTAGTCTCACATTTAGAGATGTCAAAGTTTGGCAATTCGAGCAATGTCTGTGAACGTTACACTCGCTACTCCAGTGAAAACAGTTGTAATGTTGGTCTGTAAACAAACACCTTTAAATGGTTACGCCAGTATTAAAAGGCTTAGTGAAAACACAGCCAGTAACACTTTCCCTAAGCAACGGAAATTACCGATGCAATTTGACGAAAGATTTTCCCCATGTATATGTCACCTCATAACATATATTATCTGTTTGCTAACCAGTTTTACCCTCCAGTTTCAAGTAGCCACCATGGTGAACGAATCACCTAAAAAGTCTCTTTCCATCAGAGCAAATACTGAGGGGAAAAGACTATTCCATGTGAAGAAGTCAAACACAAAATATGTTCCAGTTTCTAATTTTTCCTTTAGAATTGTTTCTTTTATTGAATTTGAGCCCGCCTTAAGTAAATATAATGGTTACCTTTTGGATGTCCAGCGGAGCAAGAATGTAAGTATAGCCTAACAGCATTGATATTGGTTTACTAATACAGTGTTTCTCATTTTAACTTGTAACATATCTTTCTGTTAATATATCTTTCCATAGGACATGCTTTTCTACTTGCGAAGAGCTTGGTTCGGCGAAAAGCTTTCTAATCGCAGTCAACAGAACCTTCTCCTCAAAGGGAGCGGTGATGTGGGAGTCAGTGTCCGACTCTCAGCTAAGAAGTTTTGTAATGAAGGAACTTGAGGAGTTCAACGAAAGGCCCGATACATTGGGAAAGAAGAAAAGGGCCGCTATGATAGTCGGGAGACAAAGGGACAGTGAGGTCTACGTATACTAAACGAAAACGTTCAGGTATTTATTACTTATTATATATTGTATTTTAGTTTAGTTTTCTTTTATAATTAGATCGATGGAATTTTCGCAAAGTTTGCGAGAGTATTGGAAAAATTATAATGAGGCTACTTAACAAAAACACACGCATGTGTGATGACGTGTTGAAGCTCAATGCATATCTATATTCCATATTTATGTGAAGAGCCTTTTAACGATTAGGTGTAGAGTATTAATACAGCATGCAGAAACAGAATTCTATATTCATTTCTAAGACTATCAATTCTAGATTGGATCAATTCTAGACTACGAGTAGTCCTTCTTTTCCCTCCAGAATCAGTAATTTAAAAAAAACGAGTGTTGCGGGATTCCTGTGGAGCGCGCCGGAAATAGATTGTTGAGTAGGGAGAGGAAAAGAAGGGACTACACTGTAAGAAACGAATTACCGCCCTTTTTTAACACATAGTTATCTTGTCAAGATCGTGTCATCGGTTAATCAATATCAAATGGATCATTTAGACTGCAATTAAATCCAATTAATTTTAACCAATCCAATTGGATCTGTAAAATGGCTAGGTTGTTAAACACGCGGGAAAATAGTCTCTTATTATCGCTTCGCAATGTAAACATCTATGGCGGATACACCAAAAAAAACTGCCAAGAGAGAGCGAAAGCCGAAGCCATCCACAGTCGATGACTTTTGCAGAGCATGTGGTGCTCTTTCAAAATAGTTTACGGAGAGTTTGCAAAAGTTTCACATATTTCCACGGAAAATCTGTTTGACCTCCCAGGACGTTCTGGCGTTCAGATCTCAGATCAAATTTTTCGTTCACTTCGGTTGCAGTGATGCAACATAAGTTAAATCTCGTATTTGATCGTCAATAATACTTTTCAATGGCTAAACAACAAGGACACAACAGCTTTGAGATTTTAGCTTCGCCAAAACAAATAGTTGGTAGATCAAGCTCTTGCCAAAACCGGTCGGCAGAACAGCAAAAACATCTTTGCCATCTAGCAAATTGATAACGGCCACTTTCTGTTCTTCTTTTAAGGATGAAACGTTTGGAAAACTTTCCAGACACTCGTTTAAAATAGCTTCAGATCTAATTCTTTGTCGATCACAGAACCCTGAAGATTTTTGAGTTGCTGAAATACTTCGTCGACTTCCTTTTGAAACAACTTTTTTTCAGCCAAACGTTTCTCGATCCTGTCCGGCAGAAAACATTCAGCGTTGAAACGTCTTCTGCTAGACATGGTCCTTTTCTAGCTACACTACCATGTAGGTATTCAAAACATTAAATTCTTTATAACTACTCGACCGATTCAAAACCCTTGCTTACTACAAAGGCTACAATCTTCGCATCACACGGACTATTTATAGCTACTTGAAAACGAGGCACCACAGGAAACCCAAATAGATGAAGAGCCCACGGTCAATCGTCCAGCGGAAATTAAAATTGAAATAGATCGAAAGCGGCGAAAAATTGTTTAGTTTAATTAATATATTAACCTAATAAAATGGATAGGTGAAACAAGTTAATCAAATACTTATGTCTTTACTATTAAAACTTTGCATATTTACGGTCATTCCAATCCATTTTATATAGTATATGGCCAGGTAACAAAGTATGCCTTAAAATACAGAAATATGGTACTGTGGTACTGTGGTACTTTGGTACTGTGGTACTTTGGTACTGTGATACTGTGGTACTGTGGTACTGTGGTACTGTGGTACTGTGGTACTGTGGTACTGTGGTACTGTGGTACTGTGGTACTGTGGTACTGTGGTACTGTGGTACTTTGGTACTGTGGTACTGTGGTACTGTGGTACTGTGGTACTGTGGTACTGTGGTACTGTGGTACTGTGGTACTGTGGTACTGTGGTACTGTGGTACTGTGGTACTGTGGTACTGTGGTACTGTGGTACTGTGGTACTGTGGTACTGTGGTACTGTGGTACTGTGGTACTGTGGTACTGTGGTACTGTGGTACTGTGGTACTGTGGTACTGTGGTACTGTGGTACTGTGGTACTGTGGTACTGTGGTACTGTGGTACTGTGGTACTGTGGTACTGTGGTACTGTGGTACTGTGGTACTGTGGTACTGTGGTACTGTGGTACTGTGGTACTGTGGTACTGTGGTACTGTGGTACTGTGGTACTGTGGTACTGTGGTACTGTGGTACTGTGGTACTGTGGTACTGTGGTACTGTGGTACTGTGGTACTGTGGTACTGTGGTACTGTGGTACTGTGGTACTGTGGTACTGTGGTACTGTGGTACTGTGGTACTGTGGTACTGTGGTACTGTGGTACTGTGGTACTGTGGTACTGTGGTACTGTGGTACTGTGGTACTGTGGTACTGTGGTACTGTGGTACTGTGGTACTGTGGTACTGTGGTACTGTGGTACTGTGGTACTGTGGTACTGTGGTACTGTGGTACTGTGGTACTGTGGTACTGTGGTACTGTGGTACTGTGGTACTGTGGTACTGTGGTACTGTGGTACTGTGGTACTGTGGTACTGTGGTACTGTGGTACTGTGGTACTGTGGTACTGTGGTACTGTGGTACTGTGGTACTGTGGTACTGTGGTACTGTGGTACTGTGGTACTGTGGTACTGTGGTACTGTGGTACTGTGGTACTGTGGTACTGTGGTACTGTGGTACTGTGGTACTGTGGTACTGTGGTACTGTGGTACTGTGGTACTGTGGTACTGTGGTACTGTGGTACTGTGGTACTGTGGTACTGTGGTACTGTGGTACTGTGGTACTGTGGTACTGTGGTACTGTGGTACTGTGGTACTGTGGTACTGTGGTACTGTGGTACTGTGGTACTGTGGTACTGTGGTACTGTGGTACTGTGGTACTGTGGTACTGTGGTACTGTGGTACTGTGGTACTGTGGTACTGTGGTACTGTGGTACTGTGGTACTGTGGTACTGTGGTACTGTGGTACTGTGGTACTGTGGTACTGTGGTACTGTGGTACTGTGGTACTGTGGTACTGTGGTACTGTGGTACTGTGGTACTGTGGTACTGTGGTACTGTGGTACTGTGGTACTGTGGTACTGTGGTACTGTGGTACTGTGGTACTGTGGTACTGTGGTACTGTGGTACTGTGGTACTGTGGTACTGTGGTACTGTGGTACTGTGGTACTGTGGTACTGTGGTACTGTGGTACTGTGGTACTGTGGTACTGTGGTACTGTGGTACTGTGGTACTGTGGTACTGTGGTACTGTGGTACTGTGGTACTGTGGTACTGTGGTACTGTGGTACTGTGGTACTGTGGTACTGTGGTACTGTGGTACTGTGGTACTGTGGTACTGTGGTACTGTGGTACTGTGGTACTGTGGTACTGTGGTACTGTGGTACTGTGGTACTGTGGTACTGTGGTACTGTGGTACTGTGGTACTGTGGTACTGTGGTACTGTGGTACTGTGGTACTGTGGTACTGTGGTACTGTGGTACTGTGGTACTGTGGTACTGTGGTACTGTGGTACTGTGGTACTGTGGTACTGTGGTACTGTGGTACTGTGGTACTGTGGTACTGTGGTACTGTGGTACTGTGGTACTGTGGTACTGTGGTACTGTGGTACTGTGGTACTGTGGTACTGTGGTACTGTGGTACTGTGGTACTGTGGTACTGTGGTACTGTGGTACTGTGGTACTGTGGTACTGTGGTACTGTGGTACTGTGGTACTGTGGTACTGTGGTACTGTGGTACTGTGGTACTGTGGTACTGTGGTACTGTGGTACTGTGGTACTGTGGTACTGTGGTACTGTGGTACTGTGGTACTGTGGTACTGTGGTACTGTGGTACTGTGGTACTGTGGTACTATGATACTGTGGTACTGTGGTGCTGTGATACTGTGATACTGTGGTACTGTGATACTGTGATACTGTGGTACTGTGGTACTGTGGTACTGTGGTACTGTGGTACTGTGATACTGTGATACTGTGATACTGTGATACTGTGATACTGTGATACTGTGATACTGTGATACTGTGATACTGTGATACTGTGATACTGTGATACTGTGATACTGTGATACTGTGATACTGTGATACTGTGATACTGTGATACTGTGATACTGTGATACTGTGATACTGTGATACTGTGATACTGTGATACTGTGATACTGTGATACTGTGATACTGTGATACTGTGATACTGTGATACTGTGATACTGTGATACTGTGATACTGTGATACTGTGATACTGTGATACTGTGATACTGTGATACTGTGATACTGTGATACTGTGATACTGTGATACTGTGATACTGTGATACTGTGATACTGTGATACTGTGATACTGTGATACTGTGATACTGTGATACTGTGATACTGTGATACTGTGATACTGTGATACTGTGATACTGTGATACTGTGATACTGTGATACTGTGATACTGTGATACTGTGATACTGTGATACTGTGATACTGTGATACTGTGATACTGTGATACTGTGATACTGTGATACTGTGATACTGTGATACTGTGATACTGTGATACTGTGATACTGTGATACTGTGATACTGTGATACTGTGATACTGTGATACTGTGATACTGTGATACTGTGATACTGTGATACTGTGATACTGTGATACTGTGATACTGTGATACTGTGATACTGTGATACTGTGATACTGTGATACTGTGATACTGTGATACTGTGATACTGTGATACTGTGATACTGTGATACTGTGATACTGTGATACTGTGATACTGTGATACTGTGATACTGTGATACTGTGATACTGTGATACTGTGATACTGTGATACTGTGATACTGAGATACTGTGATACTGTGATACTGTGATACTGTGATACTGAGATACTGAGATACTAGGTATCGATAGCTGCTATATTTTGGTATACAATAGTGCACAATAGTAGTACAGTACACAATAGTAGTACACAATACAATAATGCGTATAGGTACTATGTGGTACTTGTAGCAAGAAAACAATTATGGTTTGCTGTTCCTATTTCTGGCATGGTATACAGCACGTTGAGGATTGGGATTTTCGGAATTTTTATAACAAACATTTCTTGCTTGTGTTTTCAAGTACAAAGCTGAAATTTGGATCAATATACATATTTGGGCTGATCAATAGTTTAGTGGTGAAAATGGAGACATAATGTGATCACGTGACCATTAAGAATGTTGACAACAATGACACAGGAAGCCCGAGCGGCGGGTTCAGTCATATAGTGTGCAACGGACGTGGAGAGACCACAGGGCTAAACAAGAAAGTGTTGACATTAGATTTATGTGAATTGTATGTGATCCGTTGTAATAAAGCGTATTGAACCAAAGACTAGTTCTACATGGGAACATAATGGTCCTTCGAGCCGGATTAAAGAGTCATCGAGCAACGAAATACGACGGATTTTAGAGTCATCGAGCAGCGAACTTCGACGGGTTTTTGAGTTATCGAGCGACGAACTACGACGACCCAGGTTTGACATCGACTATTATGGCTTCAAACGGAGATTTCCAGACTACTGAGGACAATGACGAGGCTAATAACGCTGAAGTGAAAGATCCTGAGGATTTAGAGGTAAAATCAAGTCAAATAAGTGAAAAACAAGCGACGGTGAGTCAACGAATTCAACATTTAAGAAATCAAAAGAAATCGTCGAAAAGCAGATTAACAAAAGCTAGAAATTGTCTTCATAATCTTATCATAAATGAAACTTTTCAAAGTAAAAACACTGTAAGACGTCAAATAAAGAAAGTAGAGTCAGAGTTTGACATTGTTGAGAAGATAATTATTGCTTTGAAAGAGAGTTATGCGATAGATTTAGCCGCTGTAGAGCACGTGCGATTTCCAGACATTGACACGGCAATCGAGACATTAGACCAAGAACTAAATGACATTGAAAATGATGTTTATTCGCTCGTTAAAGCAGCAAAAAGTCATATCGAAGAAAGATTATTGCAAGGCGAGGATAAATCTGATAGTCTTTCAGTCAGTTCATTTAATTCTAGTAAATACCAAAGCTCAGTAAAGTCAAAATCGCCGTCTGATGTCGAGAGAGCACGTTTAGCGGCGCAGGCTGCCAACGAAAGGCTTGTTGCTATGCAACGAGAGCAAAGACAGAAAGAGACAGAATTTCGGCAGCAGCTAGCCGAGCTAGAATTAATGCAACAGAAGAAGCAAAGAAATTAGCAGATTTGTCTAAAGCAAGAGCGAACGCGGTGGCAAAACAAAGCGTGCATTCTGAATTAAGTTGTGAGGTGACAAACTCGTACCCAGGCCTCCCCGTCTGGGAAGCAAATAACAGTCCAATAGCGAAAAGCACGCCTTATACGCCGCATAATTCTCGTCAAACTGTCGCACCTGTCAAACTAAAAGGTGTCGATCTTCCCACGTTCTCTGGAGAAGATAAAGCAGACTACAAAGGATGGAAAGCCGCATTTATGTCAATCGTTGACAAAGCTGAAATCCCTGTAAGTGAAAAGATGTTAAGACTACAGAACTGTCTGTCCGGTAAAGCACTGAAAATGGTGAAAGACTTGGGATTCTCAGAGAATGCCTACAACAGAGCAAAATCCAAACTAGAGAAGAAATACGGAGGAGAACGGCGATTACAGATTAAACACATGACCACTCTACGCGGCTGGAAAAAGATAAGACAAGGCAATTTAGAAGACATGGAAGACTTCTTGACAGTCTTAGAGAGGGTTGCCATAGCTTTAGAAGACGGCGGTCCTGGAGTAGAGCTTACCGGCCACAACCTCAATCTTACAGCTAAAGAAAAGTTACCAGAGGAAGATATCCACTCCTATAAGCATTGGCTTATTGAACATTCACTGCAAGACAACTTTTCTTCGCTTGTTGAATGGATTGAATTAAGAGTCCAAGTGATGGAAGAGACGAAAGAAGAAACCACCGGCCTTAGCAAGAAGAAACACGACAGAAGTGATGAGAAAAAGCCTGACAAAAGAGATGACAGACAACGCACAAGAGGTTACAACACCACAACGAGAACACGAAAATGCGTCGTTGCTTCTTGTGAAGAAAATCACCCACCATGGAGTTGTCAGGCCTTCAAGTCGTTATCAGTTCCTGATAGAAAAACACTCATCGTAAAGAATAAACGTTGTTTCAGATGCTTAGCTTCAGGTCATTTTTCAAACAAATGCCCTAACGCAAGACGATGCGGTATCGGTGGATGTAACAGCAATCAACATAGCAGCTATCTTCATGAACGTAGCAACCAAGAGTATCAAAATACGACCTTCCCTCAGCCCCAAGGTGAAACAATGCATGTCTTCGGGGGTCCTGCGCCACATTCAGAGTACAGTCAACCACCGCAGCCAACGTTTCAAGGATTCCCTAACTGCCAAGCTCCTTTGAATGCTAGAACACACACGACACGACAAGAAGATACAGTCGCCTTAATGATTTTGCCAGCTGTTATTGCCAATGGAAGTAGTAGATTGAGAGTAAATGTGATGTTAGACCCATGCTCGACAGGTTCTTATGTGACAGAAGCTGCAGCTGAAGAGCTCAAGCTTCAAGGAGAGTATAAAGACCTCGTCATCTCTGGCACAGGCGGTGCCGAATTAAAGAAGAATTCACGTCAAGTCAACTTAACAGTTTCCAGTGTTAACAATGACTTTTGCGCAAATGTACAAGCCAGTGTCTTAGACACTATTACAAGTGACACACCTGCATTCGAGTGGTCTAAGTTAAAGGAAAAATGGCCACACCTCAAGTCTATACCGTTTCATAATGTTGCACAACGACGACAGATAGATGTTTTGATCGGAAGTGATCATCCTGTATTCCATCGTGTTTTGAAAGAAACGCACGGTAATAGGAATGACGACCCTATTGCCAGACTTACCAACTTAGGTTGGGTATGTTTTGGACCTACTCTTGTCGAAGAGTATCGACGCAAGTGTAAATCGCACTTCACTCGTACGTATCATGCTAGCCAGACGACTGCCACAGACGACTCGTTTCTAAAGCGGTTCTGGGAGCTTGAAGCCATCGGCATCAAAGACACAGCGACTAATGAGAAGAGCCCGGAAGAGAAAGCTGCGCTGAGCACAGCAAGCGGCACCCTACACTTCAGTAATGACCGATATTCTATTGGTATTCCTTGGAAGGAAGGCGAACCACAACTTACGAATAACTACGATGTTGCATTTACCCGATTGAAAAATCAAGAAAAGTCATTACTACGAAAAGGCCCTGAAGCCATACAAGCGTACAGCAAAGTAATAGAAGACTACGAGAAGAAAGGATATATCAATAAGGTAGAAAAAAGTGATGATGACGACCAGTGGTTCCTTCCGCATTTTGCTGTCGTAAAGGAAGACAGAGAGACGACAAAGGTACGGATAGTGTTTGACGCAGCGGCCAAACATGAAGGTAAAAGCTTAAACGATGCCATACGACCAGGTCCTAAACTTCAAAGGGACTTGACAAATGTGTTGACAAGTTTCAGACGTTCCCCGGTAGCAATATCGGGAGATATATCTGAGATGTTTCTTCAAGTTGGCTTGTCAGAAAAAGAGCGACGATACCACAGATTCCTTTGGCGGAACCTTGATGACTCACAGGAACCGCAAGTCTACGAGTTTCAACGACTAGTGTTTGGCAACACATCTTCTCCGTTCTGTGCTCAGTTCGTCATTCACAACCACGCCGAGTCCCATGCATCTGAATATCCTGAAGCAGCAGATACCATCAACAATTCTATGTACGTGGATGACGTTCTTGACTCTTGTGAGGATGCAGAGGAGGCAAAGATATTGAGACGACAACTTTCCGAGCTTCTGTCTACTGCAGGATTTAAATTGCGAAAGTGGTCTTCAAATGATGTGACAGTAATTGAAGACGTCCCCGAGAATGAACGACTACCGAGCCTCAACATTCAAGACGGACAGCCTAAGTGTAGAGTCAAGACGTTGGGAGTCCTCTGGAAACCAGAAACCGACGTGTTCACCTTCAACGTTCAAGCCCCAGACACTATGAAAGTACCGACGAAGAGAGATGTTCTAAGCGCAATATCCACATTGTTCGACCCACTGCAGTTCTTATCTCCATTCACTGTGAAAGCCAAGATACTACTACAGGAGATATGGACAGCCGGTCTTGCGTGGGATGACCCATTACCCAACGACTTAGGGGTGAAATGGAAGGACTGGGTTGATGAACTACCTCATCTATCAACCTTTGAAATACCGAGATGTCTACGTCAGCCAAAGCCTACTGAAGTTCAGCTTCATATGTTCTGTGATGCCTCGAAGGATGCGTATGCATCTGCGGCTTATTTAGTTTGTCTCTATGAAGAATTGATGCCTACATCATGTCTTATTGCATCAAAAAGCCGTGTTGCGCCACTTAAGGCGATGACTATTCCTAGACTTGAACTTATGGGTGCAGTGATTTCTACTCGACTGTCTACCTCAATCCTAAAGTCCTTGTGTGTTGACAAAGTTGTCTTCTGGACTGATTCGACAAACGTGGTTTACTGGGTGCGAAATCAGAGTAGAAACTTCAAGCCATTTGTTGCCAATCGAATAAGTGAGATACACTATCATACGCAACCTGAGCAATGGAGGCATGTCCCGGGTGAATTAAACCCAGCAGACCTCCCTACAAGGGGAATGAAGTCATCTGAGTTGACAGACAGCGAACATTGGAAAGAAGGTCCCAAGTTCCTGAAAAGGGATGAATCAGAATGGCCAGTTCGTTTACCAAATACACAAGCAAGTGAGAAAGATGACCTAGAGAAGTCGAAAACAGCTAGGATGCACATGACCCAAGAATCCAAGGATGTTCTCGACCCAAGTAACTTCTCAGACTTTCAACACCTGGTGCGTGTTACTGGATGGATCTTACGGTTTGTAACGAATTGCCGACAGCGAGTAGAGTCTAGAATTCAAACAAGAACATTATCAGCTGAAGAAGTAAATAAAGCAGAAATCTTGTGGCTTAAACGTGCGCAGACAGATGGATTTCAGACTGTCAAAGGTGAGAAGTGTCTCGAACGATTGAATCCCGTAACAGGTGATGATGGACTTCTACGTATGAACGGACGACTTACCTTTTGTTACAAGGTATCCCATTATCTTACCGAAAAACCACTCATTGACCAAGCTTATTGTTCGAACTGTCCACGAAGGACTTGGACATGGTTCAGGTGTTGAGCATGCATTGACAGAATTACGTGTAAAATATTGGATCATTAAAGGAAGACGTGTCGTACGCGACATTATTAATCGTTGCCCTATGTGTAGGCTACGGTTTACAGCAAAGCCTGCTAGCCAAATGATGGCTCCTCTACCACGACCACGAGCTACCTCTTCCATGAGAGCGTTTGAGCGTGTTGGTGTTGACTACGGTGGACCTTACCTTACTAAGCATGGACGTGGTAGATCGAAAACAAAGAGATACCTGTGTTTGTTTACGTGTCTCACAACACGAGCCGTGCACTTGGAGATGTCTTATTCATTAGACACTGATTCATGTATTAATGCCTTTACTCGGATGACATCAAGGAGGGGGACACCAACCTATGTTGTGTCTGACAACGGTACCAATTTTGTGGCAGCTGAACGTGAACTTCGAGAATTAATCGATAACCTGGATCAAGACAAGATTGCTCATGAGACGTCTCGACGACAGCATATTGATTGGAAGTTCAACCCTCCAGCATGTCCCCATTTCGGTGGAGTATTCGAAGCTATGATAAAGAGTGCAAAGAAAGCAATCAAAGGTATACTCGGCGACGCAGATATTACAGACGAGGAGCTTCACACAGCAATGTGTGGGGCGGAACAACTACTAAATTCACGTCCAATAACATATGTAAGTGCTGATGCTAATGACTTGTGCCCATTAACGCCAAATCATTTCATCGTTGGACAGTTGGGGGGAACATTTGCAGCAGAAGCAGCCGGCGACGACGGGGTATCCAACCCACGAAAGCGATGGCACCGTGTACAGCAGTTGATTAGTCAAGTTTGGAAAAGATGGAGAAAAGAATTTCTACCAAGTCTTAATGTGCGAAAGAAATGGTTTCACCCACAGAGAAATCTCAGCGAAGGCGACGTCGTGCTGATTATCGAGCCCAACGCCAAACGAGGTGACTGGCCTCTCGGTCGTATTGTAGAAGTGCTCCCTGGAGCTGATGGCCTGGTGAGAGTAGTACGAGTACGCGCAAGAGGCAAGGAGTATCTACGTCCAGTACATCGCTTATGCCCATTGGAATATGTGTGAAGATATAGACATACATATGTTAAACTATTTTATCAGACGTTCAGTTAAAGACTATAGATACAATTATAGAGACATGATTGATTGTAATAATCGTTTAATAAGGTTAAATAAGTACGAATGTTAAGACATTCGAGAGGGGGATGTGTTGACAACAATGACACAGGAAGCCCGAGCGGCAAGTTCAGTCATATAGTGTGCAACGGACGTGGAGAGACCACAGGGCTAAACAAGAAAGTGTTGACATTAGATTTATGTGAATTGTATGTGATCCGTTGTAATAAAGCGTATTGAACCAAAGACTAGTTCTACATGGGAACAAAGAAATTTAAATTTGGGACGGTTAGAACTATTTTGCAGAATATTAGAAAGGATGAAAACAATGCATCTTTTAAGGCCTCATTCGGGTTGTCCATCGTACAAAGTATGCGAGTTATAAGGCAAAACAGGTCACGTGATCTAAGGCTAAATTGACAATTATGAAGATTCCTCCAAATCAGAGAATGAATGAAACCCAAATGAAGCGCATTGAAAGAGAGAGAAGTATGAATACAATGTTTTAACATTGTCTTTACTTTTAAAGAAAATGTTTCTAACGGAACCATTTTTAATTTTCTATATTTCGGCCTTAATGGTGACCACTTTCTGTCATCAACATCACCAACAGTTGCAATGGAAACAGCACCGTGGCTGGCCACGATATTTGATGAGAGCATTATATGGGTTTAAGAAAACCACTGATGGTACATAGTGCGCCAATGCTATGGGGAGACGACGATCACCCGTCACAAGACCATCTTTGTCCAGATTTCTGATTAGTTTGTTAACATTGCCATACTTAGCAAAAAATCCGATCGCTTTCTGATCGGATCATTTGGATTGGAGATTTGAAATATTAGCGATGGAGTTCGTTTCGGCGTGTACTCGCTGCGATAGCAATGTGATTATTCATCTGCTCCGTCTTGAAATATCAAGAAATGAAAGAACATTTGGAGCTGGTTTCTAGACCGGTACTGCGTCTTTTTTTGCATGCGTGTTGTTCATTTTTTTCTTTCTCTGAGATGCTAGTCCGTACGTTTACGCCGAATGATCTATGCGTTGTATGTCAAGGAAAAATTGTCAAGGATGAAATTTGCTCGTGTAGACGGACAAAAAGGAAAATGTGGCAAGGAATATTAATGAGATTAGTTCCCAGTCTTTTCGCACGATCAGGGACTGGAACCAATATTTTGTTAGTACTCCGCTGTGAGTGATTGCAAGGCATTGCGGGCACAACCTAAACTTGTCAAGGAAAACTTGTTCATCATCTACACGAGCAAGGAAACCTTGTCAATTTAAAATTGTCAAGGAAAACTTGCTGATCGTCTACACGAGCATTGAAAATTGTCAAGGATACTTGTAAACGACGCTTTATAGTAAACAAACTTAGCAAGATCTTACTTTAGTAATGTTTACTGATGTAATAGAATCATTTGTAACGTATACACCAAATGACATAGTCTGCGGAGTCTACCTAAACGTCGAGGGTCGAGGGTAACTAGTCGAGGGTCGCGAGGGTAGATGGTCGAAGGTCGAGGGTACCATGTCGAGGGTACAAAAAAAAAATGAAAAAAATGAAAAAAAAAAAAAAATGAAAAAAAAAATAAATAAATAGAAAAATTTAAAAATAAACAAGATAAAAAAGGAAATGAAAAAGGGAAATAAATTACACTACATATATATTTTGGGGTATTTTGGTCGTTTCTAATTCGCTTCATTAACGAGCGCCTTTGTCATTTTTCATGTCATGATATTATCGGATCTGGCGGAAGCTTTCGTGACAAATATATATCTATCGCACGGAAAGTAGTACTGTCTTTAAGGCCTCGTCTACACGAATCCGATCAGGCTGAAACCGCATAGAAATATTTGCGTCTACACGAATGCTGTTGATCGTTTCCAATTCGGATTCACCCGTACACACGAATACGCTGCAACGACTTGAATTTATCAAGTAGCACGACTGGGCATGCGCTAATCGAGCGAGCGATCTCGTTTACCGTCATTATTTTATTATTATTATTATGTTTCAACTACTCATCGATGGCTAGGCCTTACTGTTTGTTGTTCCACCAGGCACTAGTTTGCCCTGGACGAAGAAAAACCATCGTTTTGGTTGAGGTTATGATTGAAACCGTTTTATACGTCTTTTTTTTTATTCAAAAGACTCAGCTAACCGGATAAAATTGACCTTACTTCTAAAATGGTCAACTATTTTTGTCAAAATTGCCGTATTCCTTTCGTTAAGACTGGAAAGAAGCGAAATCAAAGTAACCAACAAGATATTTTTGTCCGCCATGTTGAATTTTCAAGTCAATGGATTCAAAAGTATCCGGTTTTAGGTGTCCACACGAATCCGCGTATCCGGAGGATTCAAAAGTATCCACTCTGGAGAGCGTTTTCAAAAGTATGCGGTTTCGGTGACCGGATTCACTGGATTCTTTTAATACCGCATACTTTTTGATGCGAATCGGCGTATCGTCCACACGAATCCAGTGAATCCGGTCACCGAAACCGCATACTTTTACTTGAATCCTACGGATACGCGGACTCGTGTGGACGCAAATATTTCTATGCGGTTTCAGCCGGATCGGATTCGTGTAGACGAGGCCTAAGGCCGCGGCTACTATACACGGATCCGGATACTTTTGAAACCGCAGAAATATCTGTTGTGAATATCACACGCGTGATTTTTTTTTTCGCCCTAGACTCTTTTGCTTGGCGATCTCTTTCTTCAAAATGATGCCGTATATACGTAGCTTTGAAATGCTCACATACAACCAGTCTACCTAACGCTAGTGTGCTGTAGAAAATTATCTCAGCCAAAGGTAAAACTGATGGCAAAATATCATGTGTTTAAAAAATCATGATGTGTCAAACTCTTGAACTTTTTTTAGAGGGCCGTATGTTAGATAACTTTTAGTGTACATACAAGGTCTTCATTTGCACATTTTGCACCTAATTTATACTAAATTCTTAGTTTGTTAGCAACAAGATAACTTTATTAATATTCCGCTTCATTTTCGCGAGGTCAAAATTTCTTGATCTCGTGATGGCAATTTAGACAATTTACGCGTGTCACTTTATTTTCGCGATTAATACATGAAATTTACCTTGAATAAAAGGTGAATAAAACTACACATACATACATGGCTTTTTTATTTTTTCCCCCACTTTAGCAAGCAATTTCTATTCTACCTCCTCATTTGCATATTCGAGATCCCGTGAGATAGCGCATGCGTACTGAAAATCATATTACGTTGCGTTTACTGAAGTAAAGTCCAACTTTACTTAACTCTGCAAAAAATACCTTAAACAGCGTTTATTTCTACTACAATATTTACAACTGTTACGTGGTACACATTGTACTGTCTCAAATTGCTCTTTTGGGAGCGACGGACACGAAAATTCTGCCTTTTGCAGCAGAAAATATGCCCGACCACGAGGTCGTCAGGGAGCCGACAGAGAACAACTCTAATGGCGTTGAACCAACCAAAGAATCCCGAAAGGGGAAAAATTCTTTGGAAAAACAATATACCCGAAAGGGTGGAAAAGGACCTGAAAAAGGTTCGCGAACGGGAGAACGCCCCAAAGAACCACAAGCTGCAGGGCCCTCGATGATGGTCGATTTGGCGCCAAAAACGACCCTTGCAAACGATGTCGAGGACATCAAAAAGCAGCTTGCAGGAATAACAGGGTCCCTTGCTACAATAGCTCCAGTGATAAACGAAATTAAAACGGCCTACGATAATTATAACCAAGCCGTGGACGAAGAATTGTTAGAAAGCGACACGGATTCAATTCCATCCGCCAAAGACAACAACAATGGCGGCCATCAATCGGAGGAAGGAGAAATCCATGAACCTCCGAAGAAAAAACAGGGTCTAGGCGATCATTTTGTGCTTAAAACCCCGATCGTTTTGACAAATTTTGAGATCACCCTATAGGCCATATTGCATTCTGGGTCGGATTTTGTAGTTTTTTCTAAATAAAATCTTGCGGATATATCAGAATGCTCTAATATTCTCAGACATTACTAACAGGGTCTAGGCGATCATTTTGTGCCGAAAACCCCGATCGTTTTGACAAATTTTGAGATCACCCTATAGGCCATATTGCATTCTGGGTCGGATTTTGTAGTTTTTTCTAAATAAAATCTTGCGGATATATAAGAATGCTCTAATATTCTCAGACATTACTAACAGGGTCTAGGCGATCATTTTGTGCTTAAAACCCCGATCGTTTTGACAAATTTTGAGATCACCCTATAGGCCATATTGCATTCTGGGTCGGATTTTGTAGTTTTTTCTAAATAAAATCTTGCGGATATATCAGAATGCTCTAATATTCTCAGACATTACTAACAGGGTCTAGGCGATCATTTTGTGCCAAAAACCCCGATCGTTTTGACAAATTTTGAGATCACCCTATAGGCCATATTGCATTCTGGTTCGGATTTTGTAGTTTTTTCTAAATAAAATCTTGCGGATATATCAGAATGCTCTAATATTCTCAGACATTATTAACAGGGTCTAGGCGATCATTTTGTGCCGAAAACCCCGATCGTTTTGACAAATTTTGAGATCACCCTATAGGCCATATTGCATTCTGGGTCGGATTTTGTAGTTTTTTCTAAATAAAATCTTGCGGATATATCAGAATGCTCTAATATTCTCAGACATTACTAACAGGGTCTAGGCGATCATTTTGTGCTTAAAACCCCGATCGTTTTGACAAATTTTGAGATCACCCTATAGGCCATATTGCATTCTGGGTCGGATTTTGTAGTTTTTTCTAAATAAAATCTTGCGGATATATCAGAATGCTCTAATATTCTCAGACATTACTAACAGGGTCTAGGCGATCATTTTGTGCCAAAAACCCCGATCGTTTTGACAAATTTTGAGATCACCCTATAGGCCATATTGCATTCTGGGTCGGATTTTGTAGTTTTTTCTAAATAAAATCTTGCGGATATATCAGAATGCTCTAATATTCTCAGACATTACTAACAGGGTCTAGGCGATCATTTTGTGCCAAAAACCCCGATCGTTTTATCAAATTTTGAGATCACCCTATAGGCCATATTGCATTCTGGGTCGGATTTTGTAGTTTTTTCTAAATAAAATATTGCAGATTTATCAGAATGCTCTAATATTCTCAGACATTACTAACAGGGTCTAGGCGATCATTTTGTGCTTAAAACCCCGATCGTTTTGACAAATTTTGAGATCACCCTATAGGCCATATTGCATTCTGGGTCGGATTTTGTAGTTTTTTCTAAATAAAATCTTGCGGATATATCAGAATGCTCTAATATTCTCAGACATTACTAACAGGGTCTAGGCGATCATTTTGTGCCAAAAACCCCGATCGTTTTGACAAATTTTGAATTCACCCTATAGGCCATATTGCATTCTGGTTCGGATTTTGTAGTTTTTTCTAAATAAAATCTTGCGGATATATCAGAATGCTCTAATATTCTCAGACATTATTAACAGGGTCTAGGCAATCATTTTGTGCCGAAAACCCCGATCGTTTTGACAAATTTTGAGATCACCCTATAGGCCATATTGCATTCTGGGTCGGATTTTGTAGTTTTTTCTAAATAAAATCTTGCGGATATATCAGAATGCTCTAATATTCTCAGACATTACTAACAGGGTCTAGGCGATCATTTTGTGCTTAAAACCCCGATCGTTTTGACAAATTTTGAGATCACCCTATAGGCCATATTGCATTCTGGGTCGGATTTTGTAGTTTTTTCTAAATAAAATCTTGCGGATATATCAGAATGCTCTAATATTCTCAGACATTACTAACAGGGTCTAGGCGATCATTTTGAGCCGAAAACCCCGATCGTTTTGACAAATTTTGAGATCACCCTTTAGGCCATATTGCATTCTGGGTCGGATTTTGTAGTTTTTTCTAAATAAAATCTTGCGGATATATCAGAATGCTCTAATATTCTCAGACATTACTAACAGGGTCTAGGCGATCATTTTGAGCCGAAAACCCCGATCGTTTTGACAAATTTTGAGATCACCCTTTAGGCCATATTGCATTCTGGGTCGGATTTTGTAGTTTTTTCTAAATAAAATCTTGCGGATATATCAGAATGCTCTAATATTCTCAGACATTACTAACAGGGTCTAGGCGATCATTTTGAGACGAAAACCCCGATCGTTTTGACAAATTTTGAGATCACCCTATAGGCCATATTGCATTCTGGGTCGGATTTTGTAGTTTTTTTCTAAATAAAATCTTGCGGATATATCAGAATGCTCTAATATTCTCAGACATTACTAACAGGGTCTAGGCGATCATTTTGTGCCGAAAACCCCGATCGTTTTGACAAATTTTGAGATCACCCTATAGGCCATATTGCATTCTGGGTCGGATTTTGTAGTTTTTTCTAAATAAAATCTTGCGGATATATCAGAATGCTCTAATATTCTCAGACATTACTAACAGGGTCTAGGCGATCATTTTGTGCCGAAAACCCCGATCGTTTTGACAAATTTTGAGATCACCCTATAGGCCATATTGCATTCTGGGTCGGATTTTGTAGTTTTTTCTAAATAAAATCTTGCGGATATATCAGAATGCTCTAATATTCTCAGATATTACTAACAGGGTCTAGGCGATCATTTTGTGCCGAAAACCCCGATCGTTTTGACAAATTTTGAGATCACCCTATAGGCCATATTGCATTCTGGGTCGGATTTTGTAGTTTTTTCTAAATAAAATCTTGCGGATATATCAGAATGCTCTAATATTCTCAGACATTACTAACAGGGTCTAGGCGATCATTTTGTGCCGAAAACCCCGATCGTTTTGACAAATTTTGAGATCACCCTATAGGCCATATTGCATTCTGGGTCGGATTTTGTAGTTTTTTCTAAATAAAATCTTGCGGATATATCAGAATGCTCTAATATTCTCAGACATTACTAACAGGGTCTAGGTGATCATTTTGTGCCGAAAACCCCGATCGTTTTGACAAATTTTGAGATCACCCTATAGGCCATTTTGCATTCTGGGTCGGATTTTGTAGTTTTTTCTAAATAAAATCTTGCGGATATATCAGAATGCTCTAATATTCTCAGACATTACTAACAGGGTCTAGGCGATCATTTTGTGCCGAAAACCCCGATCGTTTTGACAAATTTTGAGATCACCCTATAGGCCATATTGCATTCTGGGTCGGATTTTGTAGTTTTTTCTAAATAAAATCTTGCGGATATATCAGAATGCTCTAATATTCTCAGACATTACTAGCAGGGTCTAGGCGATCATTTTGTGCCGAAAACCCCGATCGTTTTGACAAATTTTGAGATCACCCTATAGGCCATATTGCATTCTGGGTCGGATTTTGTAGTTTTTTCTAAACAAAATCTTGCGGATATATCAGAATGCTCTAATATTCTCAGACATTACTAACAGGGTCTAGGCGATCATTTTGTGCCGAAAACCTCGATCGTTTTGACAAATTTTGAGATCACCCTATAGGCCATATTGCATTCTGGGTCGGATTTTGTAGTTTTTTCTAAATAAAATCTTGCGGATTTATCAGAATGCTCTAATATTCTCAGACATTACTAACAGGGTCTAGGTGATCATTTTGTGCCGAAAACCCCGATCGTTTTGACAAATTTTGAGATCACCCTATAGGCCATTTTGCATTCTGGGTCGGATTTTGTAGTTTTTTTCTAAATAAAATCTTGCGGATTTATCAGAATGCTCTAATATTCTCAGACATTACTAACAGGGTCTAGGCGATCATTTTGTGCCGAAAACCCCGATCGTTTTGACAAATTTTGAGATCACCCTATAGGCCATATTGCATTCTGGGTCGGATTTTGTAGTTTTTTCTAAATAAAATCTTGCGGATATATCAGAATGCTCTAATATTCTCAGACATTACTAGCAGGGTCTAGGCGATCATTTTGTGCCGAAAACCCCGATCGTTTTGACAAATTTTGAGATCACCCTATAGGCCATATTGCATTCTGGGTCGGATTTTGTAGTTTTTTCTAAATAAAATCTTGCGGATTTATCAGAATGCTCTAATATTCTCAGACATTACTAACAGGGTCTAGGCGATCATTTTGTGCCGAAAACCTCGATCGTTTTGACAAATTTTGAGATCACCCTATAGGCCATATTGCATTCTGGGTCGGATTTTGTAGTTTTTTCTAAATAAAATCTTGCGGATTTATCAGAATGCTCTAATATTCTCAGACATTACTAACAGGGTCTAGGCGATCATTTTGTGCCGAAAACCTCGATCGTTTTGACAAATTTTGAGATCACCCTATAGGCCATATTGCATTCTGGGTCGGATTTTGTAGTTTTTTCTAAATAAAATCTTGCGGATTTATCAGAATGCTCTAATATTCTCAGACATTACTAACAGGGTCTAGGCGATCATTTTGTGCCGAAAACCCCGATCGTTTTGACAAATTTTGAGATCACCCTATAGGCCATATTGCATTCTGGGTCGGATTTTGTAGTTTTTTCTAAATAAAATCTTGCGGATATATCAGAATGCTCTAATATTCTCAGACATTACTAACAGGGTCTAGGCGATCATTTTGTGCCGAAAACCCCGATCGTTTTGACAAATTTTGAGATCACCCTATAGGCCTTATTGCATTCTGGGTCGGATTTTGTAGTTTTTTCTAAATAAAATCTTGCGGATATATCAGAATGCTCTAATATTCTCAGACATTACTAACAGGGTCTAGGCGATCATTTTGTGCCGAAAACCCCGATCGTTTTGACAAATTTTGAGATCACCCTATAGGCCATATTGCATTCTGGGTCGGATTTTGTAGTTTTTTCTAAATAAAATCTTGCGGATTTATCAGAATGCTCTAATATTCTCAGACATTACTAACAGGGTCTAGGCGATCATTTTGTGCCGAAAACCTCGATCGTTTTGACAAATTTTGAGATCACCCTATAGGCCATATTGCATTCTGGGTCGGATTTTGTAGTTTTTTCTAAATAAAATCTTGCGGATTTATCAGAATGCTCTAATATTCTCAGACATTACTAACAGGGTCTAGGCGATCATTTTGTGCCGAAAACCTCGATCGTTTTGACAAATTTTGAGATCACCCTATAGGCCATATTGCATTCTGGGTCGGATTTTGTAGTTTTTTCTAAATAAAATCTTGCGGATTTATCAGAATGCTCTAATATTCTCAGACATTACTAACAGGGTCTAGGCGATCATTTTGTGCCGAAAACCCCGATCGTTTTGACAAATTTTGAGATCACCCTATAGGCCATATTGCATTCTGGGTCGGATTTTGTAGTTTTTTCTAAATAAAATCTTGCGGATATATCAGAATGCTCTAATATTCTCAGACATTACTAACAGGGTCTAGGCGATCATTTTGTGCCGAAAACCCCGATCGTTTTTGACAAATTTTGAGATCACCCTATAGGCCTTATTGCATTCTGGGTCGGATTTTGTAGTTTTTTCTAAATAAAATCTTGCGGATATATCAGAATGCTCTAATATTCTCAGACATTACTAACAGGGTCTAGGCGATCATTTTGTGCCGAAAACCCCGATCGTTTTGACAAATTTTGAGATCACCCTATAGGCCATATTGCATTCTGGGTCGGATTTTGTAGTTTTTTCTAAATAAAATCTTGCGGATATATCAGAATGCTCTAATATTCTCAGACATTACTAACAGGGTCTAGGCGATCATTTTGTGCCGAAAACCCCGATCGTTTTGACAAATTTTGAGATCACCCTATAGGTCATATTGCATTCTGGGTCGGATTTTGTAGTTTTTTCTAAATAAAATCTTGCGGATATATCAGAATGCTCTAATATTCTCAGACATTACTAACAGGGTCTAGGCGATCATTTTGAGCCGAAAACCCCGATCGTTTTGACAAATTTTGAGATCACCCTTTAGGCCATATTGCATTCTGGGTCGGATTTTGTAGTTTTTTCTAAATAAAATCTTGCGGATATATCAGAATGCTCTAATATTCTCAGAAATTACTAACAGGGTCTAGGCGATCATTTTGAGACGAAAACCCCGATCGTTTTGGACAAATTTTGAGATCACCCTATAGGCCATATTGCATTCTGGGTCGGATTTTGTAGTTTTTTTCTAATAAAATCTTGCGGATATATCAGAATGCTCTAATATTCTCAGACATTACTAACAG